>CM034149.1:702552900-702923546 GCA_019776745.2 Taxus chinensis | reverse complement strand
GTACCCCATTACTTCCCTCAGTGGAAAGGGAAGAAGTTGTGTGGTAAGACAGAGGTGAGCAGGCCTTCAGTACACTCAGGAGTGTGGTCACAACACTCCTATTTTGCAGTGCCAGATCCTCAGGGTGTGAATTCTATGTTGAACAAATGCTTCCTTAGCAGGACTTGGAGGTGTGTTGATGCAGGAAACTAGAGTAGTTACGTTTAGTTTCGTAAATCAAGGAGTATGAGATTCAATTCGGACTCATGATCTTGAGCTTTATAGAAGTGGTAAACAACTTAGGTGTGGAGACATTTTTTTCTTGGCCAGGCATTTCACTTAGAAATGATTCAACTTTTTTTTTTGAAATGTATTTGCCACACCCTTCACACAGCCCAATCTAACGATCATTGTGGTGTTAGATGGATGGTTTTGTAGATGATATGGAGATAGAGCCTGTGAAGGGGGGGAGGGAATGTGGTTGCGGATCTTTGATAAGAGGAGACATGTGGCTAATGGATACTTTAGTAGTTATAGATTGTGGAAGTAGGATTTTGCATCAGCTTCCTCAGGACAGTTTCTACCTGCAGCCAGAAAAGAGAGATTCGAGTCTCAAAGACCCCTTTAAGGGGAAATTTGTTGGATTTCATTAGAGGGTAGATGGTCTTATCAGAAAAATAGGTCAAAATATATGTTACTAGAGATGAGGCTTGAGACAAGACGTTGACCATAGGTTCATCAACACACAATACTTTAGGCCATCTAGGGTGATGAAGAGATGCATGACACTTGCGATAGTTGTACCAGTAGAGAGGGAATTCGGAGAGACATGGCTTGTTTTATGCACATGCTGGAGTGTCAGTGGGTGAAGCCGAGCATCAACATCTTAATGGCCTTCTCTTTCATCATGCCCATATAGAGTGGAAGTGGGAGAGTGGGACCCATTTCAATGGATTCATCATTGGGTTACCGATGCGAGATACCACACGAGCCATCATGGTCCCGGTGATTAAATTGACGAAAATAGCAACGTTGTTCTCCAGTGAAGACCACTACCCAAAGCAAGTGCAGTGGCATGCATACGATATGAGATGTCAGATACATGGATTCACAAAAGATAATTGTGCCGGATCATTTGGACACTTCCCATTTCTGGCAACCATGCAACACCCTCTTGAGATGTGGATCAATTTCAGCACAACATATCACCCTGAGATAGATGGACAGACTGAGTGGGTGAATTAGATCCTGGAGGACATGCTTAGGAAGTACATTATGGATCACCAATCAAGATGGGTGGAGTATCTGTATTGGAGTTTTCCTACAATAATAGTTTTAAGAGTTTGATTGGCATGGCTTCGTTTTAGACATTAATGGAAGAGTGTGAAGGACACCTCATAGTTGGGACACGTTAGAGGATAGGGTTTTCACTTGGGCCAACATTAGAGTAGGAGTATGAAGCAGAAATTACATTGATCAGATAGAGAGTAACAGGAGGTGCAGGATAGGCAGAAGAAGTATGTGGACCAGCATAGCATAGATCATAGTTTTGAGGTGGGTACGAAGGTGTTTCTTCGTTAAGACCACAGAATATCCCTATCGATTATGGAAAAGGTTCTAATATTTCTCCTAGGTTTGTGGATCCTTTCAAGATCTTGGAGTGCCTTGGTCCCATGGCCTATCGTCTCACATTGTCACCTAGCTTGTTTCGCGTCCATGATGTGTTCACATTTTTTTCTTTGGTGATATATTTTTTTATCCTTCTCACGTGCTATATTGGACCACATTGCAAGGGTAGGATCAAGGGCAGGTAATGGTGGAGCGCCGTTCACATTATAGAGCGTCAGGACCTTGGGCCTTCACTGACAGAGAGATTGACCAGTTTCGGGTCCAGTGGGACAGATATGATGAGACTGTGGCTACATG
Source organism: Taxus chinensis (assembly GCA_019776745.2). Classification (NCBI taxonomy): domain Eukaryota; kingdom Viridiplantae; phylum Streptophyta; class Pinopsida; order Cupressales; family Taxaceae; genus Taxus; species Taxus chinensis. The sequence continues at coordinate 702,921,641 of CM034149.1, read as the reverse complement.
GTAGGATGCTACTTTACTACGAGTGTTGTTTCCACACCTGTTTATTTAATTTCTTTGAGGAGTCGAGTCTAGGGGAGGGGAATGTAGTGCCCACTTCCCTTCACACCTTTTTGATTATTGATTTTGATACTGTTGACTACACTTATGATATATTATAGTTTTTTGATTTAGCATGTTAGTAGATATTAGAGATGCGAACTGTTTTTGATTTGATTCGTATATGATGCATAGTGACCATTAGAGACTTTAATGTTGATATTGATATATTGTTGATATGGTTATTTATATATATTTCTGACATGTGATATATTTAGTCATATTGAGTAGACCCTTGATAATCGGATTAATGTTGTCATTGTTTTGACATGGATGAAATGTGGAATATAAATGTTCCTAGAAATTATAAGTGATATCATATTTGCATAAATGATATTAATTCGTATATAGATGATTTAGATTTATATTGCATATTTGGGCATGGATGATTTAGTGCGGCCACGAGGCCGAATGAGGTATTCTCTTTTTGCAGGTATATTTTATTCACAACATCTGGGGGATTGGAGACTAACCACAATAGAATTCTAGATGAATCCAACTTGGGTCACCATGGCAACATGTAATTGTGTGTGTGTGTGTAGGAGTTGGTTAGGGGAAAATTTTGACCAAGGGGTAATGTGTTGTTTGGTTTTATTTTAATTTTATTATTGTTAGTATTTGTTTCTTTAGTGATGTAATTACACTAGTTTTAATTATTTAGATTGTGATGTATGTATTTTTACCCCCTTTATTATTAATGGGTTGTAGTGTCTTAATTAAGAAAATTTGACTTTGTCCTAAACTAATTAAAGATGTGACCAAAAGGATTTCATTTATTATACTTTATTTATTCTTGGATTTTGTGTTGTGTGTTGAATTCTTGAGTTTTTGAGTGTAGTACAGTCTACCCTTCATGGGAAACTCGAATTTGGCCTTAGAGGCCAAATTTGGAAGCTTGTGGGACAAGTCAAACTTGTCCCACACCTCTTAAATGTCTATGCCAACCCTACCTATGGGTTGGGGGGTCAAATTTAGGCCGTATTAGGTGTTTGGGAAGATAAAAAGGTAAAAATGTCCATTGCAGTTTCTTTCAAGTATTTAATTTTGTCCTTAGGGGGAGTGAGCTTAGATGGAGTGTGTCAGTCTCTTATCATATCTTCAACCACTTATTAATTGTGCATTGGAATATGAGTTTGACCAAGGTGATGTGGAGTGAAGAGTAAGTGAGGTGGTATCCTACTTGAAGCCACATAATCCTTCTATCTCCTTTCTCTATTTATAGAAATCATTTTTCTTGTTTGGAGTTACTTCATGAGTTTTTTCTCTTGTATTTTTGGAGAGTTAGAGGAATTTTGGGAGATCTTTTGGATTTTGGAGATTGGAATTTCATTATTGGAGAAGCTCCACTATGGAGAGGTAGGAGATTTACTTTGCTTTTGTCATGCTTTTATTTTGTGTTTATATGTTTGTGTTGAGTGTTTTTCCCTTTGGAATGTTGTTGGGTATGGGTAGATTGCCTAAGTTTGGAGTACGAGGAGACTATGGGGATTTTTCTTGTAGGGAGGAATAAGAGTTTTCTTTCTTGTGGAGGGAGTTGGGGTTGGGTGCCCCATTTTGTATGAGGAATGCTTACATTTATTCTTGTTGTTGTTATGAGGGAGGCATAAGAGATTGAGGGAGTCATAAGAGTATATGAAGGTATAAGGGGTACTTGAGGGAGGCATAAGAGTTTTTAGGGGATTTGAGAAATGCATTGGAGACTTAAAGGTGGGCACCCATTCCCATTCAGAGGCATAAGTATCCTCCCCATAGGTCTTCTCTTTTGGCTTTCTTGATAAGCCCTTGTTCGATTGTTGTTTTTGCTAGTTTTTCTTTCTTGTGTTGTTGTTGTGTTTGTATGTGAATAGAATGGATGTGAAACTATTTTTCCAAGTATTGTGGAAGATTCTTATTTCCATGAGTTGAAATCATCTCCCAGTGTAATGTGGTTGGGGCTCGAGGACGAATGGAGAGGATGACTTCTCCTCTCCATAAGATATCTTTGTTGGGTGGAGAGCATTTCCTCCCCCTCTATCTGTTGTGAATCAAAAAATATTGGAGGAGCTACCTTGATGGAGTTGTGAAGATTGGAGTCTTGCTTGTGACCTTGTGAAACTTCCTTAGTATTTTGCCCACTTAGAGTGGAGGAAACTTGTAATAATGTATTACATTATTTTATTGATATTTTGTATGTTTTCCGACTTCAAGTGGAGAACATTGGATTTATCTTGTGAAGAAACAAAATTTTAGTGCATTGTTGGCTATGAAAGTGTTTTATATATTGAAAGGAAATGAGAAAAGATTTGTATTGTAGAACTAGTTTGAGAAATAGAAAAGAAAGTAAATTCTCTTATTTGAAACCTCCATTGTATTGTGAAGAAAAGTAATTCTTTATGTTAAAGGAAATGAGCTATTTTTCAATTGAAAAGAAAGTATACTTTCATTGTGTAGTTGTTGTATTGTAAATGTGAGAGAAGGAAATGTAGAAGTTGTTAGAAGTTGAACTTTCTTGCATAGTAAACTTGAATGGAAAAAATAAAGTTATTTTAGTTATTTTGAATTCATGTACATTGTAGTGAAATAAAAGAGAGAACAAGATTTATTTTATGTTTGTTTATAAATGTTGAGTTCTTTAAATAGCAAGAAAAAAAAAAGATAATGTATAAGTAGTTATAGATTCTTTTTGCTCTTGTAATGGAAAGAAAAATCTATTTAAACAAATCAAATAATTCTTGTAAGTGGATGAGTTTTATTGAGTCTATAATTCTTTAAAATCAGTATATTTAGCTAAGAAATGAATAAAAGAGCATTAAATATCAAATTTGGAACTTTAAATGAACAAAAACAAACTCGGAATGCATTTTTACATATTTTAGAAACTATTAGTTTTTGGGAAAATATCAGATTAAGGTTCTATTTTTTCAGAAATAGGACAACCGCCCTGTGTAGAGAAGTGGTTCATATAACTACTGCTCAAGCTAAGGCAACGGTCCCAAAACTGCCACTCAGTAGGCGAAGGTCCTAGGACCACCAGTCTGCTCTAGGTGGCGGTTCTATCACTTACGATAAAACTCTATGGATCCGCATCTGTGTGTGAAATTTAGCCAGTTTGTACAAATTTCTAAGTTGTAAAATATAACCTATAATTACTAGTAAGAAAAAAAATGAGTAATCCTATGAATTCGAACAATAAAACATACAATGGTGGATCTAAAACTAGTCTTTTTCACTTATAACAATGGGGTAGGGTTTGCCCCAAATTTTTAAACTCCATATACCTATAACTTGAAATAAAAACTAGATTGGTGGAGTAAAATCCTCCAAATATTTGAATGAAATAGAATACATTAATAAAACTAGAACTAAACTATTCCTATACTAAGTCTCCATGTAGAATCCTCCATGACTCTTCATCTTTTGCTCCCATGGCTTTCTCCTCTCCAACCTGCAAATTTAACAAAAGGAAATAGACCAAATGAGAAGAATAGAAGAAAAAAAGGTTTTAATAGCATTTTATAAGGATTTTAGGGCTAAGTTTTGAACCATAGGATCTAGTGGCCAAGATGTAATTTGATCTAAGGGTGGAGGATTGGCCCTACTTTTTTAGGTAGAAATGCATTTTAAATGTTTTTTTAAAAAATCCTTAAGGGTATGTGTAGATGGGTGAGTAGGGCCTCTTAATTTCCTAGGGGGGAAAAGTCCTTATAAATCCTTAGTTGTAGGAATTTAATAAAAGGAATTTTAAACTATGAGGATAATGAAACTAGAGAAATTAATGCATGGGTTAACCGTATTAAAGTTGAACATTATTTGAAGAGAAGAGAACACCAAATTAAGTAAATTAATCCTTGTTACCTTCCTTTTGAATGATTGATTAATGGACCCTAGAGAAAATTTCTAAAACATGTAACTTTTAACTATACCTGGTTATTCAATCGCAAAGGCTGATTTATGTAGTGTAAGTTAAGTTAATGAACTCTAAAGGTTAAGTACCCTTGTAACCTTCTTTGTAACTTAAAAAAAAATTATTCGCAATTTTCCAGGTTAAGTGTTGGGTTGTAGCGTGTTCTTATACATCGTTTTTACTGGTGATACACATTTCATTTTAAAACCCTCCCTATAATATCATTATAATTTCTTCCATTATGATGAACACATCATACTTATAACATTTGAACTTAAAAATCACTATATGAACATGACACAACATTGAGTGACAATGTGGACTTGGACTTAAACATCACTATACCTTCCTCGTAAGACCTTTTCGCAACTTCACACACATAATAATATCTTGAACATACTTTATTCATGAATTTATAGCACATGAATACTCATGACATTCCAATTAACTCGGAAGTAACATCTTGAGATACCATAGACTTATTTACAAGACAACATTACTAATTTACATACTTAGACTTAAAGGAAGACTTTTGCATGAATGTCAAGATATAATGAACCTCTTATGAGACATCAACCTGGCTCATGCACCCTCTGGTTCATCTCATACATATAACTCCACCATGATAATGCAAACAAATACTTTTGAACACAGTCATACCACACTTTGAGACACTAGGACTGTGACTTACAAAACTACAGCTAGATCAACCATATAGAACCATAAGATCATGCATAAGAAATTTAAATGACATACCTTGACGTTATGGAGATGAAACCTAGATACTCAGGATATCTCTCCCTCACTCCAATGCTTCATGTGAACTAGTATACCTCTAAGAAGAATAGTAGAGGTATATGTCATCATGGAGGACCTAAAAGAGATACCTAAGAAGTTCGTAAGACTTCTTTTGGCTCTTTGATTCACTTATTCTTCTTCTAATATAATAGACTCCTCTTTTCGATAAATCCTAATTTTGAGATCCTCTTAAAAAATTGGCTAGCCTCGTTCTCCTTCTTGCACTCCTAGATTTTTGGTTTGGATCCTTGAGTCCCTTTCTAACTGTCATGATTTTTCATGATTTGAGATCCTTTCTTCAACTACCCTACATCACATAACTTTTCAATTTGCCTTACCTTATGGCACCTAAATCATTCCATTTGTCTTCTTTTTCACTCAATTTTTTTATGCCCAAAACCATTTCAAGAAAATTAATATCCATTAAACTTGTTTACTTACCTTCGATTGTTTGATTTTCCATTCTTACAATACTTTATAATATTTACCTATGCATGACAGAGATAACATTCTGCAACATATCTCTAACCTAACTTTTGCTCTTGTTTTCCTTGACATTTCTCTTATTTCCCTTTTTCATAATGATTCCTCTAAAATTTTCCATTTCAGACATCCTTCTTCTCAACCATAAGACTATACATACTAGCTTTGTGTCTGTAAGCAACACACTTATATTAGTTATCATGAAAAACTTCATACCTATATGAATTTTTTTTTCTGATAAATGATCTTCCATGAGATTGAAGTTTTGAATTATCTACCATGTTTGGTAGTCTTATATCATGAGCTCCTAGACTTAGTTCTTCCTCATTTATCTATGATTTGACTAAACCCTCCGCGAATTCCATACATGTTCTATCACAATATGCCTTCTATTTTCCTAACATATTATACAAACTATCTAAACTTTCATGAAAATATGATACCTTTCTTGTAATGGTATATAACTCTTTCTTTATGTTTTATTTTTAAACCTCTTGTTTGAGACACTCTTCCATCTTCATATTCAACTCATTTATGCCATCCTCCATTTGATCCCTTAGAACCTTGATGAGTTCGTCATGAGATTCACACAATGTCTTTAACTTCTCTTTACAATTTCTACACCATAGATTAAGTAATCGATATCAATATTTATTGTCTCTAAATATCTCCCTCCATCTTGCTAGGTTACTTGCAAGGGCCTTCTTAGATACCAATTGTTGGAAGTGACAATATATTTAGAGGGGGGCAAGAATAAATGCCCAATAAGTCCTTTACTTATTATGTTTCAAACATCAAACAAACATCCTCATGAAACACATATATCAATTGAATATTGCAATAAAATATACTTCACCATGAAATATAATCAAAAAAAGGATCACACAATATACACAAAACCTTTCATTATTGTTATTCAAATCAGATCACAACAATTGATGGCAACAAGATACAATCAAGAGATATTAATAAAATTAACTTTTCATTTTGAATACAAAAGAATTTACACCCCTTTTTCAAATGAATTAAACTCATTATCAGACCTAATTATACTTTACATACATGTTAATGAAATCAACAATATCTGATGTTAACACTCAAGAACATGACACCAACTTTTCCCTCCTTCACCAACTCACCATCAAGGAAAATTCATCATCCTTTTCTTTGGCAAAATACACCTCATAAAAATACCACAACCTACTAACCTATAATGTATTTCTATGGGTTTTTGTCTAGTCTAAAGTGGGGTTTCTTTGAAACATCCCTTTTATATGCTCTTCCTCATTCAAATTCAAACTATGTTGGTTTCCCTCCTTTATCTCAACCATTCCAAATTAAATACATCCCATAAGAATCATTAAAATTATCAAAATTGATCCATATGGGTAGGCCATGCCAAAAACCTTCATTCATGCACCAAAAATCCTAAAATTTGAAAAATCCACTCATTCCAAAACCATTTTTATACAAGCTCCCATATTCACCAAAAAAAAGTAATATATCATTTGAACATAATCTTTGGTCATAATTTAAGTGAACCAATCAATTTATTTCATGTAATGGGCCCATTGGAGCATTACCTTCACAAAACACATGTTTCTAGAACCTTGGTTTTACCTTTGGGCCTCAAGACCCCTAAATATGAGATGAAATATGGAATTTTACCACTCAATGGAAATCATAAAACCTTTATAACACTCCTAATAAATTGATACATCATGAAACATTCACCTTCTCAGACCACAACTTTTTTTTCCTTCACCAAAAATTTCTTCCCAAAATGCATTTTTAGAAATATAAATGGTTTGAACTCTTTAAAAAAACTTAAATTCCTAAAAAAAGATTAAATTAATGAAACATTAATCCATATTAAAATTCTATGTCATATCAAACATCACACAATACTTTTCATTCTCCAACCAACTCATTCTTTCAGCAAAGAAAGTCCTGCCAAGAAAAGGAAGAAACCTTCTTGTATACAAAATTTCCTAGAAACCACATTAGAACTTATTATCATGAAACAAAAATTAAACAACTATAAATATATCTTAATACCCTTTCCATAAAATATTGTAACTCATCCAAACTCTAATTGGAAGTCCTTCAACCAATTTGATCTCTCAAAACATCCTGAAACTACCATTTGACCAGTTAACATAAATGAAGCATACTTGAGCATTTAACACATCACCATGACATAAAAACATGTTGTAAATCAATATAAATTCACAAACTCACCACAATGGTCATATTTTTTGTCTCAAACTGAAGTTCTTCAAAAACTAACTAGATTGAGTGGGGTCCACTCATCACCATAACATCGACCATACATTTTTAGAAACCTAGAGAATTGCTATAAATTTTCTAATCATCATCTATGAACTATATATCAATTCTGTTCACTTAGGGTAATTTTCTCTCTTACCACTTTTGAGCTAAGGTTTCAAACTCATAACAAAGTTGTTTACCTTATTAACATTTGTTCATAAAAATGTAATGATGAAATGAAATAATTATTTTCTTGAAACATTCTAAAATAAATTTATAAACATCAATGAAATCCAAAAGCTCCCATACAAAGAAAACAATTTAGGATGGGTATCAAAATTTCCAATTCGAGCTGGAAATGACCTTGTTCCTGACCATGTTTCACAAAAATTGACATAACTTGTAAAATACACAACATGGAAACCTTAATTTTTTCCCATAGAATAATTAACCATCATAATAACATATCCAATCATCAATATGTCATAAATATCTCTCAATATTTCTTGCCACTTAGACTTGCATAGCTAGCCCTTATGGTTTTACACTATAAATGATAGGGTCAACATAAATAACACTATAACTCATCATAAAAAAACTCTCCAAAATGTTTTATCATAATTTTTACATCATGATACAACTTCCTTCATGCATCCATGAGTTCATATATCTCAACAACTCAATCTCATACCTCCTAACAACCCTACCTGGTTAAAATAAGAACCTCAATCTTGGATATTCACATGTATCTGTAATTGAAACTCATGTGAGTTTTATATGAATCCTAAAAAATTGTCTCCATAATTTCAAAATTGCTCTCAAGCTACTAATAATCTCATACGACCATGCATTATCACCTTAAACTAGCTACGCCACTTGATTAAGCTTGCTAAAACAAGTAATTCTTAATGAAACACCTGATATCACCATGAACACTTCTGAATCTTCATGTCACCATCCCTATGAGAATCATTTGACTCCACTCTATCATCCACTTTTTCATTAATGAGGTTTTTCATCAATGAAAACACCTATACAATAACATGCCAACACTTACTCCCATAGTATATATTTTTAAGTTTTCTTAGCTTTAGTTTTAAATTTAGTTATCCTTATTTAGTTCTAGAATATATATATATATATATATATATATATATATATATTAGAAATCTCCAAAGCATGCATAAGATGTTTTTAGCTCCCATATTTTTATATACACATTAAATTTTTATTGAAAATACACATGACACAATGCATTCAATCTAGAGAAGGAATTGTACAACTTCACATTGTTTCTATGAGTTGATTATAATCAATTGTTGATTCATGTCTTCATGCATAAATAACAAGTCTATTTTAGTTAATAAGTATAGTTTATAATTCTTATTTTATTTGAACTCATAGGGTGAGAAATTGAGCCTACTTTGCCTCACTTTCATAGTTGATGTTTCTTAAACTTATTCCTTATATGTTTTTTAAAATATTAGATAATTAAGTGGTTTAGATATTTTAGCACATATATAATTACTTTATTTCTTGTGGACTAGTTAACTTGAATATTTGTTATGTTAACTAACAGTTTTTATAATCATAGTGTCAAATTACTATAATATTTCTTAGATATGGATGCGTGTGGATATGGTAATTCTTGTACTGAGTACATAGGGTTTGTATAGAAATTTAATCTATTTCTTATATACAACCCTACCTGGTTAACAATAAGAACCTCATCTTTGATTTCCTGTATGCTGTAATTGAAACCTCATTGTGAGTTTTTAATATGAATCCTAAAAATTGTCTCCTAATTTCAAAAATTGTCGCAGCTACTAATATCTCATACGACCATGCCTTATACCTTAAACTAGCTACGCCACTTGATAAGCTTGCTAAAACAATTACTTCTTAATGAACACTGATCACACCATGAACACTTCTGAATCTTCATGGTCACCATCCCTATGAGAATCAGTTTGACTCACTCTATCATCCACTTTTCATTAATAGGTTTTTCATCAATGAAAAACACTATCCACTAACATGCCAACACTTACTCCATAGTATATATTTTTTAAGTTGTCTAGCTTTATTTTAAAAAATTTAGTTTAGCCTTATTTAGTTCTAGAATTATATATATCTATATATCTAATATAATTATATATATATTATTAGAAAATCTCCAAGCATGCATCAGATGTTTTAGCTCCCATAGTTTTTATATACACATTAAATTTTTATTGAAATACACATACACAATGCATTCAATCTAGATAAGAATTTTGGTAACACTTCACATGTTTTATATTGATTATATCAATTGTGGATTCATGTCTTCATGCATAAATACAGTCTATTTAGTTAATAAGTATAGTTTTAATTCTTATTTTATTTGAACTCAGTAGGTGAGAAATTGAGCCTACTTTGCCACTTTCATGTTGATGTTTTAAACTTATTCCTTATATTTTTTTTAAAGATTTAGGTATTAAGTGGTTTAGATCTTTAGCAACTATATAATCTAACTTTATTTCTTGTGGACTATTACAACTGAATATTTTGTTAGTTAACTAACATTTTTTTAAATCATGAGGGAATTGACTATACTTATTTTCTTAATTATGGATGCTTGTGATATTGTTGTGTAAAATTTCTTGTTACTGATTACATAGGGTTTGTATAGAAATAATTTAAATCTATTTCTTATATTTCATATTTTTTGTGTGGTTTAGTGAAAAGAAAGTTTGTTTTCTTTGTTTAAAATAACTAAAATAAATGTATTCCTTTCCTACCCCGACCGACCCTTTCATCCTTTTTAACTTTTTTTAACAAACTCCTAAAATCCCTTAGGTTATAAAATTCTGAATAGCACTAGATTGGAGATAATTTGATTCTGGAATTTGCCCTAAATTCAAAAATTCCCCCCTGATTAATATAGGAAAATAGTTTTCTCCAATTGGGAATAGATGTCCTAGGTATTTCATAAATTGAATCTATTTCTAGTTGGGGTTCTAAAATGTTATAATATTAAATTTTGTGTCTCCTTTTTTGTCTCCTATTGTAACAATTACCATCAACATTATACAATGCTAGAAGGAGGAACCTTCATTATTATTACTATTAGATTTTTTTTCTTATGGTTCATCTATTCTACCACATCTTTCCTACATAATCTTCCCATTTTGTTTGATGCACATCAAACAGATGCGAAAATAGCGGGATGTTTTTTTGGGTCTATAGATTTTTTGAGATCTACATAGGGAGAAAATTTGTGGTTGCGGTTGTGTACTGTTTATTTATGTGTAGGACGGGGTTCAAGAGTATTGCCTTTTCTTAGCAGGGGGTCCACAGATACGTGAACGAATTTACCATTTTGGGCAAATCCACAGGTTGCTATTTCAGAAAAAGAAGGGTCATGTTCTTATCACAATCCAGAAATAGTAATCTAATAGAATACCTTAGCCCTAGACCCTTAGTATAGTCATATGGTATGGTCATATGAGGTGAAGGCCAAACAACATTTTACTTTGTTTTAGTGTCACCTAAATAACTAACAGAGACAATATTAAAAAAGCTTGTAACTTTTGATCGGTAACTCAGTTTTGAGTGCCATGTTTTTACAAAAGTTCTTGTTTTTTTGTGCTCTTTCCATTGGATTTATTTATTTTGATACTTGCACTATAATTATAAAGTGCTAAATATGGAGGAGTGTTGTAATCAATTGTGGACGCAATTTCAGATGAGCCCGACGTCCTAAATTTTTGGGAGTTACAATTTGTACCTATCATGGATTCTGAGAATGATATGCTTTTATCTGAAGTATGTGGACTTCAAGAGGATATTGTAAAATTTATGGAAGAAAATAGATTGCTCAAGAAGTGAAATTCTCTTCTACAATCACTCATTCATGATAAGGATACAATAATACACTCCCTGCAGAACAAACTTGCTAGCCTACACCATCACCATCATATTGTGGACAACCATATCCATGCTCCTAGTCCACATGCAGTTGTTGCTCTTGTACCCACTGACATTGATCTGCTAGTCTTTGAGCCTGAACCTGCTTTTGATGCTTCTAAACCTATGAGGCTTGTTACTATATGCTCTTCCACATCTTTGCCTATTACAGTACCACATGTTGTGTATCCTACTTCTGCTCAGCTGCATGGATTTTTTAAGAAGCATACCACTGCATTCAGTTCTCGTATGCTTCGTTCTATGGGTCTCACTAGTGGAGTCATTGATAGACATTCACAGAGTATTGATTCCTCGATTCCACATGTTAAGTGGAATTCTCGTCATGACATTGGTTTTTGAGCATATACTTCTTTGGGATCACACATTGACAGAGCTCTTTTTTTTGTTCGCTCAACTCTTTCTAAGGATCTTGAGCAACACATGAGTTCTGCACCTTCACTCAGGATTGAGAAACTTGAGATTTCAGCTTTCAGACATGATCAACCTGACACACATTCTGATGTTCTTTTGACACCCATTATGCATTTTGCACCAAGTCATATGCAGGAATCTTCTTCATCCATTTGTGTTGATTTGGGGTGGATATCTGACCACTCATGGAGGTGACATAGGAATTCATTGAGAAGACTCTACAGGCATGGCTCCTCCACCATTCGGCCTCTTACTCCACTTTCTATACCTTATGCATTGTGATGCTTCTTCTTTTGAGCATTTTTCTTTAGCAGGTGTAGTGTATCTCTCTTGTTTGTTGAGAGATTTTGTATCTGTATTTTCAACACTTTTGGCATGTTGACAGTATCTCTTGTGGGGGATCTATTCTGGTGAAGTCCAGTGTTATTTTGTCAGTGTTCGAGTAGTTGATTTTGGGCAACTCATACAGATTTGTAGCGTCACTCCACCCATTCAGAAGTATGGGAGGGTGTGGTGTTGATCCTGATTCTTTAGGTTTTGTGTCTTTGCCTTGTTACCTTGGCTTTTCTTGGATCGTGACACTCTAGAGTTTGTGTCCTTGCCTTGTTGCTTTGGTTATTGTTCTTGGATCGTGGCACACCTATTTGCAGTAGTTGATAGAATTATGTTTGGTGTTTCTTTTTTTGCACTTTCAACATCACTCCATTGACAGTCTCCTTGTATGGAGCTATTCTGGTGAAACCCAGTGTCAGTTGTTTTCGAGTTTTGTGATTGAGTAGTGGATTTAGACCACAATGCACACCAAACTTCTTCAACATTGTAGGAGTATTTTGAGCAGAGCTTCTTGGGATGTCTTGGAGCGGGTTTTTACTCTCTTTACTTTGTTGTTACTGGTTTTGGGTACGTTGCGGTGTCCCTTTTTCCCGGTTATTGTACATGAGTACCTCATCAGGCCTAGTTACCAGGAATCATACTGTGCACATGCCACTTCTATTTTGGCCCCTAGCTTCACTTGAGGGGCGGTGTTAGAGTTGGTATTTACCTTATCTCATGGTCACCTAGGTATTTATTTACCTGTATTGTATTTATCTTCACCCACTTATGTGTGTGGATATTTCTTTTATCTTATTTAGATATTAAGAGATATTATTTAGTTGTTAGGTATAGTTCTTTCCTTGATCTATGGTATTGAATATATCCTTGATGTCTAGTTCTCTCCTAAATCTATGGTCTTGACTAGATCCTTGATGTCTAGTTCTCTCCTAAATCTATGGTCTTGACTAGTTCTTTGATGTCTAGTACTCTCCGAAATCTATGGTCTTGACTAGTTGTTTCCTTGATTTATGGCTTGATCTACGACCTTGAATGGTTCTTAGATTGTTATTCCTTGCCTATTTAAGCAAAGCTCATTCTCAATGTATTGCATTGAGTTCCATAATAATATATGATATTGCTTCTCATTTCTTTGCAAAGGTTTTATGTAAAGTTATTCTGGTGAATTACTTTCATCTTATTGATCGTGGTGTTTGATTAGCATCTGTGTTCTTGGCTTGGTACGATCTGGTTATCATTCCTTTCATAAATTTACTCCTATGTGGTTTAGATGTACTCTTATCTATGTTTTTGTAAATTCATTAGTGTTAGTTTATGCAAGAATAGTGATGCTAGACACAGAGTTTTCTTCCCAAGACATTTTGATTTTTTTCCCAAATGCCACTAAAGTATGAAAAAAAAATCCTCTGATGATTTATCATTTAAATAATATATCTATTTATAGTCTCATTGTTGATTCAAGAATAAATCAATTCTATAACCAAATTAATGCATATATTGTAGATGAGAGTGAATGTGTTCAAAATGATAGTTTTAGCGATGATGATTATTTTTATTTTTAGGATGATGCAGATGAGATTCATGAGCTATGAAAGGAGAATGATAATAAACATAAGAAGAAAATGCACAAAATTATATTCCAAAATTAGCATATAAGCTCATTCATTAATGGCAACTGTTTATTTCATAAAAGAAAATATTGCTAATGATGTAGAATGTCTAAATATATGTGTTTTTATAGATTTAGAATAGTAATTTTAGAATTAATAGAGAGAAGATATTGAAAAGGAGGTAAATTAAGAATTTGTAGAGGATCCCATGATATAAAATGTTTATATACTCCATGAAAATGATAGGAAGATGGAGAAATTACAATTAACATTAACTGGCAACACAAAGATTAATGAAGAAGAGAATACAAAGGATTTTGTTCCAATGAAGCCTATATTCCCATGTATCACCACATTTGAGATAAAAGAGTTCCATGAATTTTAATAGTCTAATTATGAGGTAACTCTTCTTTAACCCAATGTTTTCGCTAATTTTACATTTTTAATATATCATTAAATTGAAAATAAATTAAGAATTCTTGTAGCTAGGATGTTCATGTTGATAGATTTTTGGAATGAATAAAAATATGTATATATACTCTTAACGATAATAAAAAATGAAAAATTGTTGGTACTCAGAAAAGAGAAGTGTTTCAATCAAAATTAATAACTTCATCCTCCTTCTTTCATTTATAATTATTAATTTTAGGAGTAGATTTCATTCTTTCATAGATTAGTGTCATAATTTTATAGACTATTTTTTATTTCCAAAAAAGGAAAATCATGAGTTTTGGTTACCATACAACATTGCCATTAATGAGAAAAATCTAAAGATATTCTCTCAAACCGTGAGTAGAATTAAGAAATCGAAGGTTGATTTGTTTTTCTTGGATTCTAAAATAAGTAGAAGAAATGTTACCAATGTTTAGAATTTAATCTTTTATTGTAATTGTTTTGGATTTTATAAAAAGTTTTTATACCCAAGAAAGTCACAAAACACATTCATTGATTTAAATAATTATCTTGACTTATTTTATCTTGCAAAATCATTATTATACGGGCCTAAACTGGTTCTCAACCCCTCAATATGTTTCAAAACATTAATAAAAAATGAGTTTAATACACACACACGTGCACACATATATATAATTGAATATTCTTTTGAAAATAAATTTAAAAATGTTAAACATATTCTAACATGGGTGATTCTTGAAATCTCCATCAAGGCTATGAATTCCTAGCTGGAAATGGAGCAATGATTTGAGTGGAGCCAAAGGTTTCTCTATCAAGGATATGTATGTTTGGCTTGGAGTATTAAAATTATTAAAATGCTTTATGTAATAGAGTCACATAGTTTAACAATTTATTGATTATTAATTTAAAGTTTTAATGAATGATATATTAATGCACAACATCACACGCATTTAATCTTGAAAATATGTTAAATTAATATGTCAAAAATATAAATCATAAGTTTTTTTTCAATATTTTTTTTAAGTGGAACACTCTTCCTTCTTATGACACCTTCCTCGAGAACTGAAGAACCTAAATTCTCTTAATTATAAATACATTTCAATTTTTTTCCTTGTATTTATCAGCAACTTTTTTGTAATACTCCCCCATTATCCTTTTGACGAGAAAATGAATCCCCCCTTTTCATGAGGATAAAGTCAGTTGAAAGGAGATTTTGAATCTTCCAAACTAAACATTGAGGGTCACATAGATCTTGTTAATGCTTTCTCTCTTTAATAATAAATTATAACTAATTTTAACATGACTAGATAATTACTTAATCTTTCCTTCTAAATAAAGCCTGAGATAAATCAATTTGTTAAATAAAAAATCAGATTCAAACTTTCTTTTAATCTAGATACATTCAAATCTCAATTTGCAATTTATTTCATGATTAAATTCATTTTTTTCATCTTTAAAGAGGATTTCACAAGGATATTGCATTCTTCGTCATGCACACATCTCAAATCAAAAGATAAAATAGGGATATTTCTTATTTTTGAAAGGATTATTCCTTTTGTTTCATTTGTTTTGACATTCAAGTTCCTTATTATTCCATTACTTTGAAACAATCAAGTTTAACTACAAAATGAAAATTTGTGGAAAATTTGGAAAATTTAAGTTACATTGATTACCTCCACGTGTAATACATCGACATTTAGGGAGATATGGAAATATGAGTTAAATGTTCAAATTCAAGACAATATAGGGAATTGAAGTCCAACAAGTGCTCACAATTGGAACTCCAATAGAATCCCAAGAGTACACAAATATTAATCTTACAAAGTTCTCAAATGAATAGGAAACCAATGGGGGATTCACGTGACAATTATCCATTGTAAGAATGAGTTTATAGTATTTGAAATTTTCAAAAGTAATGATTACTTCTATGTGTCATGGATCCATTTTCAATAAGATTCATATTTCTTAGGTTGATCATAATACCAATGAACATCAAGTGTTACCAATCTGTCACCAAAGGGCAGAAAAAGGAATTACTGACATACCTTGCTAAGTAAGGGAAAATTAATCAACTCTACATGTATGTAATCTACATTCTTCCTAATATGGATAGATCATAGCAAAAGTTCTAGCTTTCTTGAATGTGGTAGCATTGATGAATTATACATGTTGATGACCGTTGAAACTTAGAGGTTTTGTGGGATAGTACAAAGTCAAATCAATAAATACTTGGAATACATGATGGAACTAAGTAATCAAATATCAAATTTCATTCTATTTTTTCGTGACCGATTAAGCTAATTATCTACAAATAATTATCTTAGGAAAGGGGTGAAAATAGCTAACAAATAATGGGGGGAAATTGGGAGTTTCATGATTTTTTTCCATCATGCAGAATCTTAAAGATTGTTCAACTTAAGATGTTTTGGGAGATTGTTTTCATGAAACATGGGCACCATCAATATTTATTAGTAAAATAGAGATTTAATTTTTTTTTATAATCAAAGGGTCTATTTTTAGGAAAATCAATGTAAATTACAAGAACACGTTCTCGTAATGGTTTACTAAGATTATTGCCTTCAGTTTTAATTAAACTTTTCATGCTTTAATCGAACTAGAATACATGATTTTAGAACCTCCAAAGAATGCAGAGGATGTGGGTTTGTCCTATTTATTTACATATATATTAATATTTTATTAAAAAACACATCTTAGCCTAATGAATTTAATACAAAGAAGGAATTTTGGAGCTTCACATCGTTGTGGTTAATTACTTATTAGATTTCAATTGGCGATTCATTTCTTTATACCTAAATAATAAATTTGTTTTAATTTTTATGTAGATTTTCTACTTTTGTTATTAATTTAACTTGCAAGGTAAGAGATTGATCTTGGTTTGTCTCACATTCATGAGTTGATGTTTCTTGCACATATTTCCTTATATGTAGTTTATAATGTGATATAACTAAGTGTTTTAGAGATACTTTCACATGGATAATTAATTTTTTTTCTTATAAAATATAGTTAATTTGAACATATCTTATGATGAATATCCTACATGATAAGCTTATGGAATTCATGGATTATGCAGGGATATGATTATTAATTTAAATTTCCGTTATTAATTGTCTAGGATTTATATAGATTTTAGTTAATATATTTCTTGTATTCCCTAACGTTTGTGCAATTCACTTGAAATCAATATGTGTTCTTAGTTTGATAAAAAAAAAATAGAGTCTAGTTTCATTTTTCCTTACCATTCCCTCATTTTGAGGTTTTTAAAAAAGTTTGAAAATCACTTGTCTAGGTTAGAATCATATTTTAATATCACTAGATTGAGATAAATCTAGATTTTTGGATTTTCTAAAGTTCGTTGATTCATGTGCATTAACTAAGGCCACATAATTTCTTCATCGAGCTAGACATCTAAAGTATTTGGTTCCTTGAATCTTATTTCCACTAGGGGTTCTTAAATTAGTAAGATTAAATTTCTTGTCTCCTTATGGAGCTTGTGTAAAAAATATGCATCAACACACACATACCTAGAGCTATCGCTATTGAAATACCATGGAGGATGGCACATCTATAATTATTATTATAATTCTCTGATGTGCCAAAATTAGCAGGAAGTTGACAAGGTCATAACTTGAGTTTCGGGTGTCTATTTGAGTCTATTTTTTTTTTTGAAACAACATGTTTCGATGAGACGAATGCACTGGAAACTCACCTTACCAATTGGGGAAATTTTTGGCACATTTTTGGGCCCTAAATCCTCCATCTTGAGGATGAAAATTAATATTTAAGTTGTAGTTCAGTTTTTTCCTATTTTGGGCATTAGTTAATTTTAGTCTATTAGTTGACAAAGTTGGAAATTCCTCTAATTTAGGAATGTAGAAGATGAATGGAATTTTCTATGCCCGTACGAATAAGCATGCAAACTTACTAAGAATAGAAGGTTCTAGTAAACTACTAAAAATAGTAAATTCCACCAACTAGAGTAGATTTAGTCAAAGTTAGTTAGGGTTTGCATGGAAACTCGAGTTGGGAGTTATTTTCCTATTTAGGAAACATTATGATTGATTATTGAATAATGAAGAAGGAGATCTATATTCTTTTGGATTTCATGTTATTTGGAGTATATCAAGTTTGTTTATAATTTGGCTACATTATCTAGTATCAGAGCGAGGTTTGAGTAAATTAAGAAAAAAGTTGGCAGGAAGAGGAAGAGGAAGAGGAGATGGTAATGCTTAGATCAGTAGAAATATGCAATATTTGTATAGGCAAATTGCTACGCTTGCTGCAATGATAACCCAGAGAGGAAATCAAGGTGGAGATGACACAGATGAAGAAGAATTTTTTGAAGAAGAGGAAACGCAAGTGCCGCCATTAGCTTTGGAAGAAAGGATGCTTCGAGCATTAGAAGGAAAGAATGATGGGATAATAGTTGATGTTTCAGATTATGGTGGTATTCTAAAACCAGAGGAGCTGATAGACTGGTTGAATAGCATTGGGAAATTTTTTCAGTGGAAGGCCATGTTGGAAGAAAAGAAGGTAAAATTTGCATGCACAAAATTGAAAGGTCATGGTATGTTATGGTGGGATCACCTACAGAAAAAGTGGTCAAGAAAGGGGAAATAAATAATTAGGATGTGGAGTAAGATGGAGAAGATGCTGAAAGATAAATTTCTCCCAGTGGATTATGCCCAAACCCTTTATAGGAGGTTTCATAATCTCAGCTAGAACTTACAAACAATACAAGAATACATAGATGAGTTCTACAAGTTGTCCATTCGTGTAGAACATGAAGAAACTAAGGAAAAAATGGATCTAAGGTATGTAAATGGATTAAAAATTTCTGTTCAAGATGAGATAAGTATGCATAGGATTAAGATCATGGAGGATGCCTATTAATTAGCCTTAAAGGCCAAGGAAAAAAAATACTCAAATTTTTAGGAGATCACCTGGAATGAATAGGGGGCATCATATTCCTTTTAGGGACGAGCTAGTTTCAGCCAAGGTAGGCGAGAATCATCTCGTGGATTTAAAAAGCAAGAATATATGAGACAAGATTTCTAGAATCAACAAAGAGGCAGAGGATTTTCTAGGGGTAGAGGATATGTTTGTGCTAGAGGATGGGAGGCTCCACAAATACCATTTATTTATTATAGATGTGGTGAAGAGGGGCATTGGGATTTTGAATTCCCGCATTATTATACACATGACAAGAGGTAAGGAGATTCTCTAAGAGTAAATCTTGTTAAAGCTTAACAACTAGAAGATGAACACGACCTAGAAATTCCACTAGATGTTGTAGAAAATATAATGATCAAGAGGATGATGATTTCTCCAAGAAAGGGAATCAAGGGGGATGCATGGCTGCGTAAAAATATTTTCAGAACAAGATGCACTTTAGGAGGAAAAGTATGCAATGTTATTATTGATGGTGGTAGTTTTGAGAAAATGGTTTTGAATGAGATGGTTGAGAAATTGGTTCTTCATTGTTAGAAGAATCCTAACCCTTACCGTATTGCATGGTTTAAGAAGGGTAATGAAGTTACTATTGATAAGAGATGTTTAATTAGTTTTGAACTATTGGGAATAGTTATAAGGATGATATTTGGTGTGATGTTATTCCTATAAATGTAGGTCATATGTTGCTAGGAATACCATGGCAATTTTATAGGAAAGTTATTCATGATGGGGGAAAGAATACTTATACTTTCTGGAAGGATGGCATAAAAACCATTTTGCTACCTCTTAAGGAAGAGGGGAAGGCTGAAAATATGATTTATGGAAAGGAATTTGTGAAGGAGGTAAAGGAAACTTGTATTTTTTATGCACTCATCGCAAATAAGTATGAACCTCTAAGTGCACAAATACTAGTAGAAATAGCAGAATTAATAGAATAATTTACTGATGTTATTCCTGATGAGCTAGTAGACGGATTACCACCAAAAAGAGATATTCAAAACCATATTGATTTGATTCTAGGGTCTTCTCTCCCAAATCAAGAAGCTTAGAGGATGAGCCTGACATTGCATGCAGAGTTGAATAGGCAAGTGTCAGAGCTTATGAGAAAGGGTTTCATAAGGGAGAGCATGAGTCCGTGTGCAACCCCATCTTTATTAACACCAAATAAGGATGGAACATGGAGAATGTGCATGGATAGCAGAGTAATCAATAAAATTACAATAAAGTATAGGTTCCCATTACCCCACCTTGATGATATGATGGATGTGCTTGTTAGATCTTGGTATTTCACCAAGATTGATCTTTGAAGTGGTTACCATCAAATTCAGATCAGAGAAGGAAACAAGTGGAAAACAACACTCAAGACAGGAAGTGGATTATATGAGTGGTTGGTGATGCCATTCAGGTTATCCAATGTACCTAGTAATTTTATGATACTAATGAACACCGTGTTGTGGGAGTATAATGATAAGTTTTTTGTGGTTTATTTTGATGATCTTTTGATATTTAGTAAAACTAAAGAAGAATATTTGAGGCATTAAGGGTGATATTTGAAGTGTTAAGGAAAGAGAACATATATGCAAATATGAAGAAGTGCACATTTATGTAAGAGAGTTTGATATTCCTGGGCTTTATTATTTCAGTAGATGGGGTACAAATGGACTCAGAGAAGATAAAGGCAATTATTAAATGGCCTAATCCATAGAGTATAACAGAGGTAAGAAGCTTTCATGGTCTAGAAACATATTACAAAAAAATATTAAAAAATTTAGCAGTATTGTAGCACCTATAACAAATTGCACAAAAGGAAGGGAGTTTTTGTGGAGAAACATAGATGAGGATAGTTTTTAGTTCTTGAAGAATAAGGTGACAAAGGCACCGATTTTGGTAGTACTAGATTTTGATAAAGTGTTTGAGGTTGATTGTGACACCTCACATGTGTGTATTTGTGTTGTTCTAATTCAAGGTGGAAAGCCAATATCTTTCTTTAGTGAGAATCTAAATGAGGTAAGAAATAAATACTCTACTTATGATGTGGAATTTTATGCAATTATACAAGCATTAAGGCATTGGAGGCATTACTTAGTGCCTAAAGAGTTTGTGTTATTTATAGACCACATAGCCCTGAAGTATGTGAATACACAAAAGAATTTAAGTAGTAGGCATGCAAAGTGGGTATCATTTTGTAGGGTTATACTTTTTCTCTAAAACATAAATTATGAAAACAAAATCAAGTTAGAGATGCATTGAGTAGGCATGTGACTTTGTTTAGCACTATTGAAAATGAGGTGGTGGGTTTTGAAGAAATAAAGGGTTTTTATTCTTCTAATTCTAATTTCCAAGATATTTTTGAAAGGTTAATTCATCCATTGTCAGATAATGTAGGAGATATATAGGATGGCTACTTATTCTAGGGATGCCAACTATATATTCCAATTGGGTCTATGAGAGAGAATATAGTGAAACAGTTGCATAGCGGAGGATTGGCTCAGAATTTTGATAAAGATAAGATGATAGCCTTGGTAGTAGAGAAATACTATTAGCCAAAGCTTAAGAGAGATGTGGTAACATATGTAGAGAGGTGTCAAATTTTCCAAGTCTCGAAAGGCCATGTACAAAATATTGGGTTGTATATGTCGTTGCTTATTCCTAAAGGCTCGTGGACATATCTGAGTATGGATTTTGTTTTTGGATTACCAAAAAGACAAAAAGCTAAGGACTCAATTTTTTTGGTTGTTCATAGGTTTTATAAGATGGTTCATTTTATTTCCTTCAATAAAAAAAGTGATGCGACAGGTGTAGCAGATTTATTTTTCAGAGAAGTTGTTCGTTTGCATGGTGTTCAAAAAACCATTACTTCAGGTAGGGACACAAGGTTCTTAATTCACTTCTGGAAGACTTTATGGAATAAATTGGGAAATCAACTACAATCTTTCCATGCTTATCATCCTCAGATTGATGGGTGAACAAAGGTGGTCAATCAAATTTTTGGAAACCTGTTAAGGTGCATCATTGCGGAAAAACAAAAACAATGGGACTTAGCATTACCACAAGTTGAGTTTGCATATAATAGTTACATAAATATATCCACAGGAAAGCCTCCACTTTCAATTGTGTATCGGAGTAATCTAAATGGGGTGTTAGATTTGGTAAAACTATCATTTGATGGCAAAGTCAATGATGATGCAAAAGTATTTTCCGAACATATCCAACAATTATAGGAAGAAGTTAGGAAGAAGCTGTAGAATATTAATGATAAGTATAAGGAAATAGAAGATGTGCACAAATGGAGAAAGATATTTATAGTTGGTGAGTTCATTATGGTATATCTGTGGAAGGAAATGTTTCTAAAAGGAAGCTATACCAAGTCGAAGTACAAGAAGATTGGTCTGTGCAAAATTCTGAAAAAAATAAATGATAATGGTTATGAGGTAGAATTACCTTAGAATTTTGATATTTCTTCAGTGTTTAATGTTTCAGATTTGTATTATTTTCATGGGGTTGGTACAGAAGGGGGTGTTATTGATGAAGTAGTAGATTGGAGGCAGCAGGTTCTGGTAAAGAAGAAAGAAGAACCGAATCAAATTCTAGATAAGAAAATAATGGATACGTGGCATGGGAAATACAACAAATATTTGGTACATTGGAAAGGACTGAAACAAGAGGTCAATATTTGGGTCACAGAGTGGGAGATTAAGAAGTTGGATCCAGATAAATGGAAGTAGTTTGAAGAAGATAAATTACAGGAGATGCATTTTTTTGAAGCAGTGGAGAATGATGCGCCAAAATCAACAGGAAGTTTACAAGGTAATAACTTGAGCTTCGGGTGTCCATTTGAGTCTATTTTTTTTAAACCACATATTTCGATGACACAAACACACCAAAAACCTTCCCTACCAATTGGGCAAAGTTTTGGTACAATTTTGGGCCCTAAATATGCCATCTTGAGGCCAAAAATTAGGATTTAAGTTATAGTTCGGTTTTTTCTTATTTTTGGGCATTAGTTAATTTTAGTGTACTAGTTGCATTATGAGTTAGAAAGTTGGAAATTCCTCTAATTTAGGAATGGGATGGTAATTTATGTTCCTGTATGAATAAGCATGTGAACTTACTAAGAATAGCAGGTTCTAGAAAACTACTAAAAATAGTAAATTCCGCCACCTAGAGTAGATTTAGTTAAAGTTAGTTAGTGTTTGCATGGGAACTCGAGTTGGGAGTTGTTTTCCTATTTAGGAAAC
Organism: Taxus chinensis; assembly: GCA_019776745.2. Taxonomy (NCBI): domain Eukaryota; kingdom Viridiplantae; phylum Streptophyta; class Pinopsida; order Cupressales; family Taxaceae; genus Taxus; species Taxus chinensis. The sequence goes on along the minus strand of CM034149.1, from coordinate 702,898,161 downwards.
ATTTTAATTTATTATTTAATAATGAATAAGGATATCTTTTTTCTTTTTGATTTCATGTTATTTGCAGTATATCAAGTTTGTTTAGAATTTGGCTACATTATTCTCCATACAAGATTAAACTTATAAAAACAATTTTATGGATTTCCCACCCATATATTGTAATTTATGAGTGGAATAAATGTATATAATTCATCACAACAAGTGGAAAAAATGTTTCATGGTATACAAATCCTTTAATCTCTATTTGTTTTTCCATACCCTTAATCTCGGGTCGTATACCAGGATATATCATATCACATTAATTTATTATTACACTTGTTTAATAGGTCATACTTAGTGCTTTACATACCATAGTAGGATATATATATGAATTAGTTACTAGTAGATGATCATAATATTGAGTGCTTAATTCTTATTGTATTGTTTGGAGGTTTTCCCCTCAGATTGGCTAATTCATTATAATTTCATATTGTGACCATTTATCTATATTTTTGTGTTCCATTGCTAATCATATTCAAATGTATCCGATTAAATTCTTTATAAATGCTACACTCTTAAACGTTGGTCATATGTTAGGATATGTCTTGATAACTTGTGGCTAACATAATATCTTGTCATGTTATACACAACTACAATTAATGGAAATAATATCAATATTTTTTTTCGATTTCGCATATATCTAATTTTTTATTCTTTATTTGTGACGCAAATATGTCGCACAAATACTATCCCATAGTTAGATCACCTTGGAAAATTAACTCATATTTCCCATTCCTATTTAATATTAAATTATGTTGTATCTATGTTTTCCTTGTTGTAAAGTTCTCCAATATCTAACTATATAATATTTAAGCACATAGTAATAAATTAGGGTTTGTGGCAATCCATTGTTCTCTTTCTATCATGTTTTACAATTTTTGGAGACAAAATATTACTGAAACTTAGTTTGAAAAGTGGAGGGTTAATTTTTGGACAATAGTGTGAGGAAATTATTTTATAAAAAAAATTCCAAGATCATTTTCAATATTATGCCTAAAATTTTAAGGTTATTCAATTCTTTTTTTACAAAATTAGTTTTTTGGGTTCATGATGTATGAAATTGGTTTTCTTCTTGAAATAGATGTAGATAATAGTAAAGTTAGGCGATTAGAATTTCATGGATAACCCATTGTAACCAAAAAATAGTTACAAATCAGGAAGATATATTTTGGTGTTCCTTCATCATTCTCCACAACTATATTTAAAATTTTCTCTAATTTTCACATTTTCATTTAATATTAAGTTATGGAGCATCCCTTTTTTCTACTATAAATTCACACAATATAATTTAGTAAGGAAACTTTAACTACATAATTAGAAACAAGGGTTTGTAGAAAACTCAATTTTCTCTTACTAGAACATTTTCAATTTGGCATAAACCTGTAATGTGTTAAACATGTTATTTTGTAGAAATTATGTCATCATCAAATTGGTATACAATATTGCCTATATAGAGGTCTACTTTGGTATATCTAATTTCTTCATTTGTATTGAAATCTACTTTCCTATAACACAAATTTTCATCAGTGAGTATTGGTGTTGCATACGAGTTGGTAAGTAATCATAATTTTTCATAGAAAATTTAATTTTGTGATTATATATGTTATTTTCATTTATATTTATTTTTATTTTATGTTATTAAAATTAAATTTATTGTAATTTTATATATAGGAAGAGTCATACAATCTCATGGTCTAGATAGGGGTCAAAATAGAAGAAGTGAGAGAGGAGGGTGCGTCTTAGATGAGTGATTATGCAACAACATAATTATTTGTTTAAGGTACATTTAATTTTTAATTTTTTGCATTAAAAATAAACCATCATAATATTTATACAATTTATATGGATATTGCACTAATATAAACTTAATACACAAAGACATGGGACTAAAAATTCAAATAATGACCTTGATGTTGAGCAAGTTTGACCAAATCCAAATTAAGTACTCCCACTATGTCATCCCAATAAAATCATAATGGCTCATAAATCTTGTCCAAAAAGCCATTATTCAATGGAAATGATGGGACATTGGGTCAAAACAATTCCTTTTCCTTATCCGTTTGATAAAGAAGTTCCAATGTAAGAAGCAATTGAGATTTAAAATATAGTTCACCTTTTATTTGATCATGATCATGTCTATCATGACCATTTCTATGATGATGAATAACAAGATAATGATGATGACGAGAAATATCAAGAACAAGAGAAAATGTTTTAGAACTTGTTCAAACTCATCTATTTACACCAGTAAAGACTAGAGCATCATTTTTTAGTGTTATTATCATGTTGACAGAATTTAAAACAAGGTTTGGTTAGTTAAATTTTAGTTTGAATTCTTTATTGATGTTAGATATCATTTTCAAAGCTATATTTTACATTTAATATATTTTACATTATTTTTTATTTTCCTTTTTTTTTATCGTATTCTTATCAAAGTAATTTTTGACTCAATAATAACACAATTCAACCCAAATATAGAGAGACACAAAAAATATCATCAAATTTAGGGGTTGTCTATGTCAACTATGATGTATGCAAAAACTATTACATTGTAGTTATAAAGGAATATGAGAATGAGTTCAGTTCTCCTGATTGTGGGGCACCACAATTTAAACAAGGAGTGAGAGGGCTCACCATTCCAAATAAGGTATTTCAAAAATTTTGAATAATTCCTAGGATCATGAATATTTTTTCATTGCAAGTCACTTGCAGAGTTAATGTCATAACATCACAATAATATAAGCACTGATTGATTTTGGCATGTTCCTTAAGATTCAAATCCAATGAGGCACATTGAGACGTTGTTCCCTAATAATTTAAGAGAGAGGCCACACATTATATGGTTTGGTTTTGAAATAAATGTTGTTAACCATTTTTCTAGTATGTCAACTAGATACTTTATTTGTCTAATTATGTTGACAAATTATAATATTCCTCCATGGTTGATGACTGGTAACAAGAATTTAATGTTATCATTATGGTTTCCTAGTAAGCGCCAAGTAAAAAATATGGATTTCTACCTTTAACCCTTCTTTTATGAGTTCCTAGCCTTAGGGGATGGAATTATTGTGTTTGATCTTTCAAAACCTATTTGTTAGAGGTATTTCATGTGTTATGGTATCTTATGTTGGACTATTCGTGATTTTCCTAGGACGGTTGTTTAGTCAAGTACTTCTGTTATGTTAAAATATAGAAATCAATGATCATCTGTGTGTGTGTGTGTGTGCACATATGTGTGTGTATGTGCGTGTGCATATGGATGTGTGTGTGTGTGTGTGTGTGTGTGTGTGTGTGTGTGTGTGTGTGTGTCCGTTTCATTATACATCAAGCCTCTTGATAAATTCTACATGTATTTATCCCAACAAGAGGAAAGTATTATTTTCTATTGTTTGGTGATCATCTATGTGTAAGGTCATCCAAATATCTCAAAAAAATTGTATACAAAGGACATCAAAGGTTCTCATCGATGAAGCATGAGTTTTGTGTTAAAAAAATAAGTTTGATGGAAAACTTGATATTATATAACCTCCTAAACTTATGTTGCCTAGGTAATGGTATAAATCCTTCACATAATAATGCATGATATTAAATACTTATATTCCTCCATATTGGTGGAGAGATTGGGTATGGTTTCATAAAATTAAGCATAGAGTTTAAATTACTATAGGAATGAAGAAACTATCTATATTCTACAATTTACCATATTGGGCTAGTTATTAGTTGGGTAATCCAATGTATATATATATATATATATATATATATTAAAAATGTAGCAGTTTCTATATAGAATGACATCTCTAGTAAAGAGAAAGAGACTCCATGTTTTAGAACCAATTTGAAATTTAGTGGGACAAACAAGTCTATTCAAAATTAAGATGGGATCCATGGATATTATTTAAAGAGAAAATCAATTTTGTGAATCAAATAGTGTGAGAGATTCAAACACCAAATATCTATGATTCCTCTATAAAACTTTCCTTTACCGATGATGGGAACATAACAGTCCCCAAATCACATGATTGGCATAAGATTTTAAAGGTAGTTCATGTTTTTTTCCTTAAAATATGCTACATATTTTTCTCTTTATATTTTATTTTAACTTATTTATGTTGCATATGTTTCCCTTGGCTTTAAGGGGGTAATTTTGTAATTTTCCACCTAACATACTAAATGCAATATATTAACTTTCAAAAAATTTGAGGTAAAATGTTTTTGTTTTCAACAAAAACTCGTCTATTTTTATGGAAAACATTATTTATACTAACTTGCATGACTTCCCTTGTTTGCAATATAGGTGGTTGTCTTCAAAAGAGATATAAGAATCATGGATTGATTAAGAAAAAGTAAATATTACAGATGTTATTTACAAATTATAAAAGGAACTTCCTACCTCTTTCATGGATTCTCAAACTCATCTTGTACTAAATCTGGTCAATGACATTCGAATGGGAGGTTTAGTTAAGACATAATGGATGTCTTTCATAGAGAGGTGTATGAAGACCCTAAAGGTATGTGTAAAATAGTTAGCACATCTAGAGGGCTCTATGGAAGAAGGATACAATATTCAATAAACATTTTTCTACATGTTTGAATATATTAGGGGGTAATTTCTACAAATACCATGTATTTGAGATGTTGAACATGGAAATGAAGATCGGAGTAGAACCTTATTGGAGCAAGAAAAATTGTGAAACTTGGTGTGTAATGAAATTATTATAAAAAATAATATCATGTATTTTCAGTTTATGTGTAGCCATTAATTTTTTATTCACATGTTTTATTTTTATGTCCTATTGAAAAATATTTTATTGAGAATTTTATGTTATTTAATACTTCGGAGGTGAAAATGTGAATAAAAAAATATGAAGAAGAAAATACTATCCATGAGATCCGAAGGATTGATTGGATATGGAAACATCCATGCAAACCACTCCCACATGATTTTCAAATACCATTTCTAGACCAACCTATGCTTACATAGATGAGTTAATATTTAGATGATATTCATGCCATAACTTGAAGGGAAGTGATGAAAGAATCGTTGGAGGTAGAGAAAGGATTTGAAAAATTAGAAATTTGTCTCAATATTATGTTCATACATTTGTGTTTTATATTTTTGGAAATATATTAATACTATCTTTAAGGATTTTACATAATGAAGGTCAGTAAACATTCAAAAATGCAGATCGACCAAAAAATATTCATGTGGAAAACATTGACAAGAGAAGGGTCACATGTTGTTGTGGAATCTTTGTTCCATTTGAGAAAGCTAGCTCACGTAGTGCAAATGATAGGAAGTCTGTCGAACGAAAGTTGGATTATGTTGGAAATATAGAAGAAATAATAAATAATTATCATAGAAGTTTTGAATTTTTCATATTTAGATGAACTGGGTACCGATCTATTGATAACAATTATTTTAGAGCGGACAATGAAAGTGGATTTTAATCAATTTAATTTTCTAGAGAAATACCTTAGGTGAAATATACATACATGTTACCTCAACATTTTGAGCAAGTATTAATTTGTGTAATTTTTTTTATGTATGTATTCTCTTTTTTCATGAGCATTATTTCTATATGTAGGATTTTTTTCATGAACTAATTTTTAAACTATATTTACATACATCTTATTTGATCCTAATGTAGAGGGACATTAATTAGCAGTTTCTATTGAACTGTTATCAAAGTATGATACATTTTGTTGATGAAAATAATGTTCTAACAAAATCATCATTGCGAACAACTGATTTTCTTAATAGATATGATGAAGATGACTCTAGTTATGAATATGACCTTTACAATAATGAATAATATCATCATATTGATAATTTCTATAATAAAGGTGAAACTAATTTTGACTTGAAGATGATGATGATAAAAGTGATGATTATGAACTTCATGAAACTACAGATAATGAATATGATGATGAAAGGAATATCCTAATAGGTATAGTTTTGTAAAATGAATGGAACATTACCATAGCTACATATATAGAGAGGAAAAATAAGGGAACATTATTTATGACTACAAATCCAACGCATGTAACCAACATGGAGTTGGAAAAATATAAGAAGATGAAAATCTATAGTTTAAATATTCATAAGCCCAATTTTTGTTATGCTAATTCATTAATTAAATTTTTTGAGAGAGAATATATTTTTCCATTTATATAATTTGAATTAAACTCAATTAACCTATAAATGTAATTAATTTTTAAATTATACCCTAATTTGTCATATCGTGAATTTAGTATACTTGGAGTGAGATGTGGGTCACATTTGACTATGATCGAATTCAAATAATCAATAATTTGGTGTATGAAAATGTATACGATATTAGCACATTTAAGGGAAAGATTAAAAATTTTAATAAGAAAATAAATATATTTTTATTAAATAATATCTCGATGTCAAGGACTAAATTTTATAGTACTAAAAAATAACATTAAAAATATCAAATGTAATGAGCTCATGAAATGTGTTACATAGTCATGTAATTGATCTAGTGAGGGACTTAGGGACGAATATTTTGAATGATTGGCTATCATGCAAATAACATGTGTGTGTAAGAATTTATGTACAAGTGATGATACACAAGGTGTGAAGGTTAGTATATATTCCTTCTAGATATACTTTTTATATCAAGGTATGTAGTGAATAGTTCATGTGAGATAATAATATGTATAAAATTATTGGGAGAATATTATCTAAATAATACTGTGATTTTAGTATAAAGTCTTTAATTATAGTAGTTGTGAATTATGAGAACCACGACAAATGAAAAAATCCTCAAGTTAATGTTGTGCCATGTGGATCACACCCAAATATGTGTTTTAAGTCTACTCACACACAACAATAGAATAGGAAGGGGAAGAGGATGAATAATAATATGTGTCACCTCTACATAGATGACAGAGGGTAAGGATAAGTTTATTTTACATTTAAATCATACAATGTTTTATCTTCATTGTAAAAATTTCTTTCAAAATAAAAACACATAGGGTAATTATGAAACTTTAGTGTAAATCGATTACAAAACCCATTTGTTGAAAACATATACCCATTACGTTAATTTATGTGTCTTTATTATTCTTAACACATTATGCTTCAATAAATACTTACATATAATCTCCTGTCTCTCCCTCCATTGCTTAAGGTTGATATGAGAAAAAATCATAGTAAGAGATTTTATGTTAATGTTTCTTGTAACTACTATAGATATATCAGACACCTCACTCATCATTGTGAAAATATTTGAAATGTTAAACAAGATCTTACTAATATAAATGTAATTGAATGGGATGATTCCACTGAATCTTAAGAATTATTTTCTTCCTAATACACTCAAAATTTTACTTTAGAAGTGCCAAATGATCATCATGTGATACCATCTACACCATATTACAATCACCCCATCACAACTACTCATGCATCTACTTCAATTATTTATTCTCTCGAGCATTTTCTATCATACATCACTGCTATTATAGCACTTGCATTTTAGTCACATTCTTTGCCACAATTGAGGCACAAGTCTTTATATTATTTAATAGTTGAACCACCTCTTGATGAGGTTATAATTTGATATATTTTATGTTACCCATCTCTCTGTACATATCTTAACATTCAAAAACACTAAAACATTGACATAGTTTGAAAATATAAAAAGCATTTATATATAATAAAAAATTAAAAATTAAAAATTAGGATATGTACATTTATCTTGTATCATTATAACTTTACATTATACATGTTATTTGTCACTTTATATATATATATATATATATATCATATCTCTTTACTTTTTACACATAGGAATTCACGTGACATACAAAGCTTGATGTAGCAAATACATAGAGTGCTACACGATGATAGGTGATGTTTGTACATTAACCCGATATTTCTATAAATGATGGCATATACTATAAACTACACATATGTGTTTTTTGTCCATTATGGTTCCTTTCCACTTCTAAACTATGCTTGATTACATATATTTTGTGTATATTATATTTTGAGCTAATATGGTTGACACATGTGTCTTGTATAATGTTGACTTCTTTTTCTTCATATATATCTACTTATCTCAATTGCTATATAATTTTATCATATGATAACACTCTTGTTTTGTCTACAATGTTGCTAGTTGTGTGTGTTACTACTTCCTTGTTTCAGTGATTGTGGCCTGAGTTTGTAGCTTATATTATGACACTATGGGTGTCATATGGTTTTAGCTATAAGACTATTATAGGTGTTCTTGTTAACATGCCTATAACCCTTGATTATCTTGTGACATAATAGGTTTCTCATGTTTGCAGATCTATGCATTTTGCATGACACTCTTTGCATATTGTTGACTATAACTTCATCATTTCTACACTTTCTTTAAAATTATACATGAATTATTACTACTATTATTATTGTCTCTACCATTTATATTTATTGATATTATTTCTCTTGTTGTGTGTCATGGTTTTCACCATGTACACAACTGGCTTTTTTATATACATGTTCTTTAAGGTGGCCACCTCTGTAACATCCTACAATCTTCTAGATCTCCTCAGAAATCTAATGTATGGGAGTAGATCTATTTTTTTAATCTACGTTATCAACATGGTATTTCACATGTTCCTCAAAAGAGGGGGAAGTAATTTCGATATATAAGACACCTACAATGGACACAAATAGAATTATGGGATAATATATATGTACAAATAGGGTACATGTACTCATTAACAACTTCAAGCATAGAAATCAAAAAAATTATGCACATGTTCAATAATGTACAACATGGCCAGGAATCTATGGATGGTTTTTTCCTTTTCATATGGTTTTCCCCAAGGGGAAATTACATCAACTTTATCAAGAGTTTCATATTTTAACCTATAAGTACATGTTTTTGACATAGTTGCATATCCAATTCACGCATTCTAGAATAGTCATAGGGGGTATGAACTAATTCACTCCTTCACCAAAAAAATTAGTTTCTACCATAGTTTTGGGAATCCTAGGTGCATGGGTCTCCATTATTCATCTACATTATAATTTCTGTTCAATTATGCAAAGTGTAGGAAGGGCATGGGGCATTTGCTCTCTTTTATAATGTGTGTCCTTATTTGCATAATCAGGCCTAGATATAATCATAGCAGTGTGGTTCATGGGGTTACAGAAGGTATCAAAGTATCTAATATATTTGTAGGAAATAATTCCATTCATCCTACATTCAAAGGGGAAGATATAAAAATTGTTGAATGCATCTGATATATGGTCATTTTCCTTCAGGAGTTACTTTCATACTTCATTTTTCTTCTCCCTCTCTTCCATTTCCATGTTGGGTTGTATGCACATAACACTCTGATTTATTCCCATGTCAATTGGGGATTAATCACCTCGAATCCTTCATCAATCTCAACAAGGAAAATTCCCTAGTGCGAGTAAAAAATACAAACTTCTCCCTCTCCAAAACAAATAGGTGTATTCCTTTCATGTTTTTCATCTCTTTATATTCATTTTATGCAGTTGCAAATCTTACAAGTCATATTTTACATTTGAGTTAAAGATATATCCTTTACTATGGACATTGACTAAACTCTATGTTACAGGTTTTGTCATGAATCATGCCAACACCAACACAATTGGGACTCTACAAAATAAACTCAGAGTGAAAACAAAATGTGTCTGCACACTAAGGTTTATTTTCTTATAAGTATGTAATTTTCATTTCATAATTAACGATGGGAATGTAGACACTCAAATTTGAAAATTTAGTATTTTATATTGTTAGTTTTGACAATGAACTATTTCTAAGATTAAAAACCTCTTTTTTTTCCCCACTGAGTACATCCCAAATTGTCTTTTGTAGCTTGTTTAGTCATATACATGGTTATATCAATAGATTTTGAGAAGTCAATGCATAAAATCCATAGAAAAATCCCAATTTACATGATGCAAAATCTAATTATCAAGTTTCTCATCCCTAGGAAATGCAATTTAGTTCGGTCAAGAGTTTATATTCAGTATTGACCTTTTTGTATGATTTTGCACCTGCATATCCTCAATCTTTGCTTTTACTTTCACATTATTTTATTGTTCATTTATTCCCTATGGGCCATCCTTTCTTCCATAATTTACCTTCAAAACCCTAAACAAGTGGGTTAACACTACCTTTGTTTGTAACCTAGAAATCATATGGTACTAATTTAATATATAGTCAAATCTTACTCTTGTAAAAGGCACCCAATGCTCCTTAAATATTGAAAAATCTCATGTATAGTCATTAGGGAGGAAATCAATAGATGTATAAAGAATCATACTAGGTCAAGAAGCCACGTTATCTCATTTACAACAACTCAAACATCCCTACACCGAGTATTTTAGAAAAATCCAGTATCAACTCAAATGTAAAATAATTTGTCCAATCATAGTTGCATTATATCAAATATCACATGTTAAGTGGATAATGATGTATGATTTGAGGCCTCTTCGTAGTAGTGCCAACATCGATACTACATGGCGATGTGCACAATGTTTGTTTTGTAGGGTCTCTAACCCGTGGTTAGGGTTTGAAACATCATTTCTAATATTCATAGAGCTTAGCAACATGAATGAAAAAATGTTTTGATAGTGATAAATATTTATAGGTAGTCAACACTCCCATGAAGTTAAATATCCAGAATTCAACTAGGTCCAAGACCATACAATAGGGTTAAGACTATACAAATCATCCAGCGAGAGTTGTATATGTTATATAACAAATTCCCTAGAAATAAACATAGAATATTATTTAATTTGAAAAGAAAATAGTTATTTTAAGCTTAATTAATCAAGAGAAAAAGACATAAAATTAAGTCCTAAAGTTGTATTACTTAATTCAGAAAGAAAGTAATTAAAGAATTAAATGCTAAAGAAATATATACATGAAGACCCCTTTTAAATAGGGTGGGAGATATATACTCATAGATCCCTTTAATATAGGGAGGAATGACATGTATATAAAGGTCCTTTTAATATAGGGTGAATTAAATAAAAACAACTTCTTTAACAGAGATGTGTTGAGAAGGGTAATTAGCGGGTACATTTGTAATATATAATTAAAGTTGTTTTGAATTGGTATGTTGGTTGAAAAACCTACCCAGTGAAAGTTTTATAAACCTGTGGTGAGTGGGAATTTAAAATACCCACATGAATAAGATAATGTGTTCTCAAGGATTTAATATATGAATTTTTTATTAAATATAATGAATTATTTTATGTGTTTCGAAGATCCAACATAGAATATTGGGGAAGGCTTAAGAGTTAGTGGTGGACTTGTTGGGAAGGGAGTACAACGTACACACTGGAGTGTCTTGGCTAGGACTACCGGTTTGTTGGATTAAAGGACCTCTAGAAGAGAGCTCTGTGTGCCTCAATAGTCACCCTAGAAAACCATAGTCTTGACCCAAGTCTTTCTATTGTAGAAAATTTAAGGACCTTCCTTTGCATGTTTTATTGTTTATATTTATGTGTTTTGGAAGTTAATCAATACATTATTAGATATAAAATATTTATTACTATTATTATAAAGTACTTAAATAAATATGTTATAACCTAGGAAAATAACTATTACAGTATTAAGCTTACATAAGATTATTAAATGGGAAAAAGTAACATCACATTTTGGTATCAAAGCCATTAATCCTATATCGCTTGTGGCATGGGTTAAATAATTGTGTAAATAATAAAAATAAATAAATATCATACTTAATTTTTTTAAAAACTAGAATTTTTAACTAAATTATATATTTAAAATATAAATTTAAAACATTATAATAATTAAAAAATATCTAGTAGAAACATTATAATTGTTTTAATACTTTTTCACATTAGACTTAAATTTATATTTAATTGTTTTGATGTACTACGTGAAAGGAAAAAAATAAAAGAAGTAAAAATTAGGTAAAATCAAAATTAGAAAACAAGGTCTCCTATATTAGACACATGCTCTAGGAATGTAAATTTTTGAATTTTTTCATTGGCCGTGTGAAAAGCTTATGACAAAGGGTTATTTTAAGTTGGTGAAATTACTATGAGACAATGTTTTATATGTTGGGATATTTTATTCCAAACCTATGTTTATTATATGCTAAGTGATTAATTAAAATAAAATTAGCACCTAGCTTGAGTTTAAAATATAATTTTAAAATTTATTTATATTAATTTCCTGTTATCTCTCAGAAGTGCACCATTGTTAAGAGATGACAACAAGGGTTCTAAAATTACTTTATCTCTCACTTTTGTAGATACAATGGAAACACCTTAGGTCTATGAGTATATTTATTGTTGAGGTGAGTCTCCGATATCAAGGCCTTTTCCTTATTGATGTATCCTAAACTAATTTTTTGGGGTTTTTAACGGTAAAAAATTTTGATGTCACTAAATTGAAATAGGGTAATATACAAACTTAATTGAGGGATTTGACTAAGTATATGCACAATTAAGTTCATAAAAAATTATAGATGCACGAACCAATGGGTTTCAGTTTTATCCTGAGGAAAAAAACTTGTGTGTTGAGGGATGAATCACAAAAACACAAAGCTAACATGCACACTAAGACTGAATAGAAAGTACCAAATTTTCAGCAAGCTAATATAATTAATCAAGGAATTAACATTCATAAGAATGAATTAAAATATACACCACAATTAAAAATAATTGGAAATGCAATAATTAGCTCTCATTCAAGGGAAAAATGAAAAAAAAAATGTTTCAGCACTCCCCTGTCAAACAAATTCGTCCTTGTGACTTGCTAGTGCACACAATATATAATAAAAATATTTCACCCAACCCCCTCTTAAAAATAGACTACAATTTGTACTCGCCCATGCACTATAATTTGACCCCTTTATCATGAATAAATAAAGAAATAAAAATAGGCATAGTTTATTACAATGAGGCATTAATAGCTTTAGTTATAAAAATAAACTCTAGTCAAAGTGCAGTTGATTGTTCTGTTTTTAATGGAATTAAATAATTGGGTGAATATTTTTGGCTACTACTAGCCACTTGCTTGTTGATCAAGTATCCTCCAATGTAATTACATATTCTTTTTCTTCTTTTGCATGATATGACACATGTACATTATTCTCTTGTAATGATAAATTTGGATTTATATCTATTCTTTCCTTTTGTAAAAGCATGGAAAAATACTTTAGGATTGTAATGAAATACAGAGCATCTGATGTTGCTTTCAATTCTGCATACTCAAAAATATAAATATCTGAACACATATTTCTATTTTTACAAATGCAACCTGAAGCCCTTACTTTAAAAGTTGACTTTTCTCTATGCTTCTCAAAGTGTATTCAGCTGAATATTTCACTCACATTAAATGAAAAGGAAAAGTTATTGTAATTCTTACCTTTAATTATATTTAACTTGTTTCTTTTTTACTCTGTACTAGATAATGGATCTTATTACAAAACTCATTTCTTCTCAAATCCAAATGAGCTATTTAAATGTGGATGTTTTTATGAATCATTTGCGAAATGAACTTGAAAAATGGGACCTGTAGCTTTATACTTTTTGTAATTTGAATTTTCTTGGAAACATTGGGTACCTGAAACTACTTAATTTTAATTTTGTAAATCACTTCTTTAAGATGAAGAAATTCTTCTATTTGCATCTATTTATTGTTGTAAATTTGCAAAAGTTGTATTGTTTGTGTTTCACATAATGTAACTCTGTAAGATGAAGAATTCAATATTGCTTCGTATGACCTTTGAGTGTCCCTTGAGTTGAGTTGTTACCTTGGAAATTTGGACTCTCTCTTTAATATTAATATGTATTATTAATAGTACCATAACTTGATGTGACTGAATTTATTAAAAATGAAGTACATAGCTAAAATTGTGATGCACTTGTGATGTTGAACTTCTCATTCTGAATCTAGGATGAGTTGTGTTTGAATTATGCATTTACTTTGGTGTATAACCCGTTGTTTTTAAATGATTGGATCCTCGACAGATAGTTACAATATCTTTATTTTACATTGATTCTTACTCTCCAAGCTAAGAATATTGTTGTTATTGATCTAAAAGGCTATTTGATGTATTAACATTTCCATATTTTGGCTTCTCCATATTTGAACTCCCATACTCATTCTACAATTTTTTATCTATATAAATAGAAGTTTAATAATTGATATGCATTGAGGTACTATATTTTTTTTAAACTTCTATAGTATGATTACACTTGCACTCTGTGAATTTTAAAACTCAACTCTTCTTTTTTCAATAATGAGTGGAAGATAATGAAACTATTCATTCCTATATCTTCATTTGAATTATGTATCTTGATGATTTTATTTTTGATCTTGTAAACAACGATTTTCTTTCAATGTAACATGCTTCCTTCCCTATAGAAACTTTTTTCAAAATATGAGAATGTTGCTTGTAATTTGATCTTTATTTTTGACTCAGTGTTCAAATGACTTCTTCATGTAAATCATATCTTATTTGAGCATTTTTTATAGATTTTAAAATTTCTTCTTTACTTACAAGAGTTGATTTAAAACAAAATCTTATCTGTTACATAACTCCTTTCTCATTAGTGCTTGGCAGCTCAAAATCTTTGAGTATGAATATGCAATTTGATTTATACTATGGCATTTACTTGTAATTTGATTACCTCATAATGCATTAATGATGTTTTTCTCTACTACAACATATACCTACACACTTAATCAAATATTTAGGAAATATATAAGATTTTTTGCCTCTCTTGTGTTCCATGGTGACTTTCTTTCGCTTTCTTTTATGTCTGTCATGATTCTTGTGAATGACATGAGCTCTATTCTGCCAGATGGTACTTTTCATTTCTGTCTTAGTTACTTCATTTACCTTATGTTTTTGATCTCAAATGCTTCATTTTCCTAGTGCTACATAACACATGAGTACAGATTAAAACCTTAGATCTTAACTGATGTTATTTTCCTTTTTAGGTACACTATAGCTGTTGGATGCAAAAGATGAAGATAAAGGAGTTGGAAATGAAATGAAGAGGAACAAAGGAAAACCCAAGGCAATTATGGGTTCTTTCTATACTCTTTTTCTTATAAATTCATTTACATTTACCATTTATTTACCATTTATTTCAATAATCATAAGTTACATCCCACGACTTATTTGGGAAGCATTGAATTTCCTTAATGAATAAATGATATTATTTATATAATTGATTTATGTAATTCCTTTTAATTTCATCTCTTATGATTTGTAATTATGGTACAATGAGTTCATCAACTCAATACATACTTAATAACACTTAATCATAGGAAATGATCAATTTAAAAATACTTGTAACTTAATAACAAACATCTGTAATGCAAACAATAGTTATGTTTTTTGTTTTGGAGTCTACCTCCTTAAGTCTTCCTCTATCTCCAAATTTCTCAAGGTTGTACTTCAACTCTTCAAATAAGGATTTTTGCATCTTTTATGAAAGTGGTCATGGCATAACAACATACGTGAGGTGTTGCATTCTGCAACAACACATGTAGCTACATTTTCTATTGTTGATTCACTTAGCTGAAAACATATTTAAAGTCTAAATCTCACCTAGTTAGGTTCATTCACCAATTCCTTCCATTGAAAACAAAGATTTAAGGTTCCCATATTTGCACAAGGGTAATAATTGTAAACATTACTTGTGATCCTGTGGGGAATTTTTCCTGCTAGATTCAAGTATAATTCCTTTCTCTAGTCCATTGGGCATGGAGTAGAAACATATAACCAAAATTTACCTTTTCCAAAAAAAAAAAACTAAAGCTTGGAAAGGATATGGTATACCAGATCATGTGCATGAATGCACTTATTGAATTGCAAAACATTGCAATGTGCATGAACTACACTTTTTGAAATGGAAATCCACTCTAACTAGACATTCTAGGATTTTTAATAACAATTTTTAAGAAACATACCATTAACAGGAATGGGAAGATCTTCTCCATTCAGTCTTGAAAAATGAAATGCATTATGCTCTTGACAAGATAAAATCATATAGAGACCACTCCAAATTGTATCAAAATTTGTGTGGTTTCCTAGATTTATATAGTCAGCATCCCATTTTAGCACAATGTCTCTTTCATTAAAGCCTCTGAACTTAGCTTTTTTATCAAACATTCACTCTATTTCTCACTCATTCTTTTCCATGTTTAGATCAGCTTGTTCCCTTAGCTCTTACAGATCCATTAATATTTTCATAATGACCCTACATTGGTTCATTCTCAAGTAATTACATTTGATCTAGTAAATCCAATGCAGGAAATTCAACTGAAATAGGCATTCTTTCCTCACATACATAAACAAGCTTGTACGGTGAATTACCAAATGATCTTTTAGGAGTCACATTATCAACCCAAAATGCTAAATTTAAATTTAGATACCAAGCTCTTTAGTTGTGTTCCAGTGTTCTTCTGATAATATTTAACATATTTTTTATTAGTACTTTTAGCTAATCCATTACCTTGAGGGTAATAATTAGATGATGTTATTAAATAAAAACCATGATTGACAACCCAATATATTACCTTTCATCCCTTTTTTTCCCCTCCGAAAAAAATGAAAAAACACGACCTTGCACACTAAGAATAGGGAGGGACCATTTAGCCATTTAATCTCACATTTCAATTCCAAAAATCAGATTATATGCGAGCTGGGTAATTGTAAATGAAATTTTGGCAACTGAATGGCTAAGGGAATATCGAAGGATATCAGAGCTCAAGAGAAAAGAATGGAGGTCCAAGATCAATTTTTTTGGACTTCAGGAATATCGGCATTAAGGAAAACAAACTGAAAGAAAAATATTCCGAAAGGAAAAAACTTCGAAAGGAAAAAAGTCTAAAAGGAAAAAGGTTCAAAAAGGAAAAGTTTCAAAATTCCGAATTCTTAAATTTCAGACTTTCGGGTTTCTAATTTTTGGAGAAAGGGAATGACCAATTGAAAAATGGATCAAAAATTATTGAAATCGCGAATTCTGAAAGTCTTAAAGGGTTGGAATTTCGAGGGTTAAAATTGGTTTTAGGGTCAATGCGGTGGGAATTTGAGACTTTTAGAGGTCCACATTTTGGACTTTGGAAATTCATGGTTTTGAAGTTTCAGGTTTTGGATTTTTGTAACTCTCAAGCACTCAAACAAGTAAACAGTAACCCAAATTCTGAAGTCAACCACTTGCTATTAATGCATCATGGCACCTTGATCTTCAGATGGCCATAAATTTTTACTAGAGCTCAGATTTGCATAAGAAAGGAAATTTTCGAAATCTTACAATCTCCTCTTTATGGAATAAGTTCTTCAAAATAAATAAATATAGTTTACCATTGAATGAAGAAGTTGAAGGTGAATTATCAGTCAACATGAAGTAGTTGAGGGTGAAATCTTAATTTAAGTGAGACTAAGTTATTCAAAATGAAGGAAAAACCTTCCGCCATTTTAGAGGATGTTCTAGGTTTCACACCTACCACAATGATGAAGTAATGGCTTCCTTTATTCTCCAAAAAGGAAAAATATAAGGAGGCAGGGTTTTTGCAGTGGAACCCATCACTGTTATAGGTTAATTCAATGAATTTTAGGGTGGTTGGAGAAATATTTTTAATTCTTCTATCTCCTTCTCTCATTCTTCCTATATATTGTAAGGAGGGGCATTTTTCTAATGTTGGAAATTTTGGCTTTGCAACCTTCCTTCTTCTCTCATCTGTAAGTGAGTTGTTGGAGTTCAAACCTTCCATCTAAATAGTAAAATGCAATGTTTCCTCTTGGCCATTGTAATGCAATGTATCAAATCGTTGGAGAAATAATAAAATTTTGTGGATGATTTTAAGCCCTTTCTTATCATTCATTGCAATCTTGGTTATCTGAGCATGGTGGTTGTATTAAATGTTTAATGGTTTGATGTCTTAATGGAAAATTAGGTGTTCAATTATTCTTTTGGTAATGTCACCTGCTTTGATTCTAGGTTCTAATTTCTTGCAATTGTCTAGTAAATCCAATGTCTCAACTTGGAAAGTTAGAGTAGATTCTTAGGTCCTCACATCCTCTAACAAGCTTAGATGTATGCATCAAAATAGATCGAATAGGAATTGACTCTTCATCCCAAAGTGCAGAGATTTCCAGATTGCAAAGACCCACACTTGGGTTTTCCTTCTAATGCTCCATGAAATATTTACAATAACACTTAGTACAGTTCAACTAATCCTTACCTCGAGTTGCAATCATTAGATGAAGTGTCAAATAAATTCCATTACGTGTCAACATTATCTATTACCTTCACACTAAACAACGCTAAGGCATAATCTAAAATTATAGTTTCTAGAACGTCAAATCTATAAACTATTCATTCATAAAATGATAAGATTGAAGTATCATTAGCTTCTTTCAAAGCTACTGCGTTTAGTCCATGATGTGTGAAATAATCCCTAGTAGTCAAGATCCACGTGTTTTCTTGTGATGAAGGTGGATTTATCATGTGAATGAAGTCAAGACCCCACTGCATGAAAGGTCTGATCCACTAATATTTTCTGCGATGATAACAAATATAAACGTTCCTTTCTAACAATATAATGCACATTTCTTACACATTTTAATTCATTCAAAATAGTCCTTCAATATGTTGGGCCAAAAATAACTAGTTTTCATAATTTTTAAGGTTGTAGTAAGTGTCGAGAAGTGACCTCCTTCGAGTTCCGCCATGAAACTTAGAATAATAATTCCTGCCACTCTATCATAATCAATACATCGCAAAAAAATTCCATTTATATCCTTTTTGAACAACACACCATCAATGAAAACATAATGTATATCTTATAATCTAAAATATATTTGTTTATTCTTGTCCATACCTTCCACATAAGTATCTTGCTGCAAGTAATCAATCAAATCAGTCATCCAATTTGATCCTTAAACCTCTGGATTGAGTTTTGGTTGCATGATTTTCAAGCTATAATAACATTTCTAACTGATGATATGTAATTTTAGCATGTTGTAATGGAATTTTTGATTTCGTAGCAGCTACTATTTTTCCATATCAGAAATCATATGTTCACATAATCCTTTACCTCATACTGTTTTTACAATACAAATGTCAACATCATACTCCATGACCTTTGTAATCTAGCCTAATCTAATCGCATTCGGTTATTTGTTCAACAAGAACACTTTTAACACTTAGATGAGAGACTAAAACATGTATCTTATTACTGGAAAGCACGTACTTCAAATTATTTATGTCCTCTAAGTACATACAAGTACTTATTTTTCAAGAAAAGTGTACCTTGTCTCATAATCATGTAAACTCTTCCCAAAGAAAGAAATTGGATGCTCAATATTTTCATAATTAACCTGAGTTAATATGGAAAAAATAGTTTCATCTCTTACAAGAGCATAAATTGTGAAATAGTTATCAATTTTAGGATTTTCCAAGTTAGGAGCTTGTGAAATAACTGACTAGATAACTTCGAATCCCTTTCTCCCTTCGTTGGTCTAAGAGAAATTTTTATCTTTCTTTAACATAGTTGTCAATGGCTATACTAATACTATAAAATATCGAAAAAAAATTCTAACAAATTTGATTTTTCCAAGAAAACTTTGTAATTCTTTCTTATGATGAGGCAAGGACAACAATGATATTACATCAATTTTTAGAGGATCAATATCTAAAGATTGCCTACAAATAATATGTCCAAATAGTTTACCTTCGTGAACTGAAAATATAGACTGTTTAGGATTCAAAGAGATTCCAAAGTGTCTACAAAGCTTAAAAGTATGTCTTAAATGCATTGGATGATCATTATAATTCTTCAAAAATATAGTGACATCATCTAAATAAACCACAATGAGTTTATTTAATATGCTATGAAAATCCATTTCCATTTCATGTTGAAACATTACACCAACATAAGAAAGTCCAAAAGGCATTATTTTGTAAGCATAAGTACCCCCAGTTTATGGTTAAGGTTGTTTCGCATCTATCTTCTTCATGCACAAGAATCTAATTATATACACTATAACCATCCAAAAGGGACATCTTGTTTGATCATGAAATTGTTCTTAAAATATGATTAATATCGGGTAGTGCATAATGATATTTCAATGAATCTTTATTTAGATCTCTAAAATCCACACACAGCCGGATTTCACCATTCTTTTTCCTAATATGCACAAGATTAGATACCCAACTTGAATGCTTAACTGGAAAAATAATACTTGATTCCATCAACTTGGATAACTATTTTCTCATCAAGGGCTCAATATTAGGATTTAAAGGCCTTTGCTTTTTGCCTTACTGGTTTTGAATTTGGCCTGCAACTTTATGGTACAATGAGCTAAACTGGGATCAAATCCTCTCAAATCTTGGTATTTCCAAGAAAAAACATCTTTGAATTCTTTACATAAATTAATGAAATATTTTTTTATCAACTAAGGAACATACCTTTCCAATAAATAACTTATTTTCATCATCAACAAAGATCTTTCGTAGTTATCTACGTGAGTTGAGATCTTTCCTTTATCCTTTCTTAGTTGATCATTAGAACTAAAGATATCCTCTAATGTGACCAGCCCTTGAGGTAAGCTTGTTTGTTTTCAGCTGTACAATCTGATCACCATATAAGTGTTGTAATTTTTCTTGATTAACTGTAGAAAATTCAGCTTCTTGCTGTAGAAATCGGCAGATTTTCTCATCATCTTCAAAAACTTTCCAGTTTTCTTCATTATCATTGCATTGAAGGTCTAATAATTAGCTTTATATGTGGTTGTATTTTGTTGTTTTCAATCTATTCTAGCACTTCAAAGATAACATCAACTTGTTGCAAGTCTAGTTCAAACATATTTATTTTTCATCTCTTTGAATACATTGCATAATAATAGCCTCAAAATCATCCATTAAGTTTGAAACTCTATGCTTGTAAGATTTCAGCAATAAATTCTTACACACATTAAAGTTTTTAACTTGGTTAATTACTATCTCTAAATCAACAAGAACTTGTAACATGTTGATACCTCTTTTTCTGGCCCATTATAAGGTCATGAATTAATGCTTCATATTCAGTTAGTATGTTACAGGTACATGAAAAATATATGACTTAGAACTGAAAAATAACCTTACATTTGTAGGGGATAGTAAGCATCAAACCTACATGTTGTCCATTTTATGTTCTTTGCTCCATTGAAATGAAGCTTCCATAAGCCTTCTATTGCTAATTATTATATTTAGGACAACATAAGAGAATTGGTGTATTTTCCTCATGCAAACAAAAAACACTAAATAAACCTTCTTCCACTTCCTCGAAGGGATCATAAGCATGTTTGTCTTGAGATTTTTCATCGATAAACAAGTTAAAACACCATCTAATGTAGAAACATGTGACGTGACATAAAAATTAGTCTAATCTATGGCTACATAATTTTCTACAACATTTTAAGCATGAGGTTCAATATGAAATCCAACCAAAGGATATAAATTGACCATAACTTTAGTCCCATACCTTGTAGTGAAGAATAAGAATGACCAATATGAAGAAAGATAACCTCCTAAATTTGTTGTAAAATCTCTTGATAAAAATAATGCAAAGTAGGGAGGTAGATCTATAACATTTACATCTTGAAGAATAGAAACATTTAGAAAATCATGTAACATTACGTCTAAATTTTTAATGACACTAACTGTGTCAATTGTTATCCCATATAGCTTCAACACACTTTTGTTTAGGTTCATACTGCAGGTCTAAGTTTTCTGCAATTGCTTTAGGCTTTACTGTGCTACTTGCACCACTTTCAACCATAAAATTATGAACTAAATGATCACCAATAATAAAGATAGATAAGAGGGTGGTGTATTTTTAATATCATGATCATTTATAAAATTTTGTACCATCCACTTAACCTCTTTTAGGTAATATTTCTCGATTGTACAAGGAGACCATATCAGCTTTCTGAACTTCTTTTTATGTTGGTTTTGAAGAAATCTTCAACTTAGCAAGCTCTTGACTAAGTACCCTCTTGTTGTCCTAGAATACTCAAAGTATCCCATAATGAAATACTGATATTATGATTTGTCATTACCTCAACAATATTAAAATAAGAAATAGTTTTAGAAAACGCTTGAGAAAAAACTCACTCTATGCAGTAGCTTTTGAAATCTGAGGTATGAACAATCTTCTAGGATCAAGTTGCAATTGTTTTTGTTTCTCTTTAGGGGATAAAATGCTTTCTATTTTTGAAGGAACAACATGAATGTTTGTTTTTTTTTCAGCTACATTTGCTAATTTATTGGTAATTGTAGGTAAAACAGGTCCTTTTTGTTGTGATTCTTTATCTTTAGCCCTTTTCTTGAGACCTATTTGTAACTGCAATAAAATATTCTTCTCCAAAATTGACTAATTTTTGCTCAAGAGATTTCTGATTATGAACATATTGCTACGCACCCTCCATTTGAGGCATGAATAATGCTTCATATTGATGTTGTGAAACAAGGCTTATATTTAGGAAATTTTTTAGACAATTAACAACTAAATGAGGTTAATTGCAAGGTAAACATGAATTTTTTGAAGCCATGTTGAATGGTACAAGAGTGTTAGATGAACTAGGAGCTTTCAGATCAAATTACCTTTGCTGATAAGGCTACCTATAATTATGATTTTGTTGATATGGCTACCTATTTTGCTTATTTTACTGATAACTATTCTGATAAGGCTTGTTAGGATGAACTAGATTCTTCTCCATTGATTTTAATTTGTTTCCCATAGTCTGTAAGGCCTTAATACATCATCTGATGGTGATGTAACAATAGGCTCTATTATGGTAATAGGTTGTGGTATAGGTGCCAAATATTCTAATAGAGGCATATAAGGCATTAGGTCTGATTTTCCAGCTTCAATAAGGCTATTTTCAGCCCTAATAGTGATATCATAAGCTACTGGGAGTGTAGTTCCTCACATAGATTGTATCATGGCTGAATTGTCACTATTTAAAGCTATAAGATAATATAACAATGCATGATCAGCTTGAGGCTTAACATTGGATGGAATTATTTCCCATGTTCTAGCAAATCTGATACTAAAACTAGCCATAAATTCTTGAGGAGATCTCTTGATTGTAGACAATTGTTCTATGAGAGATAAATGATAATAATTGTCTTGAAATTTCTTAAGTAGTTTCTCTCTGAATTAATCCCAAGTTGTTATGCTCCCTATTAGTAAATTTTTGTAACATCGTAAAGCTTGTGTTTTAAATGATGCAACTAAGATTATCAAGGCTACATCTTCATGAGTTACGTTATGGACTGAACAAAGGGCTACAATTTCTTTAATATGCTTAGTAGGGGTAATATTATTTTCACTAGTAAATTAAGGTAAACTTTTCAAGGCAGTAGCAGGTATATCATGATAGATTGGAATTACTAAAGGGCTTCCATTATTAAAGGTAACACAAATTATGGTTGGTTGTTATTACATGATTACTGGGATTTTAACAATAAGATTAACATGTGGTGAAGCAAAGGGAGGATGGTTGCCAAAACAGGGCATGCTGTAAGCTAAGGTATTGCCAAATCTTCTTCTTCTTGTTGAATTAAATGGAAAAGAAATAAAATTATAAGGAATACCTCTTACAATTGATCTTGTAGTCACCTTGGGCATGAAACATGCTGCAAAATTTGTCTAAAAGAAGCCTTATGGAGTTTTCAAATATATATTTTTGATTTTGAATGGATTTATGTAGCTTTGTTCTTCCAAAAATGATGTTCTTTTGTTGTAAATATGTTGTAAATTGTTGTAATCTGCTATAGATCTGATTTTTGTCCCACTGGGCATGCCAAAAAATGTTATCTCTAAGAATTTCACCCTTGTTGAGAGATGACAGTAGGGGTTCTAATATTTCTTTATCTCTTATTTCCGTAGATACAATGGCAACACCTCAGTCCTATGAGTATACCTATTATTGAGGTGAGTCTTTATTATCAACGATGGTTCCTTATTGATGTATCCTAAACTAATTTTTTGGGGTTTTGAGGGTAAAAAATATTATTGTAACTGAATTGAAATCAGGTGATACACCAAATTTATTGATGGATTTGAATGAGTATATGCACAATAAAATTGAGAACAAATTACAGGTGCATGAAGCAATGGGTTTCAATTTGATCCTAAGGCAAAACACTTGTGTGTTGAGGGATAAATCACAATAATGCACAGGTAACATGCACACTAAGACTAAATAGAAAGTACCAAATTTGTAAGAAGGTAATATAATTAATCAAAGAATTAACATTCATAATAACTAATGGAAAGATACACACCACCTCAAATAATTGGAAAGGCAAGAACTTGTTCTCATTCGAGGGAAAAAATGGCAAAAATATGTTTCATCACTCCTATGTCCAAAAATTCCTCCTCGTGCCTTGCTATTGTACACAATATATAACAAAAATACTTCACCGAAGCCCTCATAAAAATAGACTACAGTTTGTACGTTCACATGCATGTTAAATTTACCCTTTAATCATGAATAAATAAAGGAATAAAAATAGACATGCTGATTACAATGAGGCATTAAAAGCCTTAGTTACAAAAATACACTCTAGTCAAAGTGTTGTTGAATGTTCTATTTTAATACAATTAAAATACTTGGGTGAATATTTTTGGCTAATATTAGCCACTTTCTTGTTGTTCAAGTATCCTCCAATGCAAGTGAATATTCTTTGTGTTCTTTTCAATGATGTGACACTTGTAAATTATTCTCTTGCAATGATAAATTTGGATTTATCTTTGTTCTGTCCTTTTGTAAAAGCATGCAAAAATACTTTGGGATTATAGTGAAATGCACAACATATTATGTTGCTTTCAATCCTGGATGCTCGAAAATATAAATCTTTGAACACATATTTTTATTTTTATAGCTGCAACCTTAAGCCCATAATTTGAAAGTTGACTCTGCTCTATGCTTCGCAAAGTATATTCAGCTGAATATTTCACTCACTTGCATAAAATGAAAAGGAAAAGTTACTGTAATTCTTTTCTTTAATTATTTGTAACTTGTTTCTTTTGCACTATGTATTAGATAATGGATCTTATTGCACAAATCATTTCTTCTCAACTTTGAATGAGGTCTTTAAATGTGGCAGTTTTTATGAATCATTCACAAAATGAACATGAAAAATAGGACCTATAGTATTCTACTTTTTGTAATTTGCAGTTTCTTGAAAATAGTGGATACCTAAAACTATTTTATTTTTTTTGTAAATCACCTCTTGAAGATGGAGGAATTCATATCTTTGCATCTATTGATTGTTGTAAATTTGTAGAAACTATAGTGCTTGTGCACCACTGAATATAACTCTGTAACATGAAAAATTCAATATTACTTCGTATAACCTTTGAATGTCCCTTGAGTTAAGTTGATACCCTACAAATGGGTAAGTGCAGCAAGTTGGTGGACAAAAAAGGGGTCATAAGTAGACGTAATATTGCAAAAAAAAGTAAAATATCAAGTTATAGGGATTATTGACAATACGCGCACTCAAAATTAAGAAAAATTATATAAATATGAATCGTAGCATCCGGAATCTAGTTTTTAAACTACTATTTTTTTTAAAAAAAGGGACAATTTTAGCTATATTAAACACTTAAAATTATATGAATTCGTTTTTTTTTTAAAAACACCTATAAGATTGTAGTCCATTTGCTCGCGATTTGGATGACCAAATCTTGTTACTTTTTTTCATTTAGTGAAAAGTTAGATGTAGTTGTCTATCTTGGAATGGATTTTATTTTGTATTTTTTCGAGCAATATTTTTTTTTAAATTTTTTTTGTGAAAGTGGTATGAAAAGATTTAGAAAGCGGAGCACTTTCCATTTGCCCGCCATAACTATATCAAAAAATATTGAAATCAAATATATATATATATATATATATAGCAGGTATAGAATTTCTCCACGCTTGGGATGGTATAAGTTTAATCACATTTTGATAAAAATAACAAAATTTGCATTCTTAAATGTAGACATGAACATTTGTGAGAAAAAATGTCTTAAAGACATATTGTTAGTAAAAAAAATTAAAATGATATTTATCTTATTCTATTCACTTTAAAATCAATATTTCTATGAAGCTAACAGTCTCCCCTATGCAATGACACCATTTTTGTGAAATGTTTTCAATTTTTCGGTATGGTTCAAGTCTGTGGAATAGAAAATTTAAAGTTTTTTCTACCTTTTACACTTCATAATGACCTTCCATAGCTTTGGTTAGGGAAAAAAAAATATTTTCCAAGCCGTAGGATCAGATTTGATGATACAAAGACCCACAATTGAGGCTTATAAATCGCAATCATGTGTTTTATAACAAGAACTGTGATCGCGCTTTATAAACTATAAGTGTGGTTTGTAAAGTGCGATCACGGTTCTTAAATCATATTTACAAACATCCCAATATTCTAATTTCCATGTGATTTTTATTGTTGGACTTTACCGTACAAATTACTGTGAAATTCTATCATTTTCTGCACGTTTTTCTTATCACCGGAAGAAAAACATCATGGGAGACAAGAAACAAAGTCAAAAAAGGAAGTCATTAAGTAAAAAAACACCAAACAAATTAGAACCAAATAGATTTCAAAATGTTGAGCGAATGCGGAATCTTCGTGAAACAAGAAGAGGTCCATGTTCAACCCCTACTATTGTAAGCAATGAGGAACCAAACAATGTTTCTACTGTCAATATTGAAGTTGAATTAAATACTCGTGATGAATATTTTTTTACTGTCAATGTTGAAGAAGAATTAAATGCTCATGATGTAGAAAATTTTGAAATTGAAGGAGTCAATGAAAATGTGAATAAGGAAATTTAGGTTGAAAGTATAGACAAGATTTTTTTTATAAAAACATCTCCTAGTATTTTCCATAAGAAACCTAATTATTTTATTGAAATTGATGAAATCATTTTGAAACCAATGTCTGACAAACTTTCTGAATGGTAAATCAGAAGAAAAGCCACGTAAATTTGGGATAATCATTTTGAAATTTTAAATGATTCCCAAAGATGTCAGTTTTTGGTTAGTTTGATGAAATTTATTAAAATGAGATCTCCATTAAACTCCTTAGGATTGAAAACATCTAATATACTTGGTCAAACCTCTACAATTGTTGAAAACCTTCATGATACATATCACATTCTTGGTGTCAAGAGAAGCACTAGGGATAATAATATTATGCATCGTGTACTTGCTACTACTGTTGTAAGTGAGTCAATAAAAAAAAATGTTTCATTACGCAAACAAGTCGACTATTGTAAGTTAATCGAAAAACTCTAATGAAAGAAATTGAAAGACGTAATATCCTTCAATCACTTAATAACACCAATTTTTGAGTATTTTTTGCTAGAGCACTAGTTAAGGATGAAGATAATTATTATGTTATAAGAGAAATTTTTATTCAATTTTGGCATGATAACACTAGAGTTTCACCTAATACAAGAGATGTTGCAAAACGGAGAGTTGGTTCTACTAATCATGAACCACATCTAAAGCATTTCTTAGATATGACTAAAACTCAATTTTTTTGTAAGTTTGAACAAGAGAATCTAGAAATTAAAATTAGTGAATATTTTTTTTAAATGTTGAAACCATTATATGTGAAAATCAACCATGCTCGCACCACATATTGTTGTAGGAAACATGTTAAATTTTTGATGCATTATGCTAAATTTTTACGTATTCGTTCTAATTTTCATTCTAAAACTATGTTATCAGAATGTGGTGTTCAAGTTCCACCAATATCTTCTAGGGATTTCATTCCTACAATATTTTGTGAAAAATAAGTTGGACAAATTTTTTATAGTCAGGATTGTTTAGATGGAAGTTGAGGTACATGCGGCGTATTATCTAAATTATAAATTTGCATCCATGAGAAAAATTGAAGGTGCAATAGGATATAATTTAGTTGATTTTGATAAATATAAATTAGTTTCATACAAGTTGAAAGGTGGAAAAGAGTCTAAATGGTGTGAGCTAGTTACAGAACATATGCCTGTTTTTCAATTTATGAGAAAATTTAAGGATGAAATTTTATATGAGTATGCTAGGCATACACACAGAACTCGATGGTTGGATGAAAAGTTCAAGATATGCAAGGACACATTTCCTATTGGTACCATTGTTTCAATGGTTGATTTTTTTGAGAATTACACATTGCAACCACAAATGGAGGTTCAATCACAATATTATAAATCAGTACAAGTTTCCATTTTTGTGCATATAAAATTTATACATTCTCTTGACATTACAGAGAATGATCAATTTTTTTAAGAGAGTACCACTTTTATATCAGTGATGATCATACTCATTCTACTAAATTTGTGCAAGGGTGTTTCTAGTTATTTTATGGAAACTTGTCTGATAGCGACATCCACTTTAAACAACATTATATATGGTCAGATAATTGCACATATCTATTTAAGAATGCACAAATGTTTTATTGGATGAGTAGGATGCATGTCAAGATGGGTGTGCAACATATTTTTTTTTTCACTGAGGCTGGACATGGAAACAGAGAGCATGACGATGTAGGGGCATGTGTGAAAAGAGCTCTTGCAAAAGAAGATTTAAATTATAAAGATGGTGCTAAATTGAAAGATATAAAGAGCATAGTGGAATGGTGTATTGAGAACATGGCATGAGATTCTCAATAAAATTCCATAATTCACTCATATTTTCGGTTGATAGAGAATCAACAAATTGATAACTATGAGGATTGTATGACACTCACTGGGTCAAGTGATATACACTCGTTTTTTAGCTCAAACGCTACTTCGTGGGCCACATGGATAAGAAATTTGACATATTTTTATGCATCTTGTATCAAATTTGTCACTATTGAGTTTCATTCAAAAGAATGGGTGGATGGATGGATTTGTAGGCCTCTAACTCCACTTCCTAGTTATCAACCTCCACAATCATTATGACTTGTTTCTACAGATGAAGTTGCAACATCCAAGGACATTGATGAAATTTTGATTTTGGTGCGACAAGGTATATATAGTTATTTACAATTTTTGTATTGAGTTATGTTCGTTGAATTTTTAATATGTCCAATTTAAATTTGAGTCGAAACATTTTTTTTGTAGGACATGTGTTTGTAGTTATTGCAACAAAATACAATGAAGAAGGAACAAACTATTTCTTATGTCATTTCATCGATGAAAGAAATAGTTTGACTTCTCTTGTTATAGATGGTGAAGATATTGAGTACCCTACAGGGTAAGTGGTAGTTACAGTAACTTGGCTTTGACGGTATACATCAAAAAACTCCTCTATTTGGGTATTTGAAGACTTTGAGACACACGTGAAAATACTCTTATATTCACATCTAATTCTAGCGAAAAATATTTAGCTGTATAGATATCGAGGAAGGCCTGATAAAAATATTCTTTGGAAGGTTTGAGAGTCACATTATGAAGCAATCATGTCCGCTATTCAGAGTAGATCCGATTTTGATGGTTCATTGGAATGAATTTACAATACTCATGTCTAGTATATAAAATTTCTTTGATATAATTTCTTGGTTATATATAAATTTGTTAGTTAGATAAAGTTATGTTGATATATTTTATTAAATTTGTGTATTTTTTATATATCTAGTATTGTTTTGATTTAAAACTTAAATTTCTTTGACTAAAACTTTTATGTGCAGGTTAGTTGCGTCAGAAAAGCTTCCACCTTCACATGGTTTACATTGTTAGTAGAGAATTAAAAATTCTCGAAGCAAAGAGAAGATTTCAATGTTTTACAAGAAAAGAGAAGCAATTAACAACAATTTATGTACCTGTGGAGGGGGTTCGTGGCTCTGGAGGAGGTAGCCCAGAAGCACCTGGAGCTTAGAAAACCTAAATGAAACCTCCCCAAGAGTTTACAAGACCTTCCCTACCCATGTGCATAGTCAGTTCAGTGCCAAAAACCACCGTTTGCAAAATATACTATTTGACAGCCTTACACTAGCTCAAACTGCACTATTTCACATGTTTTCAAAAAATAGGGCAGCGAGAGCACTGATTGGAGAAGAAAAAAACTGAGACAAGCTATTATAGATAGTCCCTATGCTGAGGTGAAGGATTAGATGAGATGTCCTTAGGTGCCACAAAGTACGTGTAGTCACCTGTCAAAGTGGAATGTTTTTTTGGTCTCAGGGCTCTTAAGGGACTATGGCCGAACGAGGTAGCCTAGAAGAAAAGACGTTGTCACAAACCAAAACAAAACCTCCCCTATCATTCACCTAGCTACGCAGAAATGTCAGTGCAATTGGTTTGGTGCCACGACCCACCGTTTGCAAAATATAGCATTTGACATCCTTACACTGTCTCAAACTGCACTATTTTGAAGGTTTACAAACAATAGGACAGTGAGAGCACGAATTAGAGAAGGAAAAAACTGAGACTAGATATAGTAGAGGGTCCATACACGAAGGTTTAGGATTGGACGATATGTCTCTAGGTGCCACAAAGTGCACGTAGTCACTTGTCAAATTTGAATGATTTATTGGTCTCAAAGGTCTTAAGGGACTATGTCGAAATGAAGTAGCCCAGAAGAAACGACGTTGTCGTGCACCAAAACTATTCATCCTCTAGATTTCCTCTAGCCACCCAGATGTGTCGGCATAGTCAGTTTGGTGCCATGAACCACCGTCTGCAAAATATAGCATTTGACAGGGTTACACTGTCTCAAAATGCACTATTTTGCGCATTTGAAAATAATAGGGCAGTGAGAGCACCAATTAGAAAAAGAAAAAACTAATACATGATATTATAGAGGGTCCCTACACTGAGGTATAGGATTGGATGAGATGTCCTTAGGTACCACAGAGTCCACGTAGTCACCCGTCAAAGTTGAACTATTTTTTGGTCTCTGGGATCTTAACATACTATGCCCGAATGAAGTAGCCCAGAATAAACGAGGTTGTGACACACCAAAAAAATTCCTCCTCTAGTATTCACCTTACCACCTAGATGTTTTGGCATAGTCAGTTTGGTGCCACAATCCACCATTTACAAAATATAGCATTTGACAACCTTACACGGTCTCAAACTCCACTATTTCACGCGTTTGTAAAAAATAGGGCAGAGACAACACCAATTGGAGAAGGAAAAAATTGAGATAGGATATTGTATAGGATCCCTACGTAAAGGTGTAGGATTAGACAAGTCATTTCTAGGTGCCATGGAGTCCGTGTAGTCACCCGTCGAAGTTGAACTATTTTTTGTCATAAGGCTCTTAAGGGACTACGCCCAAACGACCTAGCCCAGAAGCAACGATGTTGTTGCACACCAAAAAAATTCCTCCTATAGCATTCATCTAGTCACTCAGATGTGTTGGCATAGTAGGTTTTGTGCCATGATCCACTGTTTGCAAAATATAGCATTTGACATCCTTACACTGTGTCAAACTGCACTATTTTATGCGTTTGCAAACAATAGGGTAGAGAGAGAAACTATTGGAGAAGGGAAAAACTGAGATAGATATTGTAAAGGGTCCCTAAACAAAGGTTTAAGATCAGATGAGGTGTCTCTAGGTGCCACGAAGTCCGCGTAGTCACCTCTAGAAGTTCAATGATTTTTTTGTCTCAGAGTTCTTAAGGGACAATGCTTGAACGAGGTAGCCCAGAAGCAATGACGATGTTGCAAAAAAAAATGACACCTCCTTTGGCATTCACCTGGCCACTTGGACATGTCAGAGTAGTAATTTTGGTGCCATGATGCACTGTTTGCAAAATATAGCGTTTGAGATCCTTATATTGTCTCAAAAAGCACCATTTCACATGTTTGTAAACAATAGGGCAGTGAGAGAACTGATTGGAGAAGGAAAAAATAGAGACAGGATATTGTATAGGGTCCTTATGCTGAGGTGTAGGATCATACGAGATGTCTCTAGGTGTCATGGAGTCCATGTAGTCACCCGTCAAAGTTGAACAATGTTTTGGTCTCAGGGCTCTTAAGGGTCTATGCCCAAATGAGATAGCCTGGAAGAAATGAAATTTTTGAGCACCAAAATGAAGCCTCATCTAGTGTTCACCTAGCCACCCAGACATTTCGGCGTAGTTGGCTTGTTGCCACAATCCACCATTTATAAAATATAGTGTTTCACAGCCTTACACTATCTCAAACTACACTATTTCACATGTTTGCAAACATTAGGGCAGTGAGAGCACCGATTGGAGAAGGAAAAAACTAAGATAACTATTATATAGGGTCCCTAAAAATAAGTGTAGGATCAGATGAGACATCCTTAGGTGCCACAGATTCCGCGTATTCACCCGTCAAAAATGAACGATTTTTTGGTCTCAGGGCTCTTAATGGACTATGCCCAAACGAAGTAGCCCGGAAGAAATGACATTTTCACGCACCAAAATGATTCCTCCTTTAGGATTTTCCTTGCCACCTTGACATTTTTTAACATTATTTTTGGTACTACGATCCACCATTTGCAACATATAGCATTTGACATCCTTACACTGTCTCAAACTTCACTATTTCAGGCGTTTACAAAAATAGGGAAGCGATAGTACCGAATGAAGAAGGAAAAAACAAGAAAATTAATTATAGAGGGTCCTTATATAATGTGTAGGATTGGATGTAATGTCTCTAGGTGCCATGGAATCCGCCTAGTCTCCCGTCAAGGATGAACATTTTTTTTGGTCTCAGGGCTCTTAAGGGAATACGCTTGAACGAGGTAGCCCACAAGCAATGATGTTGTCACACACCAAAATGAACCCTCCTCTAGCATTAACCTAGTCACCTAGATGTGTCGGTGCAGTCGGTTTAGTGCCACGATCCACTGTTTGCAAAATATAGCATTTGAAAGCCTTACACTGTCATAAACTACACTATTATACGCTTTTACAAACAATAGGGCAGCCAGAACACTGATTAGAGAAGGAAAAAATAGAGATATGATATGTTAGAGGGTTCATATTTTGAGGTGTAGGATTAGACAATATGTCTCTAGGTGCTACGGAATTCCCGTAATCAGTCGTCAAAGTTGAACGTTTTTTTCGTCTCAGGGCTCTTAAGGGCCTATGCCCGAACGAGATAGCCCGGAAGAAAGGATGTTTTTTAGCACCAAAATGACACCTCCTCTAGCATTCACCTGGCTACCCGGACATGTTGTCATAGTTGGTTCAGTGCCAGAATCCACCATTTACAAAATATAGCGTTTGACAGCCTTACATTGTCTCAAACTGCACTATTTTACGTGTTTGCAAATAATAGGGAAACGAGAGCACCAATTTGGAAAGGAAATAAATGAGAAAAGCTATTGTAGAGGGTCCCTAAAAAGAGGTGCAGGATTGAATGAGACATCCTTAGGTGCCACAGAGTCCGTGTAGTCACCCTCCGAAGTTGAACGATTTTTTGGTCTCAGGGCTATTAGTGGACTATGCTCAAATGAAGTAGCCCGGAAGAAACAACCTTGTCCTGCACCAAATTACTCCTCCTCTAGTATTCACCTTACAACCTAGAAATTTTTACATAGTTGGTTCAGTGCCATGATCAACCGTTTGCAAAATATAGCATTTGACATCCTTACACTATTTCAAATTGCACTATTTAGCATTTTTTATAAAAAATAGGGAAGTGAGACTACCGATTAGAGAAGGAAAAAACTATGATAATATATTGTAAAGGGTCCCTATACCAGGGTTTAGGATCAGACGAGACATCTCTAGGTGCCACGGAGTCCGCGTAGTCACCCGTGGAAGTTGAACGATTTTTTGGTCTTAGAGTTCTTATGGGACTACGCATAAATGAGGTAGCCTAGAAGTAATGACATTGTTACGCACAAAAAGGACACCTCCTCTAGCATTCACCTAGCCATTTGGACATGTCAACATAGTCAATTTGGTGCCACGATGCACTTTTTGCAAAATATAGCATTTGAGAGCCTTATACTATCTCAAAATGCACCATTTCACACGTTTGTAAACAATAGGGAAGCGATTACACCGATTGGAGAAGGAAAAAATAGAGACATGATATTGTATAGGGTCCCTATGCTGAGGTGTAGGATCATACGAGATGTCTCTAGGTGGCACAGAGTCCACGTAGTCACCCGCCGAAGTTGAATGATTTTTTGGTCTCAAGGCTCTTAAGGGTCTACGCCCAAACGAGATAGCCTAGAAGCAACGATATTTTTTAGCACAAAAATAAATCCTCCTTTAGTGTTCACTTGGCCACCCAGACATGTCGACATAGTTGATTTGGTGCCATGATCCACCATTTGCAAAATATAGCGTTTAACAGCCTTATAATGTCTCTAACTTCACTCTTTTGCGTGTTTGCAAACATTAGGGGAGCGAGAGCACTGATTGGAGAAGGAAAAAACTGAGACTGTATATTGTAGAGGATCCCTAGAAAGAGGTATAGGATTGGATGAGACGGCCTTAGGTGTAACAGAGTCTACGTAGTTACCCATCGAAATTGAACGATTTTTTGGTCTTAGATCTCTTAATGGACTATGCCTGAACAAAGTAGCCCAGAAGAATTGACGTTTTCGTGCACCAAAATGACACATCCTCTAGTATTTACCTTTTCACCCAGAGATTTTTTCATAGTTAGTTTGGATTCCATGATCCACTATTTGAAAAATATAGCACTTGACATCTTTACACTGTCTTGAACTACACTATTTCACACCGTTTGTAAAAAATATCGAAGCGAGAGCACCAATTGATGAAGGAAAAAATGAGACATTTAATTATAGAGGGTCCCTATGCAAAGGTGTAGGATTGGACAAGACATCTCTAGGGATCTTAAGGGACTATGCCCAAACAAAGTTACATGGAAGTAATGACATTGTCAGGCACCAAATCGACACCTCCTCTAGCATTCACCTAGTCACCTGGACATGTCAGTGTAGTAGGTTTGGTGCCATGATCCACTTTTTGCAAAATATAGCTTTTGACAACCTTACACTATCTCAAACTGCACTATTTCATTGTTTTACAAAACAATACAGCAGCGAGAGCACCGATTGGAGAAGGAAAAAATAGAGATAGGCTATTATAGAGGGTCCCTATGCCGAGGTGTAGGATCAGACGAGAAGTCTCTAGGTTCTATGGAGTCCACATAGTTACCCGAAAAAGTTGATTTTTTTGTGGTCTCAGGGCTCTTAAGGGTCTACGCTGAAACGAGATAGCCATGAAGCAACAAAGTTTTTGAGCACTTAAATGACACCTCCTCTAGTGTTCACCTACCCAACTAGACATGTTGTCATAGTTGGTTTGGTGCCATGATTTACCATTTGCAAAATATAGCGTTTGATAACCTTACACTGTCTCAAACTGCACTATTTTAAGCATTTGCAAATAATAGGGCAGCGAGATCACCAATTGGAGAAGGAAAAAACTCAGACAAGCTATTGTAGAGGGTCTCTAAAAAGAGATGTAGGATTGGACAAGACATCCTTAGCTTCCACGGAGTCTACGTAGTCACCCATCTTTAGGTGCCACAAAGTCCGTGTAGTCTCCCGTCGAAGTTGAATGAATTTTCTGTCTCAAAGCTCTTAAGGGACTATGCCTGAACAAGGTAGCCCAAAAGCAATGATGTTTTCGCACACCAAAATGACACCTCCTCTAGCATTCATCTAATCACCTAGATGTGTTGGCATAGTAGGTTTTGTGCCATGATCCACTGTTTGTAAAATATAGCGGTTGACAACCTTACACTGTCTCAAACTGCACTATTTCGTGATTTTACAAACAATAGAGCAGTGAGAGCACTAATTGGAGAAGGAAAAAATAGAGATATACTATTGTAGAGGGTCCTTACGCCACGGTTTAGGATTAGACGAGATGTCTCTAGGTGCCACGCAGTCAACGTAGTCACCCGTTGAAGTTGAACAAGTTTTTTGTTTCAGGGATCTTAACGGTCTACTCCTGAACGAGAAAGCCCTGAGGCAAATAAGTTTTTGAGCACTGAAATGATACCTCCTCTAGCATTTAGCTATCCAACCAGACATTTCGTCGTAGTTGGTTCGGTGCCACGATCCACCATTTGTAAAATATAGTGTTTGATAGCCTTACACTATCTCAAACTGCACTATTTCACACACTTGTAAACAATAGGGCAACGAGAGCACCGATTTGTGAATGAAAAAACCGAGAAAAGCTATTATAGAGGGTCCATAAAAAGAGGTGCAGGATTGGATGAGACATCCTTAGGTGCCACGGAGTCCATGTAGTCACTCGTCGAAGTTGAACATTTTTTTGGTCTTAGTGACCTTAATGGACTATGCCCGAACGAAGTAGCCCAGAAGAAATTACCTTTTCGCGCACCAAAATGAATCCTCCTTTAGTATTCACCTTGTAACCTATACTTTTTTACACATTTGGTTTGGTGCCATGATCAACCGTTTACAAAATATAGCATTTGACATCCTTACATTGTCTCAAACTGTACTCTTTCACGTGTTTTCCAAAAATAGGGAAGCAAGATGACCAATTAGAAAAAGAAAAAACCAAGATAGGATATTGTAGAGGGTCCCTATACCAAGGTTTAGGATCAGACGAGATGTCTCTAGGTGACATGGAGTCTGTGTAGTCACCCGTGGAAGTTGAAATATTTTCTGGTCTAAGAGTTCTTATAGGACTACGCCTGAATGAGGTAGCCTAGAAGTATCGATGTTGTTGTGCACAAAAATGACACATTCTCTAGCATTCACCTGGCCACTCGGATGTGTCTGCATAGTTATTTTTGTTCCACTATACACCATTTGTAAAATATAGCATTTGACAGCCTTATACTGTCTCAAAATGCACCATTTCACATGTTTACAAATAATAGGGCAGTGAGAGCACTGATTAGAGAAGGAAAAAATAGAGACAAAATATTGTAGAGGGTCCCTACGCCAAGGTGTAGGATCATACGAGATGTCTCTAGGTGCCATGGAGTCCATGTAGTCACCCGTCGAAGTTGAACGATTTTTTGGTCTCAGGGCTCTTAAGGGTCTACGCTTGAATGAGATAGCTCGGAAGCAACAAAGTTTTTGAGGACCAAAATAAAGCCTCCTCTATTGTTCACCTGGCCACCTAGACATGTCAGCATAGTTAGTTTGGTGCCAGGATCCACCATTTGCAAAATATAACGTTTCACAACCTTACACTGTCTCAAGCTGCACTATTTCATGCGTTTACAAACATTAGTGGAGTGAGAGCACCAACTGGAGAAGGAAAAAATTGAGACATTCTATTGTAGAGGGTCCTTAAAAAGAGGTTTTAGATTGGATGAGATGTCCTTAGGTGCCACGGAGTCCTCGTAGTCACCCGTCAAAATTGAACGATTTTTTGTCTCAGGGCTCTTAATGGACTATGCCTGAATGAAGTATCCCGGAAGAAATGATGTTGTCATAAACCAAAAAGATTCCTCCTCTTGTATTTACCTTGAAACCTAGACATTTTTGCATAGTCAGTTCGAATTCCACGATCCACCATTTGAAAAATATAGCATTTGACATCCTTACACTGTTTTCAAATGCACCATTTCACGCGTTCGAAAAAATAATGAACTCAGAGCACCGATTAGAGAAGGAAAAACCAAGATAGCTAATTATAGAGGGTCCCTATGCTAAGGTGTAGGATCAGATGAGACATATCTAGCTAGCATGCAGTCCGCGTAGGCTCCTATCGAAGGTGAACAATTTTTCGGTCTCAGGGCTCTTAAGGGACTACGCCCAAACGAGGTAGCCTAGAAGAAATGACGTTGTCATGCACCAAAAAGATGCCTCCTCTACTATTCACCTAGTCACTCAGATGTGTCGGCACAGCAGGTTTGGTGCCACGATCCACTATTTGCAAAATATAGCGTCTGACAGCCTTATATTGTCTCAAACTGCACTATTTCACACTTTTACAAACAATATAACATTGACAACACCGATTGGAGAAGGAAAAGAAAGAGATAGGTTATTATAGAGGGTCCCTATGCTGAGGTGTAGGATTAGATGAGATGTCTCTAGGTTCCACGGAGTCCACGTAGTCACTCATCGAATTTGAACAATTTTTTGGTCTTAGGGCTCTTAAAGGTGTACGCCTGAATGAAATAGCCCCGAAGCAACGAAGTTTTTGAGCACCGAAATGACACCTCCTTTAGCGTTCACCTACCCAACTGGACATGTCGTCATAGTTGGTTTGGTGCCACGATCCACCATTTGTAAAATATAACATTTCACAACCTTACACTGTTTCAAACTGCACTATTTCACTCGTTTGCAAACAATAGGGCAACGAGTGCACCAATTGGAGAAGGAAAAAACCAAGACAAACTATTGTAGAGGGTCCCTAAAAAGAAGTGCAGGATTGGATGAGACATCCTTAGCTTCCATGAAGTCCACGTAGTCACCTGTCAAGGTTGAACAATTTTTTGGTCTCAGGGCTCTTAATGGACTATGTCCGAATGAAGTAGCCTGGAAGAAACGACGTTATCACACACAAAAATGATGACTCCTCTAGTATTTACCTTTCCACCCAGACATTTTTTCATAGTCGGTTTGGATTCCATGATCCATCATTTGAAAAATATAGCATTTGACATGCTTACATTGTCTTTAACTATACTATTTCACGCATTTACAAAAAGTAGGGAAGCGAGAGCACCAATTAGAGAAGGAAAAAACTGAGACAATTAATTTTACAGGGTCCTTATGCCTAGGTGTAGGATCAAATGAGACATCTCTAGGTGCCACGGAGTCTGCGTAGGCTCCTATCGAAGTTGAATGATTTTTCAGTGTTAGGGGTCTTATGGGACTACGCCCGGATGAGGTAGCCCAGAAGCAACGACATTGTCACACACCAAAATGATGCCTCCTTTAGGATTCACCTGGTCACCTGGATGTTTCGGTGTAGTATGATTGGTGCCACAACCCACCGTTTGCAAAAAATAGCATTTGACAGTCTTACACTGTCTCAAACTGCACTATTTCACACATTTACAAACAATAGGGTAGCGAGAGCACTGATTGGAGAAGGAAAAAATGGAGACATAATATTGTAAAGGGTCCCTACACTGAGGTGTAGGATTAGAAGAGAGGTCCCTAACTACCATGGAGTTTGTGTATTCAGTCGTCGAATTTGAACATTTTTTCGGTCTCAGAGCTATTATGGGACTATGCCCGAATGAAGTATCCCAGAAGAAATGACTTTGTCACACACTAAAATGATGCCTCCTATAACATTCAACTTTCCACCTAGATATGTCGGTGTAGTTGGTTCGGTGCCACAACCCACAATTTGCAAAATATACCATTTGATAGCCTTATGCTGACTCAAACTGCTCTATGTCACGTGTTTACAAACAATAGGGCAGTGAGATTACCGATTGGAGAAGGAAAAAACCAAGACATGCTATTGTAGAGGGTCCCTACTCCTAGGTGTAGGATTAGACGAGACATCTCTAGGTGCCACAGAGTCCATGTAGTCACCCGTTGAAGTTGAATGATTTTTTTGTCTCAGGGCTCTTAAGGGACTACGCCCGAATGAGGGAGCCCAGAAGCAACAAAATTGTTGCACACCAAAATGAAACCTCCTCTGTCCTTCTCTTGGCCATTCGGATGTGTCAATGCAGTCAATTCGGTGCCACGACCCACCATTTGCAAAATATAGCATTTGACAACCTTTAATTTTTTTAAAATGAAATATTTCACACATTTCCAAACAATAGGGCAACGAGAGCACCGATTGGAGAAGGAAAAAGCTTTGATAAGATATTCTAGAGGGCCCCTATGCCGCGGTTTAGGATTCGACAAGACATCTCTAGGTACGAAGGAGTCCGCACTCGTCCAAGTTGAATGATTTTTTGGTCTCAGGGCTCTTAAGGGACTATGTTGGAATGAAGTAGCTTGTAATAGAGGATGTTTTGGCACACCAAAAAGATGTCTCCTCCAGTATTCACCTGGCCACCTGGATGAGTCGACGTAGTCGATTTGGTACCACGACCCATCATTTACAAAATATACTATTTGATAGCCTTACACTGGCTCAAACTGCACTATTTCATGCGTTTGCAAACAATAAGACATGATATTGTAGAGGGTCCCTACATTGAGGTGTAGGATTAGATTATACGTCTCTAGGTGCCATGGAGTCCACGTAGTCACCCGTCGAAGTTGAACAATTTTTTAGTCTCAGTGCTCTTAAGGGACTACACCTGAACAAGGTAGCCTAGAAGCAATGAGGTTTTCGTGCACCGAAACGACACCTCCTCTAGCATTCGCCTAGCCACCCAGACATGTTAGCACAGTCAGTTCGGTGCCATTATCCACTATTTGCAAAATAAAGTGTTTGACAGCCTTACAATGTCTGAAACTCCACTATTTTGTGTGTTTGCAAAAAGTAGGGCAGTGAGAGCACCAATGGGAGAAGGAAAAAACCGAGACAGGATACTATAGAGGGTCCCTACACCGAGGTGTAGGATGAGACAAGATGTCTCTAGGAGCCCCGGATTCCACATAGTCATCCGTCGAATTTGAATAATTTTTTGGTCTCAGGGATCTTAAGGGACTACGCCCTAATAAGGTAGCCCAGATGAAATGACATTTTTGGGTACCAAAACAATGGCTCCTCTAACATTCACCTTGCTACTAAGATGTTTCAACGCAGTTGGTTCAGTTCCATGACCCACCATTTAAAAAATATAGCGTTTGATAGCCTTACAATGTCTCAAACTGCACTATTTTACCCGTTTTCAAACAATAGGGTGGTGAGAGCACCGATTGGAGAAGGAAAATACTGAGATATTCTATTCTATAAGGTCCCTACGCTGAGGTGTA
Organism: Taxus chinensis; assembly: GCA_019776745.2. NCBI lineage: Eukaryota > Viridiplantae > Streptophyta > Pinopsida > Cupressales > Taxaceae > Taxus > Taxus chinensis. The sequence continues at coordinate 702,857,292 of CM034149.1, read as the reverse complement.
GGAGCAGATGAGATGTCATTAGCTGCCACGAAGTATGCATAGTCACCTGTCAAAGTTGAACAATTTTTTTGTTTGAGGGCTCTTAAGGGACTATGCCCAAATGAAGTAGCTTCGAAGCAGTGATGTTGTTATGCACCAAAACGACGCCTCCTCTAGCATTCACTTGGTCACCCGAACATGTCGACACACTCATTTTGGTGCCACGATGTCCCGAGGAATGACTTCTTCCTACTCACCTCCATTCATTTCCTAGGACTTCCTAGAAAAGACAGTTTTTAATCATTTATGCCACGAAGGCTCAAGGAATGCCAGGAAGGCTCCGGATCAGGTGGTCGGACACCAATCTGGGCCTCCCTAGAGCCTGCCATGATGTGAATTATTTGACAATATACATTACATACATATTTATGTGTTCTTATCTAGATTGATATGTCATAACATATGTACAAACATCCTAAATAAATATGTAAAGAATGTTCACAAATTCTAAGTGATTTATCATTTCAAATACCTTGGAATAGTAAGGATGTGAATTATTTGACAAACCCCCTCATAAAAAACCTATATTTTGGACTAGAAGGACTATAGGGTATACAAAAAATGGGGTTTTTAAAGTGTGTGCTTAAACACAAATACATATAGGATTTAATAGGGAAGTGAATCTACTTACAATAATAAAATCATGTGTAACTTCTTAGTTGATTGGCATAACACCAAATTATAAAGAGATATTAAGGTGTATCTATTGATCAATGGGATAAGCCCTATTAATGGGATAATCTCTAAAACAATACATAAATGATTCCCTTAATTTCTTAACAATTGTACCATGCAATGTTTCAATATAGTAACGTTATATTCATATAGTTCAAGATAAACTCTACCTCACTTATTTATAACAATGTTCATATTAGTTGATATGCAACAGATGAGTGTTATCTTTAAAAAAAATGTTAGTTATAGAAATTCCCTGACAACCATTCTTTCAAAGATGTGCACATTGTTAGAAGGTGGGAAAAAAATTAGATTTGCACATACACCCTACGTAATTACTATGAAAAAAATAATTACGTATTGCCCTTTTGTAGTTAACCTATCATGGTTATCATAGGTTTTTCTTAATGGAATAGGTGTTCTTAAAAATTGTACCATTTAGTGCTCTGGGACATGGTTTTTTAATTTTAAATCAAACATACATATCTTCATCTGAATTCTGCATCTTGATGATTTTATTTATGATCTTCAAACAATTCTTTTCTTTCAATGTAGCATACTTCCTTCCCAATATAAACTTTGTTAAAAATATGAGACTGTTTCTTGTACTCTACTTTTTACTTTTGAATCAGTGTTCCAGTGACTTCTTCGTGAAAATCATATCTTATTTTTGTAGTTGTTCTACATTTTAGAACTTATTTTCTTCTTACAAGAGTTGATTGAAAACAACATCTTATCAGTTAGATAACTCCTTTCTCATTATTGCTTGGAAGTTCATGATATTTGAAAATGAATATGCAATTTGATTTGTATTATGGCATTTACTTATACTTTGATCGTATCATAATGCATGAATGATGTTTTTCTCTAATGCAACATATACCTACACACTTAATCAAATTGTTAGAAAATAAATAGGATTTTTGGCCTCTCTTGTGTTCCATAGTGACTTTCTTTCTGTTTATTATCTTTCTTTCACGATTCTTGTGAATGACATGAGCTTTTTCTATATGGTACTTTTCATTTTTGTCTCATTTACTTAACGTACCTTATTCTTTTGATCTCAAATGCTTCATTTTCCTGAAGCTAGATACCACATGAGTACAAATTAAACCATGAACTCTTAACTGATGTTTTTTTCCTTTTCTTTTTGAGGTATAGTGTAGCTGTTGCATGTAGAAGATGTAGATAAAGGATATGGAACTAAAATGATGAGGATCAAAGGAAAACCTAAGGAAATTACGGGTTCCTTCTATACTCGTTTCATTTTAATTCATGCACATGTACAATTTATTTCGATAATCATAAGTTACATCCCACGGCTTATCTGGGAAGCATTGAAATTCCTTAATGAATAAATAATATTATTTCTATAATTAATTTTGTAATTCCTTTTACATTCATCTCTTATGATTTGTAATGATGGTACAATGAATTAAATAACTTGATACATACTTAATAACACTTAATCATATGAAATGATCAATTTAAAAATATATGTAACTTAATAATGAACATCTATAATGTAGACAACATTTATGTTTTTTTTAGAGTCTAAATCCTCAAGTCTCCCTCTATCTCTACCTTCATAAAGTCTATACTTTATTTCTTATGAGCTTTTGTGCATATTTGATGAAGGTGATCATGGGATAATAACATACGTGAGGTGTTGCATTCTACAACATCACACATAGCTACATTTCTCCTTATTGATTTACTTAAATATAAACATATTTAAACTATAAATCTCCCCTACTTAGGTTCATTCATCAATTCCTTCCATCAATAACAAAGTTTTGAGTTGACTATTTTTGCAGAACTGCAAAAATTGTCAACATTTTCTAAATATTTTATTTTATTATTATAAAGACAATGTATAAAGTTGATAAGGTGGTTTATATTTATTCCTAACCACTTTAACTATTAATAATTTAAAAAAACAACTATAATCAAAACTTTATAGTTCATAGTTTATAATATATTACCATGTCCCCATATGGTCAATTTATAAACCAATTAAAATATTAATTAAAGTTATCTTATGTGCCCTTATGGCACATGAATAAACCTATATTATTTTTAATAAATCATAGTGACCTACTATAAGGCCAAAGTAACTTTAAAAAATATTAATTAAAAACTATAGTAACCAAACATCATTGTGAAAGTATAAGCAAAAAACAAGATTTTTTATATAAACATGTGATTAGAGTAAATAGGAAGGTAGGGATTAAATGTTAAATGTTAAAATGTAAAAGAAAGAGAATTAAGAAAATATTAAAAAAAATCAAAAGTTTCGTTTTGTATTAATATAAGGAAGGTTTTTGATAATTTAATTTAAATAGAAAAATAAAAGAATTAAAAAATATATAAAGATGAAGCTATTGAGGTTAGCAGCTAATTTAGGAGGGGAGAGATATTATGTGATAAATTCCCTGGAAATAAACATCAAATATTATTTAATTTGAGAAGAAAATCGGTATTGTAAAGTTTATTAATCAAGATAAAAAAACATAAAATTAAGTCCTAAAGTTTTATTACTAAATTTCGAAAGAAAATAATAAAATAATTAAATGCTAAAGAAATATATAAATGAAGACCCATTGTAAATATGATGGGAGATATACACCAAAACATACCTTTAATATAGGAAGGAATTGTAGACAATTTTTGCACTTGTGAAAAAATGGGCAACTCGAAACTTCATTACGATGGATAGCATTGGTGCAGTATACCTAAGCTAGGGGAGTTTCTTTCAGACAATATTGTTACTGTTGAATTAATTAATGATTACATGACATCTATAGCTATGTGTGCTGTTAGAAAACCTAACAGATCACATAGCCTGAAATTTCATGCTATCTTCAGCAAAAGAACACAAGGCCCCAAAGGACAACTGTGTTGCCTTGATGAAGACACCGAGTTGCAGAATAGATGAAGTGTTAGGTTTGAAGCAGCAATCAAAATTACAGATTAAAGAAATTAGAGTTCATACAGGATGTTATAGGTATTATTTAATGTTATTTCCTTCATGATTAATACATTCAATTATATTAATGGGTTGTTTGGTTCATCATACAATCCATATCAGAAAGCATAAATTCAAAAAGAAATACACAACTCAATTTCAGAATTCAATGTTTTATTCATAAGGAATTTCAAATGTTCCCACACAAGCTGTGGGATGTAACTAGAAAGTAAAGTAAAAATACTAAAATAAGAGGTACACGTGCATGAAATAAAATATCAGGGAGTATGAGTGAACCCATAATTTCCTTGAGGTTTGTCCTTCGGTTGATAAATCCTCATCTTCAGCTTTGTTTCCTCTTCATCTTCATTGTTGAAAGCACCATACCTGAAAACAAAAAAGAGAAAATCATTAGTTACGAGCTCAGGGTTAATCCATATTCCTATATTATCCTAATTCATGGACATGGATTTCTTAATACCATGAGATATAGATCACTTGAAGATCAAACAGTATACATGATTTACTCACTCAGAAAGAAATAAAGAGAAGAAAAGTAAAAAATGGACATAAGAGCGGCCAAAAAGCCTAAATATTTTGTAACTGTTTTCTCAACTGTGCAGGTACAGGTTGTAACCAAGAATAAATAAATCATGTCTTACAGTCCTTACTATAGATAAAGATTGGAGAGTTTAATAATTTCTATCCTATGGTACATGAAGTAGATGAGTGAATAGTACATAGTGGAATAAAGGAAGAATGCAACTCAAAGTTCAACAACTATTCTAGGGATAAAAAAAGTTGTAGTACATAAAAAGGGAGAGAATTGCAGACAAAAGTGCATGTTTCAGATTACAATTGGAGAAGAAGAATCATAATTTAAAGGTTGAAGTTAACTGGAAAGATAAAATTACAGCTGAAACAAAATGAGAAATAAATATGAGAAAATTTTGATAGGGCTTTGCCATGTAAAATGGACATTTACAACTTTTCATCATGTTGTTTTTAACTAATACATGCTTTAGAAGTTGTATGTAAATCAAATAAGTGGTACAAAGAAGATGAAAAGCATGTCATGATCAAGATAATAGTTGTTGGTGCAAAATCACAGCACCCCTGGATGCAGATCAGGCTTCTAGGTTAATCACTCAGGCATCCAGTGTGATTGCACAACATTGAAACCTCTCTCCAAGCGTGGGACTTGTAAAACCGAGAGAGGAATCTCCAGAGAAGGTTGGTTCCTGCTCCTAAACTACTTGCCACAAGCTATTCCAGTGCAGGAAAGCTAATCTAATCCTAATCTAACCATGCCAAGGAGACAGAGAGGGAGAGAGAAGGGAAAAACAACAAAGCCTACACTAAAACGGTGATACACCAGAGAAGGAGAATGTTGGACATCTATCAAAACTGCCATGGGACAGAGAGAGGTGAGAAATGGGAAGGATGGACAGATGCATCACAGGCCCAAGGATAGATTTCACACAGAAAATGTCCCAAAACTCCATGAACACAGCTCCAGACCTGCAATGAACATTCAAACATGCACAAATACCTGCAATGAAGAGAGGCAAGAAGAGAACAAGCAAAAATGAGGAAGGATGGACAGATGCATCACAAATCATGTTTTGTTGCTCCAGAAGTTTACACAGAACATCATTTCAATAGTAGAAGGCAAAAAATGCCATTACAGAGCAGGGAGGAGGCTTGAACTCCATTTTCAACCCTTGAGAAGAAAAGAAGGGAGGGCAGAGAAAAAAGAATGAATGACCTCTTCTTTTTGATCCAAATCTAGCTTTTTACATTGCATGGGTCGAGCCCAGGGGACAGAAATGTGGGAAAACATGCCAGCCCATTCCTCATTGACTGCAGATGCATTAAAACGGCATGGGATACCTTACCAACCCATACCCTGCCATATTTGACCGATTTGGAGGAGAATGTGACCCATTTGCATTAATTTGGCCGCTAAAATGTCACTTCTGGCCGTGCAGAAGAAGAATGCGACCCATTAGCATTGAAACAGTTTGTTGAAACATCGCCTCTGGCCATTAACACGCGTCAGAGCTGTTTCTTGATTTTATCTCTTCAGACTGCACCAAAACTCAAGATTGATCCTAGAATCATTGAGAGCATCTCATCAACTTTCCCTTGATATCAAGAACGTGCAAATCTAAGCTCTGGATCAAAAGATATGACGATCTAAAGATTTAGGGCACGGAACAGACCAAAACGGATTTTGAAATATTTTCCCACGCTTCGCCACCTGGACGACACGTGGCAAGCTCTGATTAGTCGCGTGATTCTCTCTCCTCTACCTTTTGGTGGGGTTTCTTTTGAAATTTCCTTGTGGGCCCTAGCTGGGACACGTGGCACTATCTCATTGGTTCGGATCAGTGCTCGAAAACTCGCCCCTTTGACTTTTCTGGACCTTTCCCCTTGTGACACATGTCATGCGTTGATTGGTCCTCGGCCCTGCCGGCTCTTTCACGCCCTTCGCATCTTTTTGTCCCGGATGCCCCAAACCGTTTGGGACATAAACCTCTGATCCGCCCAAAATGGGCTTCCTTGTCCCTCATTCGGTCGATGACACGTGGTGCTGCTTCATTGGGTTTCAGCTCCTTCGGCGATCTGCATCCCACGCATCCCATTTTTCCTTGTGCTCCTTGTGCTGATTTCGGCCGAACCGACCGGTTCACGTCCATTTTTCCCAAATGGCCCTGTGCTTCGCGGGACAAATTCTTCCGATTCACCCGATTCGGCCGGTTCGCGTCCTCGCAGCCCAGATGTCCCATTTTCTTTCAGACCATTTGTTCCCATTTCGGCCGAACCGGCCGGTTCGGGTCCTTCGCGTACTCTTGTCCCGAATTGTCTCTCTTAGCAGTTAGTCGATTTTCTTCCTCTTTCAGCCGGATCGGCTTCTCGCCCCGCCGCGTACTTCTGTCCCAGATGTCCCTGTTGCTTCCGGACTGCCTAGAGGCTTTTCGGCCGAACCACGCCTTGACGTCCCAAATTTCCTGAATGTCCTAGGCCTAGGACTTAGCTGATTTTCACAATTTTTTCTAGATCAACCTACTTGCCTGGAACTGCAAAACTCTGATGCATGTTATCGAAATTTACCCTAGGGGTGAAATTTTGACAACAATAGTTATTATGTTTCTGTTTCCAACAACAAATCAGCTTCAATAGAAAAGTGATACATTCTGTATTCTCAATCAGAAAATACATCTATTATAGCTAAAAAAGGGATAAAAGAAGGAAATCTAGGAAAATTTTGACAGGGCTTTGCCATGTAAAATTGAAACTTTATATTTTCCATCATGCATACTAAATTTTTGATAACGATGAGATGAAATATTTTTGCAAGAAAAGGAATGAGACTACAACATCTCAACAAAACTTCAATGTCCAGCATGCAGGAATTGTGAACAAAAAATTCAAGAAATAACATGTCCTGTCCAAGTTCTCAAATAAAAAGAAAATGATTAACTTCTATAGTTTTCAGTTTTCAAAATAAAATATTCAAATTTATTCACAACTAAAAATGAAGAATGATGTCTAATACAGAGTTGTAAAAAGGTCATAATAGTGCTAGATCAAATTACAATAGCACACTCTCAAATTTGCATCAGAACAAATTCTGAACAAAATACACAAATGCTACAGCACCAATGGAGTATAGTTATGACAAGCAAATTAAGACTCAACTACAACATGAAGTTAACTGAAAAAAATTGTTCAACAAATAGAGTTTTAGGTTCAACATTGAAATAATGAGATCAAGAATGATAAAGATCAAGCTCTTTACAGCCAACTGAAGGAGACGTAGTATTTAGAAAGTCATGCCTTAAGAAATATAATCAAACAGGTACAATTTGAAAACTAGAAGTTCTACAAGAATGATGGAAAACTTATGACTAAGGAAACAAAGAGTGCAAGGTTGAAATATCAGGTCAAGGGTCGTGCAAGCTGTTCAAAGTTTTTTAGCAAGTACAAATAAAATAGAATGTAAAACATAACCAAAAATATCCAGGGTTTCCAGAAAAGGCTCAAGGATTGACCCAATACGAGTTTCAACTCAGAGATCAATGTTGTCCTAGAGATCAGAAAATATGAAAAGAAAGAGCAATATATCAATATCTCAATGTCAAACGATAGTGATGAAGTAATTACCATGGTCAAAATTCAAGCACTTACCATCCTTGCATCAATATAGTGATGTTAATAACACAGATCCAAGCTCACAGAGTCTAAATAGTGAATCAAAGAAGACAAATATCTTTTTTTTTAAAATGAAGCCAAGCTCCAATATAATAACAACTGATAAAATCGACCAAATCTTGTAAGGAGAGCCAACTCGGAAACTCAAAAAAGTCAAAAAATTACAGATATTTCAAGAGCCAAGCTTGACAATAAACGATCACAGCTCCAGAAAATATTATGATGCAAATCTTACGATAGCATTTCAAAACACAAGACCCAGAATCATGCAACCCATTTGGTGCTATGAGTCAAAAATATCGAGTAAATTGGGTGTTTTTTTTAAAAGAAGAGGTTTTGCAAAAGAACCTATATGAGTGAATATGAACACGTAATCACAAGTTGAGAACAAGCAGGAAAAAACAAAGAAAATGTTTCATTCTCTCATGAATATAGAAGATTATCGAAAATTATTTATGGAGATTTGATAGGGATTATAAATCACCAGTTAGAGTTGAAGGAGATAGAACCTCAAATTCAGAAGTTAAAAGTTGAAACCCTTCCAATTTCCAAATCTCAGAGATCAAATTTGCACAAAGAAATTCAAAGGAACACAAATTTTTGTGGTATTAGTGCTAATGAAAATGAATAGACTTAGAATAATGAGTTATTAATGAAGTGATCAGAGGCTCACCTTCGGGGAAAATGGCCTCCATTAAAGTTACATAGTCCACAACATAGTAACCCAAAGAAATGGAACTCGGACTTCACGATGATCTTTCACCCAAGCTCAAGACCAAAAAAATAAAGGTATAAGGATAAAATGAAGCTTGACATGTAGGAGAAATCTCAAAAAACACAATTTGTAGAGCCCAGAAAAGTCAAAAAATCATATAGAACCTCATAAAGTTCATTGCAGATACCAACTAAATCAAGATTGACAAACTCATGAATGGCGGCCATAAAGTTGCAAAGAAACTCAAAAAGTGGAGCTCATGATCTCATAAATTGCAGCCACCTCACAAGGAAATAAGATAGCCTGAGTGTTCAAGATTAACAGAGGAAAAATATCAAATACTTTCATTGGCAGATTTTCTTAGAACACAGATATCTTGCAAAGAAAGCCAAATAACATAGCTCGAAAGGGACAATAATAATGTCCACAAACTTCACTGAGTTCTACCAACTCAGAAAACACATCCACAATTGAAAAACCGAGCTCTAAGTTGAAGATAATGACGGAAAATACACACAATCACCTTGCTTAGAAAACTCGAACATAGTAGAATAACAAAGATACAGACTCACTCAAACTCAGAGAACCATTTATGTAGAGGGGCCGAGCTCAAGGAGGTCACAAAAGTGGCGTCAACAAAAATTATCCAAGGCTTCTCCCATAGATTGAAAATCCAAATGAAATGATCATTAGGGTTGAGTTACCCTTCACCATGCAAAATTGAGAGACGAGTCAACATAACTCAACAACGATTAAAATCATCAATGATCATAAATAAAACCATGTGAGAATCAAAAGATGAGAAATGTTCACCAAATTTTGAAGAAAATCACTAGGATAATGATACCACTACCTCATTCAATGTAGATCAGCAATCCTAACCAAGGGGCACTGATCAACGAACAATAGTCAACTAGTACAAAGATCAATAGATAATATCATCATTAACTTTCAAAGGAAATCATTATGGTTAAATCCTAACAACCGCATTAAAAGCCAAGTGAAACCCTAAACAAAGATCGATATCGATGGTTCACTAGAATCTAAGAGACAGAATCAATGGTCATAGACAATCATAGTGGCCAATATATTTAATGCAGAGTGCCAACATAGATTGTGAAGGGGTGAGTCACCATGGAGTGGGGGCCGGCCCCATGATCTAAACAAAAATCATTTCATATTGAATTTTGAAAGTATTGAGTATATTCCATGTCCCAAATGATTAAAGGGGGCCGATAACCATACATGCCAAGCAAATATCATTGAAAAGGTTATATTCTAAACCTTAGTCACTTTGAAAATGCAAAATTCCGACAAGAAAATTACAAGGTGGTTGAAGTTGAAGAGATGGTAGACTATAGTATGTTATATGCATATTCAAAGGTGGCCAAATGTAATATGGTGACCCTTTTACAAAGTGCCTCTTGTCATGTGTTTAAAAATATAGTAATTTCTTATGTCCACAAGAGTGGCCAAACCATGGTGAGACTATTACTGAACTATAAATGTGGTCCCACTATTGAAGGGGTTGGAGATGATTTACAGTGTGCTATCCATGTGACCACTAGAGGACAAGGAATATCAACATCAGAACTTGAGCTTGGAAGTGGTCCCCATTAAGTGGATATTTGGATGAATTATTTTACAAGTATTGCAAATATTATATTTTGATTTTTCTCAGTACACAAAATTATTTTCTGCATGCCTCCACAAAGGGACAGATCAGCAAAATAACAGAATTACATGCACTAGGAGAAGACATGCTCATCAAGTAAGATTTATTATTAGAAAATTATTCACCCATGATTTTCTTAAAAATAGAACAATCAATTTTAGTTTGACTGTATGTAATCAAAGGCTATTAATGCCTCCTTGTACTAGTTTGCTTTATTTTATTCCTTTATTTATTATTAAATAAAGAATAAAAATAGGATGCATGGGAAAGTACAACCTCATTCTTTTTTTAGGAAGGGTGGGTTAATCAATTTTTCTATATATTGTGTGCCTTGGAAAAGCACAAAAGGGGGGCACTTTTAGATATAGGAGTGTTGAAGCAATTTTCTGCCTTTCTAATTATTTGTTGTCTTGTATATGTTTCCATTCATCTTGTGAATTTTGAATTCCCTAATTAATCATCTTACCCTATTGCAAGTTCAGTATTTATACATGATATTAATGTCCATGTGTAACTTAGCATTATTGTTTTGATTTTTATCCCTCAATACATCAAAGTGTTTACCCTTAATTATCTTCAAAAAATTATTGGCCTGTGCATCAAAGATTCATTCCATATCAATTGTGCATGTACACAGTCAAAGACCTTATACAATTTTTGTGTATCACCTCAGTTTTAATTTTATTTTTGCATTCATCTTTTACCCTTAAACCCCAAAAAAATCAGCTTATGATACATCAATAAGGAACCAGGCTTGATACCAGAGGACTCACCTCAAAATAGGTATACCCTTATACCTTAGGTGTTTCCATTGTATCTAAGAAAGAGAGAGATAAAATTTGCAAGCCTATGAAACATACAACCATCTCTCTACAGGGTGCACTTTCAACAGATAACAGTTTTTGGCACACCCAGTGGCACCACGAATCAGATTTTCATGCAAGTTACAGATATTTACAACAAATCTATAGTAAATTTTACTATAGATAAAAGTTACTTTTGGGATAGCATGTTGCAGCAATCTATCTAAAGATTTAAATATTTATTTGGTGACTCTGTAGTGCTGATTTCAAACTAGTATTGCAACATGTTCCATGATTGAAGTGACTACAAGATCATAAGTAAGAGGAATTCCTCCTGAGTTTGTTTCTTTAACTTTGAATTCTGCAAGAAGGAGAAGAGTTGGTAATACTTTACCTTATAATAGACCTGGTTTTGATAACCCTCCTCCTAATATTTCTTCACCGCGTATCAATTTCTCTATTTAGATCCCAATCTTTCAAATGGCTATTCAACCACCTAGGAATTTTATGACCTTTACTAATGGCAGCCCATTAGTAATCCCAGTTTACCATGACATCCCTAATGCTGCCATGAAAATTTTTCCATCATTCACTGATGAAAATCAGGTTACACCTACAGAGCACATTAAATATGTCACAGCCTTATGTGTAGTTCATAATATCACTCATGAGGATGTAGCTTTGATACTTTTAGCAGCATCTCTTAAAGGACAAGCCTTGGAATGGTATAGAAATCTATAGATTGGATGCATAAGAACTTGGGATGACTTAAGTGATAAATTTCTGAAACAATTTCAAGATAATTTAGATCATCTATCTCTCATAGAATAGCTTTATACCATTAAAAGAGCTCACAACAAATTTAGGTCTAGTTTCAACATCTATTTTACCAGAACTTGGGAAAGAATCCCAGCAAGTGTCAAGCCTCAAGTTGATCATGCTTTTCTTTATTATCTTAGGGCATTAAACAGTGATATTTCAACTATGATTCAATCTATGGGAGGAGAGACACTCCTAGTAGCCTATGATATTGCCATCTAAGATAAAAATAGTCTTATTGAAGCAATAAAATTAGCACCAAGGCCTTTTAAAGCCCTTTTTGGCAGATTTAGCACCTATTCCTCAGTCTATCACAATTATAGAACTTGTTATTACATCCCCATCAGATAACGTATTTAACGCTTTGCAGACTATGGGGAACAAGATGACTGCAATTGAGAATAGGCTTACATTACCTAGCAGACCTTATCAGGCTCCTTATCAGTAAAATAAGCTAAACTAGCAAAATAGGCAACCTTACCAATAGAATCAAAATTTTAGGCAGCCTTATCAGCAAAGGCAATTTGACCTAAAGGCTCCTAGTTCATCTAATTCTTTACTTCTGGTTAATATGGCTACAAAAGAATGGTGTCAACCTTATAATCAACCTTATTCAGCTACAAGTTGCCCAAATACTTTTCTGAACATAAGTCTTGTTGCACAACCTCAATCTGAGACATTGTCCATGCCTCAAATGGAGGGCGGGAAGTAAGATACTCAGGTTCAAAAGAAACCTGAAAAAAATTTAGTCAGTTTCAGTGAGGATGATTTCATTGCAGTTACTACTAGGGCTCAGGAAAAGACTGCAGAGAGTAAAAAAATAGCAGAATAGGCTTGTTATACCTACTATCACTAATAAAACAACAACTATAAGACCAAAAACCAACTAACAATGTATTTGTCCCTAAAAAAACAACAGGTACTACTATTGGTAAAGAATAGCAAAAACAACTAAAGCCTGATCCAAGAAGGTTATTAATACCTCAGATATCAAAAGTAGTTCAAGAAGAATAATTTTTCACCAAAGCCTATGCTAAAACAAAAGAATCTGTCTCTAAAACTATTGCTTCTTTAAACATTGTTGATGTTATGAAAAAGCATAATGTTAACATCTCAACGTGGGATGCTCTAAGTATTCAAGGACAATAAGATTTACTTTCTCATGAACTATCTAAGCTACATATTTCTTCAAAAATAGCAGAAAAGGATGTCTAAAAAGTAGACATGGTCCTTGGAACAATGGAACAAGACCACATCAAAGAAGTTAAATGGGGTGGTTCAGAAAGTCTTAAATTTTCATGACATCAAGAAGCCACCACCATTTTATCTATCACTGATTATTGGATAACATCTTGTTCATAACTGTATGATGGACAGTGGTGCAAGTAGCACAGTTATGCCAAAAGCAATTACAAGAAAATTGGGTCTGCAATATGAACCTACAAAAAAGAGTGTCCTACAGTTGACTAGAACTGTAACTAATAGAGTTGGTGTCATCAGAAATCTAGAGGTAACATTGCATGCTTGCCTAAATGTTTCCATTCTACAAGATATTACTGCTGTATACTTACCTCCTTACTTTGCTATATGTTTATCAAGAGATTTCACAGCAAAGATAGGAGGCTATCTCTCTTCAGATTTGTTTTTCTTATTTTTAACTACTCATTATGGGACAAAGGTTACTATCAATTCAGAACCATTTACCAGATTTCACATTGAGCCTCATGCTTCTAATTTAGTAGCTAATTACGCAACTTTAGACTAGTCTGATTTTGATAATATAGCTCATGTTTCAGCATTAGATGGTGTTTCTGACCTATTTAGGGATGAAAAGACACATGAAGAACACGCTCATGATCCTTTCGAAGAATTTAAAGAGCATATGTTTGGCATGTATTGATTGCATGAAAAAAATACACCAATTCCCTTACTGTCCAAAATAGAAAATGCAATGGAAGGGATTTGGAAACTTCATTTTGATGGAGCTAAAAACAAGAAAGGACAAGGAGCAGGTTTGATGCTCACTGCCTAAACAAATGAAAAGTACTTCTCATCTTTGAGTCTCTAATTTTCATGCACTTGCAATGTAGCTGAATACGAAGCATTAATTCATGAATTACTTTGGGCCAGAAAGAGAGCTATTAGCATGCTACATATTTTTGGTGATTTTGAGTTAGTTATCAATCAAGTAAGAAATTTCAATGTTTGTAAGAATCCATTAATGAAGTCTTACAAACATAGACTTTCAGACTTAATGGAATATTTCAAAGCTATTAACATCCAATCCATTCCTAGAACATAAAAATAAGCATGCAAATAGACTTGCAACAATTAGTGCTAGTTTCGAAGTGTTGGAACAGATTGAAAATAGCAAAATTTAGCCTCATATAAAGCTAATTGTCAAGCCTCTAATACCTGATAATGACTTTAATTGGCATGTTTTTTAAAGTGATGATCAAATCTATAGGTTTTTTACATCAAGAAGATAAATTTTCTACAATAAATTAAGATAAATTACAACACTTATATGGTGACCAGATTGTTTAGTTAAAGACAAATAAACTACCCCAAGGTCTGGTCACATTCGAAGACATCTTCAGCACTGATAATCAGTTAAGGAAGGTAGAAAATAGAATGTCAACACATGCTGATAACTATGAAGAAATCCAAGTTGATGAAGGGAAAAATTTGTTTCTTGGAAAGGTATGTTCTTTAACTAAAAAACATTCTTTTATTGATCTCTGCAAGGAATTTAAAGATGTTTTCACTTGGAAATACCAATACCTGAAAGGGTTTGATCGTAGTTTTAGCACAACATACTATTGAATTATAGCCAAATTCCAAGCCAGTTAGGAAAAAAGAGAGGCCTGTAAATCCCAAAATAGAGCCTCTAATGAGGAAAGAGTTATCTAAGTTGATTGAGTCAGGTATTATCCTTCCAGTTAAGCATTTAAGTTGGGTAGCCAATCTTGTTCTTGTTAGGAAGAAAAATAGAGAAATCAGATTATGTGTGTATTTTAGAGATGTTAAGAAAGCTTCATTAAAAGATCAGATTTTGAGAACAGTTTCTAGTTTAGATAGACTATATCTTCTAGATGGCTATAGTGGATACAATCATATTTTAGTCTGAGAAGAGGATAATTACAAAACAACTTTCACCACTAAGTGGGGTACTTATGCTTACAAAAAAATGTCTTTCTACTTTCAAATGTTGGTGCAACATTTAAACATGCAATGGACATAGATTTTCGTAGCTTGTTAAATAAATACATCCTTGTTTATTTAGATGATGTTACTGTATTCTAAAAAAATTATCAAGAACATTTAATACACTTGAGGCATACTTTTCAGTTATGCAGACAATTTGGAATATCTTTGAATCCATTAAAGTCTATCTTTTCAGTACATCAAGGAAAATTACTTGGTCATATTGTTTCTAAGCAAGGTTTAGCAATTTATCCTTTTAGAATAGAAGTCATATCACAGCTATCATTACCTCATCATAGGAAGGCATTACAAAGTTTACTTGAAAAATTCAACTTTGTTACAAGATTTGTTCCATATTTTACAGCATTGGTAAAACCATTGATAGCTATGTTAAAGAAAGAGAATAATTTCTCTTAGACCAAAGAAGGGGGAGAAGTATTTGAAGAAATCAAAGAGGCCAATTCTCAAGCTCCTACTCTTGCAAATCCAAATTTTGATAAATATTTTACAATGTATGCACTTGCAGGAGCTAAAAAAAACTTTTCTATATTAACTTAGGTTAATGATGAAAATGTTGAACAACCAATTGCTTTCTTTGGATAGAGCTTTCATGAGTACGAAACAAGGTAAACATTTCTTGAAAAAATAAGTACTTTTAGAAGTCATAGAGCTAAAGAATTTAAAGTACATGCTTTCAAAAAAAAAATTATGTTCTTGTTTCTCATCCAAGTGTTAAAGATTTCTTGTTAAATAAATAATTGCATGAGAAAAGAGTAGGCTGGATAACAAAGGTCATGGAATATGATATTGATATTTGTGTTACGAAGACAATTTGAGGAAAAGGATTGTGTGAACATCTAATTGCTGATATGGAAAAATAGAAGACTGCAGAACCTGAAGATTGAAGACAACATGGTGAAATTACATATCAGCAGTTAGACATTATGGTTCAGCCAGAAAATCAGCAACCTAAACTTGCTCAGGAAATCTAGGAATCAAGATGGATGCCTGATTTAGTTAACTATATATAGCATGGCATCTATCCGAAAGGTATGGACAAGAATAAATGAAGGTTTTTTGGATTACAAATTGTACCCTATGTTTTCAATGATGGTGTATTATTCAAAAGGGATATAAATGGAATCTTGCTGCGATGTGTTTACTATGATAAAATTCAGCAATTATTATTATAATTCCATGAAGGACTTGTAGGAGGTCATTTCTCAGCATGTACCACAACCTTAAAAATTATGAGAGTTGGTTACTATTCACCCAATATATTTAAGGACTATTTCAAATGGATTAGGAAGTGTAAGAAATGTTCTTTCTTTGTTGGAAAAGAACATTTGGCTTCTCTATCTTTATAGCCTATATCTTTATAGCCTATTTCTGTTGATCATCCTTTGATGTAGTGAAGCCTTGATTTTATTATCATGATAAACCTACCTTCGTCATAAGGACACAAGTGGATTTTGACTGCTAAAGATTACTTTACATGTTGGAATGAAGCAATAGCCTTGAAAGATGATAACGAAACTTTGATGTAACGAAGAAACATAAACAAATGAAGAAGACTTTTGATAAGAAATCCAAATTTAGAATCTTCAATGAAGGAGATATTGTGTTAAAGTGGGATGTTGATCATGCAAATCCAGGAAGACATGTCAGGTTCGATATGATCTAGAGTGGTTCTTACATGATTTTATCTTGCAAAGAACACAACATTTTTCATCTCTCGAGGATGAATGGAGAGGAACTTCCCATTCCTATGAATGGTATGTTTCTCAAACACTATTATTGAAAATCCTATAGTGTCTGTTTAGAGTAGGATTTCCCTTGAATAAGTGAAGTCCCTACACATTGTAATGTTTTTTCAATTCAATAAGTGTATTTGTGCACGTGATGTGGTTTACCATATCCTTTTCTAGTTTTAGTTTATTTTAGTTTGTTTTAGAATAGTTGGACCTTCAGGAAGGTAGATTTTGGTTAAATGCTTTAGACTTCATGCCTAATGGACAAGAGAAAGGCACTGGTTTACAAGCTAGTAGGTAGATTTCCCTGCAGAATCCTAATAAATATTAACAATTTTTACACTTGTGTAAAAATGGGCAACTCGAAACTTCATTATGATGGATAGCATTGGTGAAGTATACCTAAGCTATGGGAGTTTCTTTTTAGACAATATTATTGCTATTCAATTAATTAATGATTACATGAAATCTAAAGCTATGTGTGTTATTACAAAACCTAACAGATCACAAATCTTGCAATTTAATGCTATCTTCAGCAAAAGAACACAAGGCCCCAAAGGATAGATGTGTTTCCTTAATGAAGACACTGAGTTGTAGAATAGATGAAGTTTTAGGTTGTGAAGCAGCAATCAAAACTACAAATTATAGAAATCAAAGTTCATTACTGGATGTTATAGGTATTCTTTAATGTTCTTTCATTCATGATTAAATCATTTAATTATATTATTGGGTTGTTTAGTTCATCATACAATCCATATCAGAAATAAGAAATGTAGAAAGAAATACGCAACTGAATTTCACAATTCAATGTTTTATTCATAAGGAATTTCAAAAGTTCCCACACAAGTTGTGGGATGTAAGTGGAAAGTAAAGTAAAAGTACTGAAATAAGAGGTACACATGCATGAAATAGAAAATAAAGTAGTATGAGTGAACCCATCATTGCCTTGAGGTTTGTCCTTTGGTTGATGAATCCTCATCTTCATCTTTGTTCCCTCTTCATCTTTATTGTTGAAAGCACCATACCTGAAAACAAAAAAGAGAAAATCATTAATTATGAGCTCAGGGTTAATCCATATTCCTATATTGTCCTAATTCATGCACATGGATCTCTTAATAACATGAGATATATATTACTTGAAGATCAAACATTATACATGATTTACTCACTCAAAAAGAAATAAAGAGAAGAAAATAAAAAACATGGACATAAGAGACACAAAAAACCCTAAATATTTTCTAACTATTTTCTTAAGTGTGTAGATATAGGTTAATGAGCCAAGAATAAATAAATAATGTCTTACAGTCCTCACTATGGATAAAGATTGCAGAGTTTAATAATTTATATCCTATGGTACATGAAGCAGATGAGTGACAAGTACATACTAGAATGAAGGAAGAATGCAACTCAAACATCAGTAGCTATTCTACGGATAAAAGAAGTTGAAGTACAAAACAGAGGAGAGAATTGTATAGACAAAAGTGGATGTTTCAGATTGCAACTAGAGAAGAAGAATCAGAATTTAAAGGCTGAAGTTAACTAGAAAGATACAGATTACAGCTGAAACACAATGAGAAAGAAATCTGAGAAAATGTTGATAGGGCTTCACCATGTAAAATGGACATTTACAACTTTCCATCATGTTGGTTTTAACTAATACATGCTTTATAAGTTGTCTGTAAATCAAATAAGTGATACAGAGAAGCAGAAAAGCATGCCATGATTAAGATAACAATTATTATGTTTCAGTTTCCAACAAAAAATCAGCTTCAATAGAAAATTGATACATTCTAAATTCTAAATTAGAAAACACATCTATTATAGCTGAAAAGGGGATAAAAGAAGGAAATATAGGAAAATTTTGACAGGGCTCCGCCATGTAAAGTTGGAAATTTTATATTTTCCAGCATGCATACTAGAGTTGTAATAACGATCAAATGAAATATTTAAGTAAGAAAAACAAATGGGACTACAACATCTCAACAAAACTTCAATGTTCAGCATGCAGGAATTGTGAACAGAAAATTCAAGAAATAACATGTCCTATCCAAGTTCTCAAATAAGAAGTAAATGATTAAATTCTACAGTTTTCAATTTTCTGAATCAAATATTCAAAGTTATTCACAACTGAAAATGAATAATGATGTCCAATAGAGAGTTGCAGAAAGGCCCTAACAGTGCTAGATCAAATTACAATTGCACACTCTCAAGATTTGCATTAGATCAAATTCAGAACAGAACACACAAATGCTATAGCACCAATGGAGTATAACTATGACAAGCAAATTCAAGACTCAGCTATAACATGAAGTTAGTTGAAAAAATTTGTTCAACAACTAGAGTTTTGGGTTCAACATTGAAATAATCAGATCAAGAATGATAAAGATCAAGCTCTTTATAACCAACTGAAGGAAACCCAATTTTCAGACAGTCATGCTTTAAAAACTATAATCAAACAGGTACAGTTTGAAAAACTAGAATGTTTTACAAGAATGATGGCCGACTTATGACTAAGGAAACTGAGAGTGCAAGGTTAAAATATCAAGTCATGGTCGATCCATTCAAAGTTTTTCAGCAAGTACAGAGAAAATGGAATGCAAAACATAACCAAGAATATCCAGGTTTCAGAAAAGGCTCAAGGATTGACCCATAACAAGTTTCAACTCAAAGATCAATGTTGTCCTATAGATAACAAAATATGCAAAGAAAGAGCAATATATCAATATCTCGAAGTCAAGTGATAGTGACGAAGCAATTACCGTGCTCAGAATTCAAACACTTACCATCCTTGCATCAAGAAAGTGATGTTAATAGCACAGATCCGAGCTCACAGAGGCTTAAAAATGAATCCAAGAACACATATATCTTTTAAAAAAAGGAAGCTGAGATTGAATACAATGAAAACTAGGTAAAATCGACCAAATATTGTAAGGAGAGCCAACTCAGAAACTCAAAAAAGTCAAAAAAATGCAGAGAGTTCAAGAGCCAAGCTTGACAAGAAATGATCACAGCTCCAGAAAAGATTATGATACAAAGCTTAAGATAGCATTTCAAACACAAGACCCATAAATCATGCAACCCATATGGTGCCGCGAGTCAAAAAGCTCAAGTAAATTGGGTGTTTTTTTTTAAAAAAGAGGTTTTGTAAAAGGACCTATCTGAGCGAATATGAGCACGTAATCACAAATTGAGAACAAATAGGAATAGACAAAGAAAATGTTTCATTCTCTCATGACTGTAGAAGATTATCAAAAATTATGTATGGAAATTCGAAAGGGATCATAACTCACCAGTTAGAATCGAAGGAGACAGACCCTCAAATTCAGAAGTTAAAATTTTAAGCCCCAACGATTTCCAAAGCTCATAGATCAAATTTTAACAAATAAATGCAAAGGAACACAAAGTTTTGTGGTATTAGTGCTAATGAAACCGAATAAACTGAGAAGAATGAGTTATTAACCAAGTGATAAGAGGCTCACCTTTGGGAAAAATGGCCTCCATTAAAGTTACATAGTCCACAACACAGTAACCCAAGGAAATGGAGCTCAGACTTCACAGGGATCTTTCACCCAAGCTCAAGACCAAAGAAACAAAGGTCCAAGGACCAAATGGAGCTCGACATGCTGAAGAAATCTCATAAAACACAATTCACAGAGCCTAGAAAATTCAAAAAATCACAGAGGAACCTCATAAAGTTCACTGTAGATACCAACTGAATCAAGATCGGGAAACTCATCAATGGCAGCAATAAAAGTTGCAAAGAAACTCAAAAAAACTTGAACTCATGATATCATAAACGGTGGCCACCTCAAAAATAAATACTAGAGAACCTTGAGTGTTCAAGATTAACGAAGGATAGAGATCAAATACTTTCACTCACAGAGTTCCTCAGAACACATAGATCTCACAAAGAAAGCTAAATAACAGAGCTCGAAAGGGACAGTAATAATGTCCAAAAACTTCACTGAGTTCTACCAACTCAGAAAACACATTCATAGTTGAAAAATTGAGCTCTAAGTTAAAGATAATGATGGAAAATACCCACAACCACCTTGCTTAGAAAAATTGAACAGAACAAAATAATAAAGATACAGATTCATTCAAACTAAGAGAACCATTTATGTAGAGGGGCCGAGCTCAAAAGGTTCACAAAAATGGTGTCGAACAAAAATTTGGCTAGGGCTTTGCCCACAAACTGAAAATCCAAATGAAATGATCATTAGGGTCGAGTTACCCTTTACCATGAAAACTCGAGAGGTGAGTCAACAAAACTCAACCATGATTAGAAGCATCAACGATTAGAAATAAAACCGTGTGAGAATCAAAGGCTGAGAAACGTTCACAAAATTTTGAATCAAACCACCAAGATCATGGTACCACTACCTCATTCAATGCATATCAGCAACCCTAACAAAGGGGTAGAGATCAATGATCAACAGTCAACTAGTATAGAGATCAACGGATAACATCATCACCAACTTTTGAATAAAATCACCATGGCTAAATGCCAATGACTGCATTAAAAACCAATAGAAACCCTAAATAAAGATCAATATTGACGTTTCACAAGAATCTAAGTGCCAAATTCAACTATCATAGAAAATCACAGTGGGCAATATATTTAATGCAGAATGCCAATGTAAAATGTGAAGGGGTGAGTCACCGTGGAGAGGGGCCCAGCCCCACGATTAAAACAAAAATCATTTCATATTGAATTTTTGAAAGTATTGACTATAGTCCATGTTCCAAATGATTAAAGGGGCCCGACAACCATACATGCCAAGAAAATATCACTGAAAAGGTTAAATTCTAAACCTTAGTCTCTTTGAAAATGAAAAATCCCGATAAGAAAATTACAAGGTGGTGGAAGTTGAAGAGATGGAAGACTATATTATGCTATATGTATATTCAAAGGTGGCCGAATGTAATATGGTGACCCTTTTACAAAGTTCACCTTGTCATGTGTTTAAAACCATAATAATTTTCTAAGTCCACAAGAGTGGTCAAACCATGGTGAGACTATTACTGAACTACAAATGTGGTCCCTACTATTGAAGGGGTTGGAGATGATTAACAATGTGTTATCCATGTGACCACTAGAGGACAAGGAATGTAAACATCAGAACTTGAGCTTGGAAGTGGTCCCCATTAAGTGGATATTTGAATGAATTATTTTGCAAGTATTACAAATATTGTATTTTTAATTTTTCTCAATACACAGGAGTAGTTTTGCATGCCTCCACAAAAGGACGGATCAGCAAAAGGACAGAATTACATGCACTAGGAGAAGACTTGCTCATGAAGCAAGATTTATTATTAGAAAATTATTCACCCATGCTTTTCTTTAAAAATAGAAAAGTCAACTTTATTTTGACTATAACTAATCAAAGGTTGTTAATGCCTCCTTGTACTAGTTTGCTTTATTTTATTCCATTATTTATTATTAAATAAAGGATAAAAATAGGATGCATGGGCGAGTACAACCTCAGTCTATTTTTAGGAAGGGTGGGTGAATCAATTTTTCTATATATTGTGTGCCTTTACAAAGCATGGAGGAGGACTATTAGATACAGAAGTGCTGAAGCAATTTTCTACCAGTTTTTCCGTTTGAATGTGAAGTATTTTTCTGCCTTTCCAATTATTTACAGTCTTTTGTATGTTTCCATTAATCTTGTGAATGTTGAATTCCCTAATTAATCATCTTACCATGTTGCAAGTTCAGTATTTTTGCATGATATTAATGTGTATGTGTAACTTATCAGTATTGTTGTGATTCTATCCCTCAATACATCAAAGTGTTTACCCATAATTATCTTCAAAAAATTGTTGGCCTATGCATCAAAAATTCATTCCATATCAATTATGC
The DNA here is from genome assembly GCA_019776745.2 of Taxus chinensis. Lineage (NCBI taxonomy): Eukaryota > Viridiplantae > Streptophyta > Pinopsida > Cupressales > Taxaceae > Taxus > Taxus chinensis. The sequence continues at coordinate 702,834,556 of CM034149.1, read as the reverse complement.
ATGTACTCAGTCAAAGACCTCATACAAGTTTGGTGTATCACCTCAGTTTTAATTTTATTTTGCAGTCATATTTTACCCTTAAACCCCAGAAAATAAATTTAGGTTACATCAATAAGGAATCAGCCTTGATACTGGAGACTCACCTCAAAAATAGGTATACCCACAGACCTGAGGTGTTTCCATTATATCTACAAAAGAGAGAGATAAAATTTGCAAGCTTAGAACACCTATAGACATCTCTCTACAGTGTGCACTTTTGAGAGATAACAGTTTTTGGTACGCTCGGTGGGACATGAATCAGATGTGCATGCAAGTTACAGATATTTACAAAAAATCTACAACAGATAAAAGTTACTTTCGAGATAGCAAACTGTAGAAATTTATTCTAAAGATTTAAAGATCTATTTGGTGACTTCGTAGGGATGATTTTAGACTAGTATTACAACATGTTCCATGCCTAAAGTAACTACAATATCATCGATAAGAGAAATTCCTTCTAAGTTTATTTCTTACCTTTGAATTCTACAATAAGGAGAAGAATTGGTAATATTTTACCTTATAATAGGCCTGGTTTTGATAACCCTCCTCCTAATATTCCTTCACCGCATACCAATTTCTCTATTCAGATCCCAGTTTTTCAAATGGCTATTCAACCACCTAGGAATTTTGTGACCTTTACTAATGGCAGCCCATTAGTAATCCCAGTTTACCATGACTTCCCTAATGTTGCCATGAAAATTTTTCCATCATTCACTGGTGAAAATCAGTCTACACCTATAGAGCACATTAAAGATGTTACATCCTTATGTGTAGTTTATAATATCACTCATGAGGATGTAGCTTTAAGACTTTTAGTTGCATCTCTTAAAGGACAAGCCTTACAATGGTATAGAAATCTAGAGATTTGATGCATAAGAAATTGGGATGACTTAGGTGATAAATTACTTAAACAATTTCAAGATAATTCAGATCATTTATCTCTCATAGAGCAACTTTCTACCATTAAAAGATCTCCCAAGGAATTTATGTCTAGTTTCAACATCAATTTTTCCATAACTTGGGAAAGAATTCTAGCAAGTGTCAAGCCTCAAGTTGATCACGCTTTTCTTTATTATCTTAGGGAATCAAATAGTGATATTTCAAGTATGATTTAGCCTATGGGAGGTGAAACTCTCCCAACAACATATGATATCACCATCCAATCTGAACATAGTCTTATCCAAGCTGACAAATTAGCACCAAGGCCTTCGATGCCTTTTTTAGTAGATTTAGCACCTATTCCTCAACCTATCACAATTATAGAACTTTCTGTTGCAGCCCCATCAGATGACATATTTTAAAATTTGCAGACTATGGGGAAAAAGCTGACTTTAATTGAGAATATGATTACATTACCTAGCAGACCTTAGCAGGATCCTTATCAATAAAATCATCTAAACCAACAAAATAGGCAGCCTTACCAACAAAATCGAAATTATAGGCAGCCTTATCAGCAAAGGAAATTTGACCCAAAGGCTCTGAGTTCATCTAACACTTTAGTCCTAGTTAATATGGCTACAGAAGAGTGGTGTCAACCTTATAATCAACCTCATTTAGCTGCAAGTTGCCCAAATGATTTTCTAGACATAATTCTTGTTACACAACCTCAATCTGAGGCATTGTTCATACCTCAAATAGAGGGTGGGCAGCAAGATACTTAGGTTCAAAAGGCACCTGAAGAGAACTTATTCAGTTTCAGTGAGGATGATTTCATTGTAGTTACTACTAGGGCTCAGGAAAAGGCTACAGAGAGTAAAAATAGTAGAATAGGCCTGTTATACCTAGTATCACTGATAAAACAAGAACTATAAGCCCAAAACTAGCTAACAATGCATTTGTTCCTAAAAAAACAACAGATTTTATAGCTGGTAAAGAACAACAAAAAAAGCTACTGCCTGATCCAAGAAGGTTATTTATACCTCAGATATCAAAAGTAGCTGAAGCAGAATCGGTTTTCTCTAAAGCCTATGTTAAACAGTAGAATATTTCTCTAAAATTCTTTTTTCTTTTAACATTATTTATGTAATAAAAAATCATAATCTTAACATCTCAATGTGGGATGATCTAAGTATTCCAGGACAACAAGATTTACTTTCTCATGAACTAGCTAAGCTGAAGATTTCTTCTAAAATAACAGAAAAGGAAGTCCAGAAAGAAGACATGGTCCTTAGAACAATGAAACAAGACCGCATCAAAGAAGTTAAATGGATGGTTCATAAATTATTAAATGCTCATGACATCAAGAAGCCACCTAAATTTTATCTATCACTGATTATTGGAGAACATCTTGTTCATAACTGTATGGTGGACAACAGTGTAAGTAGCACAGTTATGCCAAAAGAAATTGCAGAAAAATGGGTCTGCAGTATGAACCTACAGAAAAGAGTGTCATATAGTTGGATGGAACTGTAACTAATATAGTTGGTTTCATCAGAAACCTAGAGGTAATATTGCATGCTTACCCAAATTCTTCCATTCTATAAGATATTACTGTTATAGACTTACCTCCTTACTTTGTTATGTGTTTATCAAGATATTTCATAGCAAAGATAGGAGGATATCTCTCTTTAGATTGGTCTTTCTTATTTTTCACTACTCATTATGGGACCAAGGTTACTATCAATTTAGAAATGTTGACCATATTTCACATTGAACCTCACACTTCTAATGCAGTAGCTAATTATACATCCTTATACCAGTCTAATTTTGATAATATAGCTCATGTTTCAGCATTAGATGGTTTTTCTAACCTGTTTATGGATGAAAAGACACGTGAAGAACACACTCATGATCCTTTCAAAGAATTTGAATAACATCTGTTTGGTGTGTATTGCTTACATGAATAAAATACACCAATTCCCTTGTTGTCCAAAATAGAAGAATTAACGGAAGGGATTTGGAAGCTTCATTTCGATGGAGCTAATAATAAGAAAGGACAAGGAGTAGGTTTGATAGTCACTTCCCCAACAAATGAAAGGTATTTATCGTCTTTGATTCTCCATTTTTCATGCACTTGCAACGTAGCTGAATACGAAGCATTAATTCATGGCTTACTTTAGGCCAAAAAGAGAGGTATTAGCATGTTACAGATTTTTGGTGATTCTAAGTTGGTTATCAATCAAGTAATAAATTTTAATATTTATAAGAATCAATTAATGAAGTCTTACAGACATAGAGTTTCAAACTTACTGGAAGATTTCGAGGCTATTAACATCCAATCCATTCCTAAAAAAAATAAACATGCAGATAGACTTGCCCCAATTGGTGCTAATTTTGAAGTGCTGGAACAGATTGAAAATAGTAAAATTCAGCCTCATATAACGCTGATTGTTAGGCATTTGATACCTGATAATGGCTTGAATTGGTAGGTTTTTGAAAATGATGATCAAATTTGCAGGTTTTTGCAACAAGAAGCTAATTTTTCTCTAGTAAATCAAGATAAATTACAGCACTTGGATGGTGACCAGATTGTTTAGTTAAAGACAAATAAACTACCCCAAGGTCTGGTCACATTAGAAAACATCTTCAGCACTGACGATCAGTTAAGGAAGGTCAAGACTAAGATGTCAACACATGCTGATAACTATGAAGAAATCTCAGTTGATGAAGGGAAAAAATTATTTCTCAGAAAGGTATGTTCTTTAGCTAAAAAACATTCTTTTATTAATCTTTGCAAGGAATTTAAAGATGTTTTCATTTGGAAATACCAAGACATGAAAGGGTTTGATCCCAGCTTAGCACAACATACTATTGAATTACAGTGAAATTCCAAACCAGTTAGGCAAAAATAGAGGCATGTGAATCCCAAAATAGAGCCTCTAATGAGGAAAGAGTTATCTAAGTTGATTGAATTAGGTATTATATTTTTAATTAAGCATTCAAGTTGGGTAAGCAATCTTGTTCCTGTTAGGAAGAAAATTGGAGAAATCAAATTATGTGTGGATTTTAGAGATCTTAATAAAGCTTCATTAAAATATCACTACCCACTTCCAAATATGGATCAGATTTAGATAACAGTTTTTGGTTCAGATAGACTATTTCTTCTAGATAGCTATAGTGGATATAATCAGATTTTAGTCTGAGAAGAGGATAGGTATAAAACACCTTTCACCACTAAGTGGGGTACTTTTGCTTACAAAAGAATGCCTTTCGGCCTTTCAAATTTTGGTGTAACATTTCAACGTGTAATGGACATGGCTTTTCGTAGCTTATTAAATAAATGCATCCTTTTTTATTTAGATGATGTTACTGTATTCTCAAAAAAAATTGAAGAACATCTAATACACCTAAGGCATAATTTTCAGTTATGCAGACAATTTGGGATATCTTTGAATCCACTAAAGTCTATCTTTTTAGTACATCAAGGAAAATTACTTCGTCATATTGTTTCTAAGAAAGGTTTAGCAATTGGTCCTTTCATAATCGAATCCATATCACAGCTATCATTGCCTCTTCATAAGAAGGCATTACAGAGTTTTCTGGGAAAAATCAGCTTTGTTAGAAGATTTGTTCCATATTTTGCAGCATTGGTGAAACCATTGAAAACTATGTTAAAGAAAGAGAAAACTTTCTCTTGGACCAACAAAGGGAGAGAAAGGTTTGAAGCAATCAAAGAAACCATCTATCAAGCTCCTAATCTTGCAAATCAAAATTTCGATAAATATTTTACAATGTATGCACTTGCAGGAGCTAAAACAATCTCAACCATATTAACTGAGGTTAATGATGAAAATGTTGAGTAGCCAATTGCTTTCTTTGGACAGAGCTTGCACGATTACGAAACAAGGTACACATTTCTGTAAAAATAAGTACTTTCAGTAGTCATAGGGCTAAATAATTTTAAGTACATGCTTTTAAACAAAAAAATTCATGTTCTTGTTTCTCATTCGAATGTGAAAACTTTCTTGTTAAATAAATAATTAAATGAGAAAAGAGAAGGCTAGATAATGAAGGTCATGAAATATGATGTTGTATATTCATGTTGCGAAGATAGTTTGAAGAAAAGGCTTGTGTGAACATCTAATTGTTGATATGGAAAAACAACAAACTGTAGAACCTGAAGATTCAAAACAGCATGATGAAATTACGTATCAGCAATCAGACATTATGGTTTGGCCAGAAAATCAGCAACCTGAACTTGTTCAAGAAGTCTAGGAATCAAGATGGATGACTGATTTAGTTAACTATCTACATCATGTCATCTATCTAGAAGGTATGGACAAGAATAAATGAAGGTATTTAAGATTACAAGTTCTACCCTATTTTTTCATTGATGGTGTATTATTCAAAACGGATATAAATGGAAATTTGCTACGATGTGTTGACTATGAAAAAATTCAACAATTATTATCAGAATTTCACGAAGGACCTGTAGGAGGCTATTTCTCAGCATATACCACAACCTTAAGAATTATGAAAGCTGGTTACTATTTTCCCAATATATTTAAGGTTCATTTCAAATGGATTAGGAAGTGTAAGAAATGTTCTTTCTTTTTTGGAAAAGAGCATTTGGCTTCTCTGCATTTACATCCTATTTTAGTTGATCAGCCTTTTATGTAGTGGGGCCTTGATTTTATTGGCATGATAAACCCACCTTCGTCACAAGGACACAAGTGTATTTTCACTACTACAGATTACTTTACATGCTAGATTGAAGAAATAGCCTTGAAATATGCTAATGATACTCTGCTTTTATGAAGGTATAGTTTACACATTTGGTGTTCTAGCAACTATCATATAAGATAATGCTTTAGTGTTTCTTGGTGCAAAGGTAACAGATTGGGTTGTTAATCATGGAATTTATCTAAGTTCTTCATCTAAATGTTACCCACAAGGTAATGGGTTAGCTGAAAGTACTAACAAGAATCTTTTAAGGATCATCATAAGAACACTCAAAGATAATTAGAGAGCTTTGCATCTAATGATGAATTCAACACTTTGGTATGATAGAGTGACTCCTAAAAGATAAGTTGGAAATTCACCATACAAACTTGTTTACGGAAGAGAAGTAAGAATTCCTATTTCAGTTGAGTTACCCACATTAGATTTGTTGCATCAAATGGAACTTTTTGAAAATGAACCATTATAGGTTTGTTATGCATAATTAATGGGATATAGTATGAAGCCTAATTTTAAACATTTTTTTCATAAATTTAAAATTAATATTTTAGTAATTATGGAATAATATAAAAAATATACACTTTTGGGAAAAAACCTAGGAGGTTTTTCTTCCACATAATCAAATTCACAATTACCTCTCTTAGTTTCGAAAATTCAATATAATTTTTCATAAATGGTTATTTTATTAATTTTATGATTGTAACTTTTTTCTCAGCATCACTTTTGGGTCTTATCTCTTATGATCACTCAATTGTTAGTCCTCATTGTGTTGATTTATATTATTTATTACCTAATTGGATTTTTTTTACCATTTTCTTTCATCATGGCCCATGCTACAAATTTCCAAGTTTCTTTATATGATTTGCTTCAACATCATCACACATGTAGAGATAATCTCACAAACTAGGTGCAAGAAATAATGATCCCTGATAATACAATGTACCTATCCATGTGGATTCAATTATGATTCATATTTTAGCTCATCTTATTACTAATTATGACATATTTGATAAGGTTTTCTTAGATTCTATTAAATCTTTATATTATACCTTTCAAGTTTAATTTCAAGTTATGAATATTGAGATCACATATTTCAAGTGTGAGATGGCACATATAAAGGATTCATCTAGTGTTGATATGCATAATGACTCTACATATCATGATTAAACTAGTTCTAGTCCTAAAAATAAATGCGATACACACAGTATGCACAATATATGTGTCGATATAGGTGAACTTAAAATACCACATAAAAGCACCAATATATATGTTCCACAATATCAATCTGGAATACTAAGGCAGCCACAATAGCAAGCAACACTTCACTTTGAATGGGATGCTAGATAACATGATATTTAATATGAGCTACTCAATAATTTCTTAATCATTTTGTTACCTACTCATTATTACCCCAACTATTCACTTATAAACATCGAAGGTAAACAATTTTACAGTTATCATAGCATTAACAAACATTGTGACAATGATTTTTATTATCTACAATGATGAATCTAACAAGTTGACTGTATGGGATTTATTTTCTTTGATACATGATAATATACTATGTAATCATCTAAGGTTCCAAAATATGATAGGGTACCAAAGTTATAACACTTATATATCCGATGCACATACTACAATATTGAATGATAAACCTTTGAACATATCACAAAATTAATCTAATCACAAAGAGGATAAGAATGTAAAAGTCACTATCATGAAACCAAAAATGACAACAATATTGATCAAGCATGACAAATTGCACATGACCTTATCACATTTCATGGATACACAAGCTCAATTGAGAGGCAACTAATTTAATAAAATTTGAATATTTTACTTAAATCTAAATGTAGAGATCTTCTACAAATGATATACAATGAAATGTAAATTATAAAAAAATATTAAATTCTAACTATGAAAGGAAATGAAATGGGTAAGGTACTTATCTTAATTTCACTTATCCTACAGTAAATATGGATTGGAAAATGTGATGAAATAGGAGCAAGGACCATCACAACGAACCAAATAAAAATGCACCTAGGTTTAAATGGCTAGACGAGGGTACTTGCAGAGGGACAAGGACGCCCGTGGGCACCTGGATACATATTTTGGGCACCTAATTATACATAAAACATCAGGATCTGGTTTTGACAGTGGTCCTAGGGTTTCGCACTTTTTCACCATTTATCTCTATAGATTCACACAATGATAGTTGGAGTTTTTCGGAAACCTGAAATGAACAATAAACCTGCAAAACCCTCAAAGAGACATAAATTCCCGAAAGAATAGATGTAAAATGACGGGTTGGACTTTCCTAAGTTTCCACAATGGTGGAATTACAACTGATCATTACACTACATCTCAGACCCAATGTAGTTCTTTATGTGTGTGTGTGTGTGTGTGAAATTGTGCCCTAGGTTGCTCTTGTGCTAGTCACACTTTTATATTGACCAAGTAGCTAGATGTAAAAAAATGTAGTAAATGTGTGCATGGAATAAAATGAACTTCCCTCCCATGAAGTGTATACATATGAACCAACCCTTCTGTCACTTGTGATAGATCAAGATGGATTTAATGGAAATATTAGACGCCTTGATGGACGTAGCTTTAGGTAGAGATAGTGGAAGTTTAATTTTTTTCCCTTATTATAATCACATAACTTTATATTTATATAATTCCCTTTCTTGAATTTTGTAATAACCCCAAAAAGGCCAACTTACAAAAATAAAAGATGCTCAAATGAATAGAAAGGACCCAAAAAGTATGAGTAAAGTATTGTTATCCAAAATTCACCCCTAAGGTAAATTTTGATAACATGCATCAAATTCTCAAGTCCTAGGCAAATAGATTAAGTCACGGCAAAAAATTTCATGTTTCTAGGGTCCCCTCATATTTTTCTAACTCCCCTGTCCAAGTAGAAGAGAGCAAGTTCTGAGGAAAGGTATGAAAATTGCAAAAAAACAGACTCAGGCCAGGAAAAATCACAAAAAATGGCTAAGTCCTAGTCCTCGCAGCATTTGGGACAGTTGGGAAAAAAATGCGCGGATCGGCTGAAAAGCCTCCAGGCGGCCCAAATAGCAATTGGGACATCTGGGACAAAAGTACATGGCGGGCGCGAAAAGCCGATCTGACCAAAAAAGAGAAAAAATTGGCTAACTGCTAAGAGGGTCGCCTTCGGGACAAGCAAGACAAAAAGACGCGAACCGGCCGAACCGGGCGAAATGAGTCAAGGCAGCCCGAAATAGTCTGGGACGTGTGGGCCAAAAGTATGTGAACCGGCCGGATCGGACGAAATGAGAACTTTTGTCCCGAAACAGTTAGGACAAAAGGGCGCGAACCGGCCGAACCGGGTGAATTTGTCCCATACGGTCCAAAAGCAAATGGGACATGTGGGCTGCGAGTACGCGAACCGGCCGGTTCGGCCGAAATGGGAAATTTCAGCACTGTGCCAAATGGGACAAAGGGACGCATGGGACGCGGAAATCCGAAATGGCCGAAGGCAGAGAAGAAAAGTCAACATTTGGTCCGTGGAACTTCAAACGGCCATAACTTTTGACTCCGAGCTCCGATTTTCATAAAATTGGACTTTCTGGAACGAGAACGACTTTCTGGATTTCTTAATTTTAATGAGGGTAGATATATTTAAATTAAGGAAACGTATTCGGCTCCAGTCAGTGAATGCTCTTTCCCGTCAGATGACAGAAAACGCCTGTCAGGCCCAAAATAGCTGCCCACACTCAGAAGGCCATAACTTTTGCATTCCTCAACGAAATCACACAAAATTGGTACCGTTGGAATCGTGGTTCCGAGCCCGATGCACATAAATCAAGAAATTCTATATTTGATCAGAAATTGTTTGAGTTTTTTAAGAAAACGTGGCCGGGTTCAGAACAGTGTTCTATTTGGTAGCTGGGAGTGCAATTAAGAGGCATGGTCATGATCCTTTCTCTGCTGCAGCACATGGGACAGTATGGGGAGCCTTTTGCAAGTAATGGAAAACCTTTTCACTCAATTTAATGCCTCTTACAGGTGGTTGAAGGACAGATTTCGGGATTTCCATTTTCCCTTCTCTTTTCCTTCTCATTTTCTATAAATTGAAGTGTTGGGCTCATTATAAAGGGGAGAGTTTTTGGGTAACAAAGCTCTATCAAAATTGCTTTGTGAAGCCAGTGTGTTGCAGGCCCTTGTAGTGGAATCCTTGCATGGTGATCCAGGCCCTTATCTTGTAATAGATTGAACTGTGCATATCATGAAGCAATAAAATGTCAGTTTGTGGATATATCTTCCCCTGCTGTGTTTCCTTGCATTCTTCTTGCCCCTTTAATCTTTCTACAAGTATATTGTGTCTATATATTATGTTCTTGCAGGGATTCATTATCATTGTGTATGCTTGGAATATTATTGTGAATGCATTTTGCTAGATTATGGTGAACTGTCATCACCTCTTCTAGTGTGCACTTTGCCTCTGTATTTCACACATTTGGAGACTACTCTCCCACCCTCCTTTTCTGGTGTATCACTGCTTTAGTGTAGGCTTTCATTTTATGCATTCTCTCTCCCTGGTCCCTTGAAAATTTAGATTAGAACAGTTAGCTTATCCTGCATTAGAGTAGATTGTGGCAGGTAGTTTAGGAGCAAGAACCAGCTTTCTCTGGAGGTCTGTCTCAAGTAGCAAGTCCCACAACTTGGAGATAGTACCCATGTTATCCAATCACACTGGATGCTTAGAGTGATCAAACTAGAAATCTGATCAACATCCAGGGGTGCGGTGATTCGGTGATAACAATTACAATAATAATATGGGCACCCAACTTGGATGATTTTGCTTGATGTTGGTGTCCTAGTCTAAGTGCTAGTGTCCAGGATGATAAATGCTGAAGACTAAGAATTCAAACTAAGAAAGTAAATGTGTAAGACTAAAAGTAACGACATAAAACAAAGAAAGGTGGAAAAATACATGGGTTAATTAGAACCGTTATTATATAGGAATCATATGAATAGTAATATGTAATCAGGACTAGATAACTACCCAAAGTGCGTGATTTTTGTGTCTACACTAAAAAATTAACGCATTCTATAGAATCTCTAACTTTATAGAACAAAGTAAGACAAATTTTTATTTTGAATATTTCCATGGATATGATTCTGATGAACTGTTTGATATGTCAGATGAACATTTGTGCACATTATATTTAATCCTACTGGGGGAGTTAAATACTATATTAATATCAATGATGATGAATAACTTGATTCCCCACATGATCCTTATATGGTTATCTCTACTTCTTCACAACGTACATAAAGGTAATTTATGTATCTACCCTATGATCCTCACATTATGCTTCAATAATTAATTACAAGAAATATCATGTCTCTATGTATATACCTAAATTTTCATCTCAATCTTTCATACATGTTACTAATACATATCCTTTGTGCATATAAGGGTCAATGATGAATCTATTTATTGAGTGGGTGCCTTAAGGGTCCTATCAGGAATGGGGTATGACTATTCACATGGTCATTTTGGGTTACAGATAGTACACATATAGATGTATGGCTATGTGGTCCTAGCTCTATTTGTCTTTGTACTTAGTTTTCATGGACACTACAACTTCCAACATTTTCTTTCATCTAACTCCATCATTAGCATCTTTTGAACTTATTCTTGTTTTATTGATGACACATTGCACTATTTTTGATGCTATGTATCCTTGGACGACGTTGATGGTTTCGGTGTTAGGTTTCCCTTGGCTAATGTCATCTCCTTTAAGATAAGGTCTTGGGAATATATACACACCACACCCAAACATTCATAAGGAAGTAAGAAAGACCATAGTAACTATCCATCTACTCTACTCTTTTACACCATCTTTGTATATTCTCAACTTTCTCTTGGTTCATCTTGCATTTGACTTGGATTGGACACTCTTCTCAATTTTTAGATTTCTTATACTACTAGGTCATTTATAGTGAGTATAGGATAGGAACATTTTTCCAATTCTCCACCCATAGAGATTATCTCTCAGTGTATCACTTCTCTAGAGAGATAGATGCATCAACGACCACCCCGTAGGTAAGTGATCCAACCATCTTTTTTAGTTTGCATAGATTAGTTCATTTTCCTTCCCCATGTCACTATTTTAAATTAGTATTGTATGTACATTTGTTCTAGTTAGCACAATACTCTTATATGATTAACATCTTAGCTTTTCCTTCCTTTCTTTCATTTAAATTGTAGTAGTGTAGATTATGCATGCTTGTGTTATATTCCCATCGGTTTATACCTCTCCCCCATCAACCGAGAACCTAAATGGGTACTCTTATCTATCTTGATGGTAGGCCTTGGAAACCCTAGGCTAACCTAGTGTAGGTATTACTTCCCTCTGGATACGTGACTTTAGCGCTTAGTATAGCCTCTTTAAATAAATCAATTGTGTTCCATTCTATGTGTGTCTCTCACAAGGGGTGTTCATTAGATTGGTAATGTCCTAGTATGTGCATTCATATTTAGAAAATTAAAATTGATTTAAAAAATTCAATATAATGGTAGACATTAGGGGTTGGAAGGGTTTAATTTATTAATATTTTAAATTAGGTATTCGAGGTAGGTTAGAGATTTGGACTAGATAAAAGGTAGGGTTGATTTTAATATAAAACTAAAACATTTGAACCCTGGTTTCTTAAGATAAATACCTTCAAATTTTAAAAGGTTCAATGTCATAAATTTATATTATAATCTCTTTTTGAATTAGAATATTCTTAAGAAAGAAATAATAAGATGGTAAAAAACAAGGATTGGGTAGGATTTTCAACACTCGATATTATTTCACCATATAAACTTTTGAATAAATATTTATAAATGGTTAAATTTTAACATTAAGGTAATTGGTAATAAGTCTTTAATGGCTTCAAAGTCTCTTTCTAAAGAAACTACATATTCAAAAAATAATATTTGTGTATGAAACATGATATATATTTTGTTTGATATATTAGGGTATAAATAAAAAGGGGTAAATAAAATTATAATGGAAAATGGGTAAGTAAGGTACATGGAAAAATAGGGGTATTTTCATTATAATAATATAATAGGAGGGGGTATTATCAATTGAATAATTATAGGTAAATATTAATATTAAGCCTTTTCTTTAATAACCTTTGAATGAACATTTTTTACCATAATTTTACTAATTGAGCCACTGGTGGTCTATCATTCATTTCCTCATACCCTTGTAAAATAGAAAAGTTATAAGTGTAAGCCATTAAGAAAAATTCTTGGACCATCATACATTTTAGTAAACCTGACGTGAATCATACAAACCTCCTAACCGAGCGTGAATCATAAAAATTATCCATCTTTGTCTTTAACCTAATTCCAAATCGCCAAAAATCTGAAAAAATTAAATATAAATGTCTACATAGATGCCATGACATAGGTTTTATCTTATCTATTCCAAAATAATTATTTTACAACACCTTTAGCCCCTATGCATACTTTCGTGCATAGTTGATACTTTCTATTACAACAATTTTGCTTCATAACACCATTGTCCCTTGTGTAAGCTTTCTTAAACAACGGATTACATCGGTAAAATCAATTTCATGACCTATTACAAGATAGATCATCAGTCCATCATGTAATATCTAGGCTTAGGATCCTCTGATTATTTTTTGTAGTCATTGTTGAAACCTTTCATCCGGAAGATGAATTCCCCTTATGCATGGATTTTTGTGTCATAGGAGTCAATAAAAAGAAACCTACCACCTATCCCAATGGCCTATTTTAGGATGAAAAAGAGGAAAATAAAAATGAAAAAACTTTTATCATCCTCCTAAGATTCAGACATTCCTTGCTCAAATTCCTTAATACAAGAACGAATCATAAGAAATCCTTGGTAAACATCTCCTTGAATTCATCTCCAAAAAACTTGACAATATGGAAGAAAAGGGGAAGGCTCCGAAGTAGATTTAACTAAAAATACTCCCAGTTAGTATCCTACCAACCTTATTCTCCAACTCATTGATAGGATAAATCAACAACAATCTATTAGTAGGGATTAATTCCTTTAAATGAAAGCTAACGTGACTCAACTAGTTAATATCCATTCAACGAGTGCGTGGGGTACAACACTTCCTCCTTTATAAAATGAGCCTAATGGGGCATGAATAACCCGACCCCTTATCCAAAGCAAAGTCCTAAGATCATTCCAACAAGCACCTTTAGCACCTTGCATTCCTAGCAAGGATATTGGGGAAATTACTCTTTCCATATCCTATGATGGGTCCATTGATCCCTCCCATCACATTAAGGCCTTAGGAAATATTTATAAGGTGTGGCTTAGAACCAATTTGTTATCACCGAATCACAGCACCCCTGGATGTTGATCATATTTCTAGTTTGATCACTCTAAGCATCCAGTGTGATTGGATAACATGGGTACTATCTCCAAGTTGTGGGACTTGCTACTTGAGACAGACCTCCAGAGAAAGCTGGTTCTTGCTCCTAAACTACCTGCCACAATCTACTCTAATGCAGGATAAGCTAACTGTTCTAATCTAAATTTCCAAGGGACCAGGGAGAGAGAATACATAAAATGAAAGCCTACACTAAAGCGGTGATACACCAGAAAAGGAGGATGTGAGAGTAGTCTCCAAATGTGTGAAATACAGAGGCAAAGTGCACACTAGAAGAGGTGATGACAGTTCACCATAATCTAGCAAAATGCATTCACAATAATATTCCAAGCATACACAATGATAATGAATCCCTGCAAGAACATAATAAATAGACACAATATTCTTATAGAAAGATAAAAGGGGCAAGAAGAATGCAAGAAAACACACAGCAGGGGAAGATACATCCACAAACTGATATTTTATTGCTTCATGATATGCACAGTTCAATCTATTACAAGATAAGGGCCTGGATCACCATGCAAGGAGTCCACTACAAGGGCCTGCAACACACTGGCTTCACAAAGCAATTTTGACAGAGCTTTGTTACCCAAAAACTCCCCCTTTTACAATGAGCCCAACACTCCAATTTATAGAAAAAATGAGAAGGAAAAGAGAAGGGAAAATGGAAATCCCGAAATCTGTCCTTCAACCACCTGTAAGAGGCATTAAATTGAGTGGAATGGGTATACATTACTTGCAAAAGGCTCCCCATACTGTCCCATGTGCTGCAGCAGAGAAGGAATGATGACCATGCCTCTTAATTGCACTCCCAGCTACCAAATAAAACACTGTTCTGAACCCGGCCACGTTTCCTTAAAAATATCAATCAATTTCTGATCAAATCTGGAATTTCTTGATTGCTGTGCATCGGGCTCGGAACCACGATTCCAACGGTACCAATTTTGTGTGATTTCGTTGAGAAATGCAAAAGTTATGGCCTTCTGAGTGCGGGCAGCTCTTTTGGGTCTGGCAGGCGTTTTCTGTCATTTGACGGGAAAGAGCATTGACTGACTGGAGCCGAACATGTTTCCTTTATTTAAATATATCTACCCTCATTAAAAATAAGAAATCCAGTTTTTGTGGCGTAGAGGACGTCGTGCTCGTTCCAGAAAGTCCAATTTTTATGAAAATCGGAGCTCGGAGTCAAAAGTTATGGCCGTTTGAAGTTTCCGGACCAAACGTTGACTTTTCTTCCTGTGACACGTGTCATGATTTGATTGGTCCTCGGCTCCTTTGGATTTTCGCGTCCCTTCGGATGTCCCTTTTCCCGGATGTCCCATTTGGCACAGTGCTCCTTGTCCCTTTTGCGTTGCACGAAAATTTGATTGGCTCTCGGCTCCTTCGGGTTTTCGCAGCCCCATATGTCCCATTTGTCCCATTTCGGTACAGTCTATTTGTGACAAAATTCGGCTCGGTTTCGGCCAATTCGTCCCATTTGTCCCAGACTGTCGGGACTGTTTGTTCTCATTTCGGCCGGTTCGGCCGGTTCGGGTATTTTTGTTCCACTTGGCCCACTTTGTTTTGGACTGCCTTGACTGATTTCGGCCGGGTTCGGCCGGTTCGCGTCCATTTGACCCAAACGTCCCAGACTATCCCTCTCAACAGTTAGTCGAATTTTTTTCTCTCTGTCTTGGCCAGATCGGCTTTTCGCGCCCGCCGCGTACTTTTGTCCCATTTGTCCCAATGCTGCGTTTCGGGGCTGTTTGTGCTGATTTCGGCCGGTTCGGCCGGTTCGCGCTTTTCTGTCCCAACTTGTCCCAGAGGCGAGGACTGAGCAGGACTTAGCCATTTTTTCATGATTTTTCCTGGATCGAGCCTATTTGCCTTTGCAACCTTTTTTTTACATTTTCTCAGAACTTACTCTCTTCCTCTTGGACAGGGGAGTTAGACAAATATGAGGGGACCCTAGAAACATGACTTTTTTCCCCTGACTCAATATAATTGCCTGGGACTGAGAATTTAATGCATGTTATCAAAATTACCTTGAGGGGTGAATTTTGGATAACAATTTTGGCGACTCAGCGGGGTCATCTGCCTGCCAGATGAAGAACGGCCAGCTGCTTGTAGCAATCCATTGGGCATGGAGTCTGTTTGATAACCTCTCAGCTGATCTAAAATTTGAAAACCTCGTGTCCTTGAGCCATTGAAACATTCGTTGAGCTGGTTTTCTCCTGTGGCTGCAAATTCTTTTCCAGGAGCTTGATGAACTGCAAACATGCACATACTAGAAGCAATAGGACATGTGCACAAGCACTTAGGGAAATAAAAACTACTCTAACAGCAGTACAATGTGCATAAGCACTTAGAGGAATGGAAATTCTAAATTAATATTTACAAGGGTGAAAAGCTATCTTTCTAGTAGCAGCGTTTGAGATAGATCCCATTGACTGGGATCTGCAATTCTTCACCATCCAACTTAGCCAGTCGGAAAGCATTGCTACCTTTGCATTCGATGATCATGTACGGGCCACTCCAGATGGCATCAAACTTGGAGTGCTTTCCTGGTTTTGCACGATCAGCATCCCACTTCAGTACCAAATCTCCAGTTTGTAATATCCTGGCCTTAGCTTTCTTGTCAAAACTCTTTTTGACCAATGCTTTATCCTTTTCTATGGTCTGCATTGCATGCTCTCTTGTCTCTTCTAATTCCATCAGCTCTGCATACCTGATTTCCATGGGTTCAAACTCAGCCAGTTCCAACTGTTTCATGAGTTCCAGTGCTGGCAACTCGAGCGATATAGGTAGAACTGCTTCTTTCCCGTACACAAGCTTGTATGGAGAGCTTCCTGTAGATCTCTTGGGCGTGATCCTATCAGCCCATAGAGCTGATTTGAGCTTTGCATGCCAAGTCCTTTGGTTTTCATCTAGAGTCCTTCTGATGATTCTTAGTAGGTTCTTGTTCGTAGACTCGGCTTGGCCATTACCTTGAGGGTAATAGTTCGATGAAGTGCTGAGATACACACAATTCTTGACAGCCCATTCAGTGATCTTTGTGCCAAGGAATGCCAATGCATTATCTGATATGATAGTGGCAGGGGCACCAAACCTCGTGACTATCCCTTCATAGAAATCCAAGATATTAGATTCATTTGCCTCCTTGAGTGCCACTGCTTCAGTCCACTTGGTGAAATAGTCTGTTGCTGTTAGTATCCACTTGTGGCCTTGACTTGAATTGGGATTGATAACCCCGATGAAGTCCAATCCCCATTGCATGAATGGCTGATTTACTGAAATTGGACGAAGGGGCAGCGCTGCTAACCTTTCTTTCCCTGTGAAGAATGCACATTTCTTGCATTTCTTGACCCATGAGTAGCAATCATTGAACACAGTAGGCCAATAGTAACCAGCTTTCATGATTTTGAGAGCTGTCACTCGCGGAGCAAAGTGGCCTCCTGCTTCCCCGTCATGGAACTCGTGTAGGATCTTCTCAACTTGACCTGTTCCAATGCATCTTAATAGAACACCATTGATGTCCTTCTTGAACAAAACTCTATCAACAAGCACATATGGAATGGCTTGTAATCTGAAGTATCTCCTTTTTGCTTTGCTCACTTCTGGGGGGCACAAGCCTATTTGGAGGTAATGCACCAAGTCTTGGGTCCAACATGGGATGGGTGCATCATCAGCTGGCTGTTCTTGATCATTCTGTAGTAGCAAGACAGCATCCTCTTCACTTTTTGGCTCGTCTGGTTGTTTGGAAGCGAGCTGCTCACACAAGCCTTTGCCACGAACCAGCTTGGTCACTTTGATTTCAATATCATATTCCATCACCCGAGTGATCCAACCTGCTCTCTTCTCATTTAAATCCTTGTTTAGGAGGAAGTCTTTGACGCCAGCATGAGATACCAGCAAGTTGAATCTTATTGTTTGAGACCAAATGTCTGAACTTCTTCAAGCTCCTGATGACAGCAAGGACATGCTTTTCGATGAAAGAATACTTTATTTCGTAATCTTCCAAGGTTTGGCTGAAGAATGCTATGGGCTGTTCTGAACCTTCTCTATTCAGCTGTGTCAAGATAGCTGAGATCGTGTCTGATCCTCCAAACGCATACAACATGAATTCCTTTGAGAAATCTGGGTTGATAAGAGTTGGAGCTTGTGATATTGCATGCTTGATGTCTTCAAAACTCTCTTTGCCTTCTGCTGTCCATTTGAATGCCAGACTCTTCTTCAACATCATTGTTAGAGGCTTCACGAGAGTGGCAAAATTAGGCACAAATCTGTGGACAAAGTTTATCCTTCCTAAGAAGCTTTGGAGAGATTTCTTGTGGTGTGGCAATGGAAGCGTTCGGATGGCTTCAACCCTTTCAGGATCAATTGTTAGTCCTTCCCTAGAGACAATGTGACCCAACAATTTTCCCTCATGTGCCAAGAATATACATTTCTTTGGATTCAATGACACTCCGAACCTTCTACACCTCTGAAACACTTGTCTGAGGTGAAAGAGATGGTCTGCTGCATTCTTTGAGAAGACAGTGATATCATCTAGATATACCAGCACTATCTTGTTGATCAAGCCTTTGAACGCCATATCCATAGCTCGCTGAAATGTTGCTCCGGCATTTGACAGTCCAAATGGCATCTTCTTGTAAGCATATGTGCCCCATTTTGTAGTGAAGGCTGTTTTGAATTGATCTTCTTCTTTCACCAATATCTGATTATAGCCTGAATATCCATCTAGCAATGAAAACCTTTCTGAACCAGCTACAACCTGCAATATTTGTTCCATTGATGGAAGTTGGATAATGATCCTTGAGTGATGCTCTATTCAGATCGCGGAAGTCCACACACAATCTTATTTCTCCGTTTCTCTTTCTTACCGGCACCAAGTTTGCAACCCAACTTGAGTGTTTGATGGGAAAGATGATACTGGCCTCAATGAGCTTGCTTAACTCTTTTCTCATGAGAGGCTCGATATGAGGATTTACTGGCCTTTGCTTTTGCCTAACAGGCTTGGATTCCGGATCCAACTCAATAGTATGTTGTGCCAAATTTGGGTTGAAACCTCTTAAATCTTTGTAAGTCCAAGCAAAGACATCTGGGAATTCTTGACAAAGCTGAACAAAATCAGATTTCTCTTGTGAGAGTACTTACTTTGCCAATTTGTAATGTCTTGCCTTCTTCCACTAAAATAGGCTCTGAATCTTCACCCTTTACTTGAATGCTCACTTTCTCCTTCTGGAACTGATCATTCGGGTTGAATATTGACTCCAAGGTTATGAGGCCTTTTGGTAATTTGTTAGTCCTCAGCTGCACCACTTGGTCACCATACTGCTGCTCCAGCTTGTCTTGATTTCTCATGGAGAACTCAGCTTCTTCTTGCAGGAAATTAACAATCTGCTGATCATTCTCGAAGACTTGCCAACTTGTGTTGTTATCTGGAACAGCTGGTCTCACAACCACTTTGATATGAGGCTGAGTTTTCTCACTTTTGATACTTTCTACAACATCAAACGCAGCCCCAATTGCTGCCAATCTGTCAGCGGCTTCATTCTTTTTTCTTGGGATGGAAATGATGCTAAAAGCTTCAAAATCTTCAATAAGATCCCATACCCGATTTTTGTAGTTCTTCAATAGATCATTTTTGGCAGCATTTTTTCCTTTGACTTGGTTTACAATCAGCTCACTATCACCAAATAATTGTAAATTCTTGATGCCTTTCTTCCTTGCCCAGTGCAGTCCATGAATTAAGGCTTCATACTCAGCTGTGTTGTTTGAATAGGAAAACTGGAAACGGAAGGCTGAGTAATACCTTATACCTTGCGGTGAAATGAGCATAGCTCCTCCTCCTGCACCTTGTCTACTCCTTGACCCATCAAAGAACAATTGCCATACTTCATTCTTGTCTTTATGATCTGGCTTGGTGATGCTGGGGAGAGGTTGATTCTCTTCATGTAAACAATAAACTCCCAGCTCAGATTCTTCTATTTCTTGATAGGGATCAAAAGCATGTACCTTGCTTGCCCATTCATCAAGAGTTAGATCTGGGATGCTTCCAACCTTGGTGTCAGCTTCATCAGTGCTTGGATAATCTTCTTGATCAAACACTGAACAATTGGCATTGATTTGGCTTGGAGTGTAAGGCTCAATATGGAAGTTTGCAATAGGTTCAGACCTGATTGTGGCTTTGGTTCCATATCTTGTTCTGAACAACATGTGTGACCAATCCGCCGAAAGATAGCCTCCAATTTTAGCAGTGAAGTCTCTTGACAAGCACAATGCAAAGAGTGGTGGCAGGTCTATGACTGACACATCTTGTAACACTGTTACGTTGGGACATGCGTGCAGTGTGAGGCTCAAACCTTTGATTACTCCAACCGTTGTCACTGCTGTCCCATCTAATTGCACTACACCCTTGGAGATGGTTTCATATTGGAGTCCTAGCTGATCAGCTATTTGCTTGGGCATTACTGAACTACTTGCTCCCGAATCGATCATGCAATTGTGCACCAACTTATCTCCTATGATCAATGAAACATAAAATGGAGGGGGCTTCAACATTTTACCTTGCAGTCCTCCATGATTTCCCTCAGGCTGGGCAGCATTTGTGAGCACCTTCTCTTGCATCTGGACCTGTTGATTTGAAGTTGACCAGTCCTTCATGGCAGCTTGTAGCAAATCTCTTTGTCCTGGGATAGATAGTGATTCCCACATGGATATGTTTACATTTGTCTTCTTCATCTGATCAATGATACTGAATGGAGATGAAGTATCCCTCTGCTGTCCCTTGGCCTGCACATTCATTCCTTGCAAATGAGTGGCAGTAGCAGCTGGCATCTGAGTTGGTTTAGGAGCTGGTCTTGGATGCTCCTTGCATGTTTGAAGCTACAGTTTGTTTGCCAGTGGCATTTCTAGAGTCATTGAAGGTTGTGGATTACTTGAAGCCAATGGCTGTCTCTTCACCCAAATTTCTCCTCTTTGACCTTGTGTTGGCTGCAACACTTTGAGAGGGTATTTGATTCATACCACATAGAAATCTTCAGCCTGCCAATTGACAAGAGTGGTTTCGTTCGGAGATGTTTCTTGCTGAGAATGCTTCCTGCTGCTGAGTCTTCTTCGTGGCTGGACTCTTGCCGACCCACCAATGGTTTGTCACCATCAAGAGCCTGATTTAATGCACCGTTAAAGCACATTGATTGGTTATGTGGCTAACTGCACGGGAAACACCAATCATATTCTTGGGCCATGTTATTTTGGATTGGCACCAAAGCTCTGGAGGTAGATGCAACATTGGGATTATAGGGCTGAAATGGTCTGTTGGCAGGAGGCCTTGCTTGATTCTATGATTTGCAGCTGGATTGGGTGGTCTTTGAGGTTGATATGGTTGCCTATTAGGCTGAGCTTGGGGCTGATACAGAAGGTCTAGCACTTTGAGCTTGCTGTCTTTTGATAGTAACCAGCTCATTTCCCAAATTTTGCAATTGTTTCATGACCTCTTGGAGTTCATTTGAAGCATTAGAGGATGAAGTAGAAGCTTCATTTGAACTTTTGCATTTCTAGGGGTAGGAATAGGAGCTAAGATAGGTGCTTGAATAGTACTTGGGCTCTCTAAACTTGGATATTAATGGCATTGGAGGCCTAGGAGCCAGTTTACCAGCTTGAATAAGACAATTTTCAGCCCTAATGGCAATGCTATAAGAAGCAGGTAAGGCTTGTGCCTCCCATAGATTGAATTAACATAGAAATATCGGAATTCAAAGCTTTAAGATAGTATAGAAAAGCACCTTCTGCTGTTGGCCTGACTGCCACTGGAATCCTATCCCAAGACCTTTGAAATCTGAAGTTGAAGTCAGTCAGCTGCTCATTGGGAGCTCTCTTGATAGTTGTCAATTGCTCTAAAAGAGACAAGTTGTCTCCCTTCTCTCCAAACTGCTCATGGAGAACAATGCATAACTGATTCCAATTCGTGATAGAACCAGCTGCAAGGCTCCTAAACCATTGCAATGCCTTCCCTTTGAATGAAGATGCCAGCAATTTGACAGCCACATCCATTTCATTTTATCTCATGGATTGCACAGATGTTAGCAATGTCTTTCACATGATCACCAGGAGTTGGTATGATTTTCTCCAGTGAAAAATGGAATGTTCTTCAATGCTGCAATTGGAACTGGATTCTGTGCATTGAGGGCAAGTGGGCTGCTGCCAGTGAAATTGACGAAGGGATTCGCTGGTTGCGCCATTCTGATTGGTCTGAGAACCCTTGTTGACTGCGAGAAAAGGTCTACCAGGTGGAGGCCGTAGACAAAGTTCTATTAGGTGGAGACGCAGATCTTTGAGCTCTTCTTCCCCATTGCCTTCTCTGCTTGGAGATAGATGCACAGGTATTCAAACAATCACTTCTTCTTCTCCAACTTCTTGATCTTGTCTGTACTCTTCTCATATATTTTTCCAGGAATGCACTTGCAGAACCCAGCTAGATTCTTCCCCTTTTGGAGTCAACCAGATATGTGAAATTAATAGGCTCTTCATAAGCAATAAAATTGTAGCAGACAAGTGCACATCAACCTTGCTGCAATAAAAATGAAGACCTCTAAGGCTCCCACCTGGCGTGCCAAAACTATTGATCACCCGAACTCACAGCACCCCTGGATGCAAAATCAGGTTTCTAAGTTTGATCACTCTAGGCATCCAATGCTGATTACACAACATTGAATCCTTTCTCCAAGTTGTGGGACTTGCAAGAATCGAGAAAGGAATCTCCAGAGAGAGGCTGGTTCCTGCTTCCTTTGTTGAAACTACCTGCCACGAATCTACTGTAATGCAGGGTTCAGCTCAAATATTCTAATCTAAATCTGCCAAGGAGACCAAGGTAAGGAGATGTATAAAAAAAATGAAAGCCTACGCTAACAGAGGTGGATGCACCCAGGAATGAAGGATGTGACATCTAGTCTTTCCAAATGTGTGAAAATACAGACCATTCAAATGTGCACACTAGCAAGAGGTCATGCACAGTATAACAATAATTCGTAGTGAAATGCATTTAGAATAATATTCAAATGAATGCAGAGAGGGTTGATGAATCATCCTGCAAGAACATAACAAATAGACACAATATTCTTGCTCCAAAGATCAAAGGGGCAATAAGACTACAAGAAAACACAGCAGAGGCAGATACATCCACAAACTGGTATTTTAGTGCTTCATGATATGCACAGGTTCGAATCTATTACAAGATTCAGGGCCTGGATCACCATTCAAGGAGTCCACTAGAAGGGCCTACAACACACTGGATTCACAAAGCAATTTTGGCAGAGCTTGTTACCCAAAAAACTCTCCCTTTTTACAATGAAGCCGCCTCTTTACAATATATAGGAAGAAATGAGAGAGGAGAAGAGAAGAGGAAAGTGGAAATCCCGAAATCTGTCCTTCAACCACTTCTTTAAGAGGCATTTAACTCATTTCATTATGGTTAGAAGCAGTGAATCCTAGCAAAATGGCTCCCCAGACTGTCTAATGTGCAGAAGCGGTGAACTGTTTGTTGCAATTATGACCATGGTTGTTGAATTGCACTCACAGCTGGCAAATACCACGCTGTTCTGAGAACCCGGCCACGTTTTCTTATATTTTCTCTCTCAATTTATGAACCAAATCTGCAAGATCTTGACCCCAGTGCGTCATGCTAGAGAATCTCGATTCCAACGGTACCAATTTCTGTACGATATCGTTGAGAACGTGCAAAAGTTATGAGCCTTCTGAGTGCGGGGCAGCTCTTTTGGGTATGGCAGGCGTTTGAAGTCATTTGACAGGAATGAGCATTGATTGACAGGAGCCGAATATGTGTTATTTTACTTTTAAATCTTATCTACGCGCTTATCACCACCTTAAGACGACACAGTTTTTGTGGCGTAGAGGACGTCATGCAATCGATTCCATAAAGTCCTATTTTGTGAAAATCGGAGCACAGGAGACAGACCTTTTGGCCGTTTGAAGCTTTTCAGACCCAAAACTCTTGACTAAAATTTTCTAACTCCTGTGACACTGGGCTCATGATTTGCTTGGCCTTCCTCGTTGGCTCACGTGTCGGATCTTTCTCATTGGCTCGGGTGTCCCCTGCTTGAAACCTCGCCATTTGGCACAGTGCTTGAAATTTTCTCCTTGTGACATTTCGTCATGATTTGGTTGGTCCATGGGTCTTCCCGGCTACTTTCACAGCTCTCGCGGTCCCATTTGTCCCAGATCGTCCCAAGACTGTTTGGGACAAAAACCGCCCGGTTTCGGCCTGCGGTTCGCGCCCTTCCTTGTCCCAAATTCGGCTGTTGACGTGGCGTTACTTGGTTGGCTTTCAGATTTCGCACTGGCTATCGACATCGGTTCGCGTATCCCTTTGTCCCAACTATGCGTCCTAGACTGTTTCGCGGCTGCCTTCCCTCATTTCGCCCGGTTCGGCTGGTTCGGTCGTCCTTTTGTCGTCTTCTTGTCCCAAAGGCCAACCCTCAGAGCATTTAGCCGATTTTCTTCTCTCTTTCGGCCGAACCGTCTTTCCACGTCCGCCGCGTACTTTTTGTCCCAGACGGCCCAGATGTTCCTTTTCTCAGGTAGACGGCCATGGTGACTCAGTTTCGTTTGATTCACACCTAGATGTCCCTCACGTCCCGACTGTTGCGAGGACTAGGACTTAGACATTTTTCATGATTTTTTCCGGCCCACGCTTATTTTCTACAACTTTTTCACATTTTCTCAGAACTTGCTCTTTTCTACCTAGACAGGAGAGTTAGAAAAAATCTGAGGGGACCCTGGGAACATGGATTTTTGCCCTGAACTAATCAATTTGCCCGGGGCTTGAGTATTCAATGCATGTTATCAAAATTTACTCTGGGGGTGAATTTTGGATAATAGAGCTCTTAAAACTTTCCTTCAATATAAGATGAGGTCCTTTCCTCCCACATTTCTAGAAGAAGCTTTTAAACAAGATAGAAATAATAGTATCTTATGAAATAATTTGATAGCATTCCTCCTAAGACATAACCCATCGAATAAGTCTAGATCCTTCAATGTTCTAAGAACAAGAATGCAAAAGATGACGGATTCTCTGATACTCTTCCTCTTGTTTCTTCTATAAATAGGAATACTTCTAACATTGACCACGAAACTAAAAATAAAAAAATTATCCCAACTATCATCAACCATTGAGAAAGGAATATTTGAAACATCTTTTACCTAAGTCATTTAGCATGATCTTAGATCCCTCTCAACCTTTTTGTCAATGACATGATGAAAGTAAATTTTTTTGGTCACATGCTAATTGGGGTCACTCCCATGAAAACCATCATGCACTATGCATAGCTACCATCAATTTCTTCGTAGGATCCTTATTTTACCATGATAGCATACCTTAGAATTGTTTGACTAAAGAATTTAAATCCTGTGATGCAACACAACAAAAAGATTGTCACAAAGTAATTAACCAAGCTAGTTAAAAGATACAGTTATTATCTAGTCCCATGCTTAATCATAAACAAGTGAGTGTTTTAAAAAGAAAGAGCATGCTACAACAAATGTAGTTGAGACATACTATCCACCTGAAAGCATGACTGTTATGAATGATGCTAGGTGTGTCATAGCATATATAGAACACAACAATATTACATCATTGCAGTCTCGAACTCATATAGTTATATATTATTTTGTACCTAAAATAAATCTTCTAAAAGAAAAGATATACCAATTACAGATGTAATTAGGCCCTGTCGAAAACATACTATAAGGCCAATGGTATAGGGGGTTACTTCCCTTGCTACAAGCACTATTGGCCCTTGTGCAGAATCTCCTATAAAACTAAAGATGTAAATGAAGGGTCCAGGTTTTCCTCAGCTACCAAATGAATGGACTTATGACTGAGTGTTGCACTACATCTCATACCCATTATATTTATATGTTCTTTTGTGTGCAATAATGTGCCTAGGTTTTCCTAGTGCCAATGACGCAAACATATCAAGAAGTAGCTAGATAAAATGCAAAATGGCGGATGGAATGGAATGAGTACTACCCTTCTTATATAGTGTGTGATGTAAAATAGTGCCCAAATGTAGTACCTTTCTCTATGTAAATAGGTATCCCTTGATAGTAAATAGTCTTCCGATAAGATAGTATGGATGTTGTGTTTATATATGGATCTATTGTTCAAATTTCAACACTAATGACCGTACATGTTGACTTTTACCTGGGGAGATGAGATGGGAAACCATAAAGACCAACCTTTAATGTCTAAAAAAAAATGTAGTGTGACGGTGACCAGGGAGGCTAGAAATTAGGACTAGGGCACCCCAGAAACCCTGATCTCTATCTAGGTTCTCTAGTCAAAGACTAGTGATGACACTGAGTGAGTACTAAAATATAAGACTCCCTGAGACTTGGAAAGAATTGTGTGAGTGAGTGGAAAATGTGTGAGACAAAAAATGACAAGGACCAATAAGACAAACAACTGGAAAATGGAATGGGTCATTAGTGAATACTTTTATTACACAATATCCATATATAAAACAATATACTTGACGTTATAATGATAGTATTTAGTGCATGATTTTGTGACTCCATGATTACCTTGACATTTTGTAAGTCGATAAGGAGGATAGTAATGAGTAGATGGAAATTTTATCACTTGATGACTGAGGGATTGAGGAATAATATATTTTTTCTTAGAATTTGAATAAAACTTGAGAGGTGTGATGAGTGTTAAGACTTGGGGTTCATTGATATGAGAAAATGTTCAAGACATAGAATGCAGATGAGATGAAGAAGAATAACTAACATTATATTGAGAGGTATTAATAAGATGTTGAATTTCATTTGTGAGATATGTGATCATGGATTCCATAACCTAAATTTTATCTTAAAATAAATAATGTAAATATTGAATTGTTTTACAAATAGATTGATGTGGTTTGATATCTACATCACTAGGGTCATTAGAGAGATGAATAAAGAGGGAGATTATTTGTGAAGGTGGCGTATCAAAAGGGAGGTGGATAAAGTTTAGGAATTTTTAGAGAGAATCTTTGCAACATGAGTGCATTTGAAGTAATTGGTACAAGGGGACATGGGGATCTTAAAGAGCCATCGGGCTCACCAAGTGATTTTAAAAAAATTGAATTTGTAAAATATTAATTACAGGGTCACATATAATAAATAAAAACTAAAGCACAAATTTGACAAAAACAATAAGCTAATGAAAATTGAAACCCTAAGTTAAAGAGATGGAATATAAGACCTAGTTGATTTCACAATAAATCTTGAAGTGTTATGGACTACAAAACTAATGAACAAGAGGATAATTTCACAACCACACTTAGAAAATTCTATAACTATCAGAATAGCCTCGACCAAGGCACCTGGAATGGAGACAGGGATCCTAGGTTCTATAGACCTCTATTTGGTGCCTTTAACTGCACAAGATCTCAGAACCAAGTGTTTCTTGTGTCACAAGGTTGTTTGTAACCTTTTCCTTTGGTATCTTGTATATCGATGGATGATCACATAATTCACCTGTAACCTAGAAAACAAATGATATCCTGCAAAACCCCAAACTACATCAAATTATATAAAATAAATATGTAAATGGGGAGTGAAACTTACCCAAACAGTCACCCAATAGTGGGAAATTATAACTGAGAACTACACTACATCTCATGTTGCATGTATTTTTTGTGCATGTGTGATTGAATCATGCCGTAGGAAGCCATTGACGATAGGTCATTACAGACCTTGCCATTTAATTACAAAGAATATAAAAACCAGGTGATGCCCATAGCTATTTGTAAAGGGGGCTAAAATAAACAATGATATTACAATTCTTTCATCTAAAACTAATTTTTTTAAAAAGAGAATTCAATAACTGAAAAATGCATCTAATTTAAATAACTGAAAGTAAATCTAATTTGAAAAATTGAAATAAATTACAAAAAATAAATATGATCTATTAAAGCAAAATGAATAACTAAAAAAAATAGAAAATAAATAAAAGTGAAGCTTCACGAATAAAGTGAAATAAAACACACAACACATATTTAAACAAATAAAACAAAACAACACATATCTATTCTAACAAATAATAAATCATCCTCCTCCTTGGGTAAGACTGGGCTGCTGCTCTTCCCTTGGATTTGGGTCAAGAAAATTTTAAAAAAATGCTAAAAAAATGCTTGAACTATGGATTTTATTTATTAGAAATGATGTTACAAAAATAATCCATCTTCTACCATGGTTACATTAAGTTCCTTGAAGAGATATTTGTAACTCATCCCTTGTTCAATACTCCTAGATTATAGAACTACCTACCTATAATCTTGGGCAAGACTTGACTACATCCTCCGCTTTACAATGAGATCAATGTGGAAGGAATTTTATTCAAACACTACAACTTCATATTTAACTACTTCTTCTTCTTCTTGACAAAGATACAAGTATGGAAGAGATATATTCAACTACTTCTTCTTGCTCTTGAAAAAGAGAAAAATATGGAAGAGATCTAATCAAACACTACAACTCTAGATTGTATTACTTATCCTTCCACTTGACAAGGAGACAAATATGGAAGATATTTAATCAAACACTACAACTCTAGATTGAACTACCTGTTCCTATGAAAGTTGACTAATTATTCCACATGATAAAGAGATGAACGTGGAAGAGAATTAATCAAATCTTACAAATCTAAATTGAACTATCTCTTCCCTGTGCACTTAAATATTTATTTTTATTTGCCAAGTTTTCTCTTGCATGGTTGAATCTTTCAATATGACGATTTTCTTGCCATATCCTCATCCGTGATTTTATGATCCTTACTCTGAACTCAATTGGAATAATATCTTAAACCATTTTATAGGTTTGGTGCTACTTGTAATATATCTAAAAACTCTTAAAATTTTCATTTTTGTTGAGAAATTAGGGAGAAATCATAGTTTTACTGAACCTGTGTTTTTTAATTTTATTTACTTTTCTCCGACCTTATTCTGCTGATACTTAAAATGAAGATATCTCCTCAAGTATTATTGTTGTGTAAAAAAAAGGAGAGGGTTTCCTCCTAACAATAAGATAAATAAAAACCTCTCTCATATTATCATTTGGATATCTTCAACTTTGGTTAGAGTGAATCTGATGTTGTATGTTTGAGTCCTGCACTTGAAAACCCGCTACTTCAAATTATGATATCTTTAAAACTATTATTTTGGTGTAAAAATAGACAAAGTTTTTTCCTCCTAATAAGATGAGGAATAAAAACCTCTCTCATATTCCCCTTTAGAGCTTTTCAATTGTAGTTAGAGCTATTCTTCTACTGGTTCTACTAACACTGTGTTCAAAAACCTTCTTCTTCAAATTCTTATATCTTCACCATTATTATTGTTGTGTAAAAATGGAGATAATATTATCCTCCTAACTATAAGAGGAACAAAAACCTCTCTCAGATTCTAATTTGGATTGCTATAATTTTAGTTATAGAAAATTTTGTGTTGATTCTATGAGTCTTGTATTAATGCAAAGGCTAGTCTTGTGTCAGTGCACCAATTGAGTACTACGTAAGATTCATGTGTTGGTCCACTAATTGAGTCTTGCACCTGAGTCTTTCTCTCTTTTATTTATGAATGTTGCAATATTTGTGAGTCATGTGCTCTTAGTTATGTGAGTATTACACTTGTTATAATACATTGAAGAGATCAAATGACCTGTTCATAGACAACACTGTATTCCAACATACAAGAAATGTTATTGTTATCTCTCAAAAGTGAACCCTGTAGAGAGATGACTGTAGGTTTTCTAATCTTGTACAAATGATCTCTCTCTTTCATAGATACAATGGAAACACCTCAGGTCTGTGGGTATACCTATTTTGAGGTGAGTCTCTGATATCAAGGTCGGTTCCTTAATGGTGTATCCTAAACTAATTTTCTGGGAGTTTGAGAGTAAAAGATGACTATAAAATGATTAAAACTAAGGTGATACACCAAATTTATATGAGGGCTTTGACTGAGTATATGCATAATTGATTTGGGAAGGATTCTTGATGCACGAACGAATAGTTTTTCTGCAGAATGTCTATGGGAAAAACAATTGATTGTACTTAGGGAAGATCATAACAGTACTAATAAGTTAACATGCACATAAAAATTAAGCAGAAAAGACTAAATTTACAGTAGGATAAAGTGATTGATCAGGGAATTTACATTCACAATACTAATAGAAACATACACAAGACTGCAAAAAATTGGAAAGGCAGAAAATACTTCACACTCAGAGGGGAAAACTGGAAAAAATTGGTTCAGTACTCATATATCCAAAAATTCCTTCAATCCCCCTGTGCTTTGCAACGGCACACAATATATAGCCAAAATAAAATTCACCCTCTCCCTAAAAATAGCCTAAGGCTTGTACTCGCCCATACATCGTATTTTTATCCTTTATTTAAGAATAGATAAAGGGAAAAATAGAGCATGAAATTACAAATAGGCATTATTAGCCTTACTTACATTAGAGTCAAAATGAAGTTGACCGTTCTATTTTTAAGAAAAGAAGGATGAATAATTTACTAAAAATAAATTTTCTTGCTAGGCAAGTCTCTTTCCATAAACATACAACTCTGTCTTCTTCTCTATTATGTCTTGCTATGAAGGCATGTAAAATACAACTCCCTGTATGTGAGTAAAATAATTACAATAGTTAGCAATATTTGAAAAAATAATTCATCCTGTAAAGACCACCTGCTATGTGCACATGTTCAGATATTGACATCTCCTTTTGAAAAATGGTCACATGAGTGACACTCTACAAATCAACCTAGCTCTTTGAAGTGGGGACCACCTATGGTTGAACTCTTGTCTTCATTGGGTTTGGCCACTTTTGTGGACTTAGCATATACTATGTTTTTAAATCATGAGGGGAACTTTATAAAATCCACCCCACAATGCTCGAGCACCTTTCATTATTGGAATGACCATACCATATGGTCTACCACATTTGAATTTTCGGCCTTAGCATATTATAAAACTCACTTTTTCAGTGATCTTGGTATATGATTTGGTCGGACCTTTTTAAATTATTTGAAGCATGCACTAAGGTTTAGACTTTAGAAATTCATTTCCAATGATTTGTTTCGTGGACACGTGATCTATCTCCTTCACCATGGTGACTCACCCCTAGGTGACTTGGTCGGTGGCTTCAGTAACTCTGGTTGAGTTTTCTTTGATTGTTGGGGCCAATTTTAAGTTGTCATTCCTTGTACCTTTGTGTTTGATTTCATCGATCCATGACCTGCAGTTAGGGGTTTTTTACTGGCATTTAATGTGGGTGGTGGCATCTTACCCAGGTGGTTTGCATTGATCATTTCGATTGATTTGAGGACATTGATCTTGTGTCCTTGGTTTTTTATGCCATCAATCTCTAACCGTGGTTGAGTTTGGGTTAACACACTTCTCGGGTTCGGGCGGTAAAGGGAACTTGACCCTAAAGCACATTCATTTGAATTTTTGGTTGTATGGGTGAAGCCTTGGAAAAATTTCCTCCCAACGCCATTATTTTGTTCTGTCGAGCTTGGCTTTCACTGTATTTTGGAGCTCCTTCTCTGCAAAAGACTCTTTTTCATATCAGGTTTCATGGTCGGCACTTTCTAGTTCTTTGAGATTTATCTGGTCTATTGGCCACCATAGTTGTTTCTTCGAGCACGGCCTTGCTCATTTATTGTCTTTGTTGCTTCATTGTACGTTGACATGGTGATGGGAGATCAAAGCTCATTTTTCAAACTTATTTCTATAGTGGCCTCCATTGTTGCTAATATTGAAGCTCGGCCCCATTATGTTTAGTCTTTGCATCACCATTTAATGAGGTTGGTAAGCTTTTTGAGCCTTGAGTTTTTCTGGGATTTTTGTTCATCATGACCATTTTGACCTCTAAAACTGATAATTGTTTTTCATTTTATTTCTTGTGACCTTCGAGACTCGGTCTTGATTATTTCGAGTTGGAAACTGTTCTGAGTTGAAGATTTCTGGGTCTGTTGATTTTGTGACCTTACTTCGACGATTTACTGAATTTTTCCTTAGAACCAGTAAGTTTCAATTAAGTACTCATATTTTTCTCTAAAAACACATAAATTTGGTATTTAACTTGTTGTAAACTTTGTGGTTTTGAAGTCATACTCCCTAAATCCATGTTCTTCCTCTTTTGAATGCCATCCCGAGTCGTATGTGGTATTTTAGAACTGTAGATCTGCATGTTCTAAAACATGGGTATTAGAACTTCTACTTTGATCTTTACTATATGGATATATTGTAAATGAATAATCTATTTACTAGCGTATCTATTAGAAACCTCTGTCCTAGCTTTCTTGGATCTGAATCTTCAAGTTTTATCATTCTAAATCTTTGAGATACTGATAAAAAGCTCCTTGTTGTACAAGATCCTCTGTTATTTCTTGCTATGTTAATGGGTCTTCATTCACTTCCAGGATTTTTACTTCCATGGCATGGGTACTCACAGATCTTTTTTTCCCCTGTATCTTCCTTTGTTTAACTATGGTGGACATAGAGTATTTTCTTCATTCTGAATACTTATACTTCAGCCTCTTCTCTGTATAAGTTCTTCATGCTTTAACTTCAGGACAACTATTATCTCATCATTTGTTGAGAATATTGTAGAAGATGGTTATGATTTTCTACAAATATAGTTCCCGTATATTACTTCAGGTCTATTTTGAAATATTTGGCTCAAATTTGTATTCTGGAGATTCTATTTGTTACAATTCACTATTTTAGGATCAACTTGATTCTTTGAAATTCTGTAGCACCCTTTTGAGAATACTTACTTTAATCATTTTAAAATTGAGATTACTTAAACATTGAATTTCTCCATGAGATGAGTGTTTGAAATGCAATAGTTTTCTGAAAATCACATCTATTGAATGCTTGATTGTAGCAATATTCTTGACTTTTTTGAAAAAAATGTGTACTGTTTCTTGAAAACATTGTTATAAGATGGCTCAATATTGTAAAATTATGAACATGACTTTTATTTCTCGTTGTTTTTGGAACTTCTGTATTTGACATATTATTTCTGAAACTCTGTTTACAACTCCTACATGTTAGACAATTCAAGTTTTGTCAAAATGTAGTTCCATTTATTTTGTGCTTCAATGTTGTACTTGAGCTTTACTTGTAGTTACATCTGTATTTGATCAATTTACTTGCATAAATAGTTGTACTTCTTTGATATGGAAGCATCTTTGTATTCATTCTGAATGACTTCTATTTATGTAACTACAAATCATGGATTCAATTTGATCTCTGAAGCTATTACTTGTAGTATTTTGCAATCTTATTTGTATCTAAGTATTGTATAATAATTTGATGGACAACTTATTTCTTCTAATTTGAAATTGATCCTTTCCCGTAGCAACTAGCTTTGATTTTATACTTTCCTATAGCAACTGAAAATTTAAAGTGTTGATTTTTATGGTGAAGCCCTAGATTTTTTTTTCCATAATTCTCTCTTTCATCTATTTTCAGCATAGTAGTTGTATTTCTTATACGGAACATAGAATTTCATGTTTGAAGATGGATTGGTAAATAAAAATGAGACATCATAGTTGTGTTATCTTGATCATAGCATGCTTTGTTGTTTTTCTATATCACTTACTTGATTTAAACCATTCCTTTAAACATGTAGTAGTTAAAACAATACAATGGAAAGTTGTAAATGTCCATTTTACATGGTGAAGCCCTGTCAAAAATTTTCCAGAATTTTGTCTTCATTCCTTTCAACTGTGACCTTCTCTTTTAGCCAAACATCAGCTTTCAAATTCTTCCTTTTCTTTCTATTGCAAACTGAAACATGTACTTCTATTGCTTGTCTCTCTTATAAACTATAACTTCTTCCATTTCAGAATAGTTGTTGGAACTTTGAGATACATTCTTCCTTTTATTGCATGAACTTATGACCTACACACTTAGAAAAAGTTAGAAAATAATTAGGCTTTTTGGTCTCTCTTATGTCCATGCTTTTTTTTCTTCTTTCTTTTCTCCTTCTTCTTTATGAGTGAATAAAGAATGCATGCATTTTTTTCTTCAATTAGAATACATCTCATGTTAGGAGAAGATTCATATGCATGAAGTAGGATAGTGTAGGAATATGAATTGATCCCCGAGCTCGTAACTGACAGTTAAGTTTTCTTTTTTTTAGGTACAATGGCTTTTACCATGGAGATGAAGGAGAAACAAAATACGGAGATGAAGATGCTTCAATCGAAGAACACAAACCCCAAGGCAATGATGGGTTCACTCATACTCCTTTGCTTTCTCTTTCATGCATGTGTACCTTTCTTTTTGGTAGATGTACTTTAATTTTTAGTTATATCCCACGACTTGTGTGGGAAACATTTGACTCTCCTTGTGAATAAAACATTGAATTCTGAAAAATGAGTTCTGTATTTCCTTATGCATTCTAGCTTTTCTGTATGGATTGTATAATGAACTAAAAAACTCAGTAACATAATTGAATGTCTTAATCATGAAGGAAAGAAAATTGATAGGAACTTGTAACATTCAGTAATGAACTCTAATTTTTTGTCATCTGCATTTCTATTTGCTGCTTCAAAACTCAACACTTCACCTAATTTGTAATTTGTTGTCTTCATCAAGACAACACAATTGTCCTTCGGGGCTTTGTGTTCTTTTTCTAAAGTTGACATGAAATTACAGACTATGTGATCTATTATGTTTTGAGAAAGCACACATAACTACATATTTCACTTAATCATTAATTAATTCAACAATAACTAATAACATCGAAACTTCCTTAGCTTAGGTATACTTCACCCAAGACTTTTCATCGTAACGATGAAGATTCGAGTTTCTCATTTTCACACAAGTGCAAAAATTGTCAACAGTTATGAAATGAAAACATTCAGATTGAAACATACTTTTCAAAGATAAATAAAATACATGGGTGAGTGCACCAAGTTAGCGGGCCAAAAGGGGGTCTTAAGTGGACAATTTTTTTTGAAAAATAAAAAACTTCAACTTGTACGAGTTTTCTGAAATAGTTACACTCAAAATTGGAAGATGTTGTAGAAATATGAATCATACAATTTTGATTCTAGGTTCTAAGCTACTATTTTTTTTAAAAAACGGATAAGTTTAAGTGGATCAAATAACTAAAATACCCACATGCACTTTTATTTTTCTTAAAAAACATAATAGAGTGACTTTCGTGCCCCCCACCATTTTTTGAGCACCATTTAGTATTTTTGAAAACCCTTTGGTAGAAAGATAGCTAAAAGCATCTAGTTTGTGTTAGATTTTTTTTTAGATTTTGTTAGCGAGTGTTTTTTTATGATTTTTCTAGTACAAAAATTTTATGTTTTGGAAAATAACAGAGCTCCGGCCATGCCTCCCCTTACTACCTCAAAAAATATAAAAAATTAGTTATTTTTTAATATGTATAGAATTACACCTAGTTTGTGCCTAAAAAACTTTTATTCAATTTCAATGAGTCAAAAAAAGATACAGGACAAAAGATAGTCATGTTTAAACTTCAAAAAATAGTTATAAAAAGGCATAGTTAGAAAATAAATAATATGGAAACCTTGTATTTGTTAGAAAATTTGAAAAATAATACTTGTACAAAGAAGAAACTATGCTTTACGTTGTGGTATAATTTTTTAAAAATTAATTGATCATTTGATGTTGATTTATCATGGCAGAAGTTGGATTTTTGTGTTTTTCTATAAAAACACGTGGTTTGTTGTGTTTGTGTAGGTTCATGCCTCAGGCTTGGGGATCCAAACCAGATCCCATGGCTTGAGGCATGTGTTGGAAAAGTTATAAATCATAACGCATACGAGTTATTCTTTGTTTATATATTATGGCGCCCCAAAGTCCCTTTCATCTCTTTCATGGGAATTTTTCATACATTCTATTTGGTCTGTAATTTTTTCTGCATTCTGGCATGATTTTTTAGTAGTTCATTTTTTCCCCTACCCTACTAGTTAATTTTTTCTAATCATGAGTGATAAAATTCGAGCTAAGGATAAGAGGAAAGTCAAGAACAAGACACCAGAGAAACTAGAAGAGATGATAATAAAGAAATTGAAGAGTGCAAAAACTTCATGTAGGGAAAGCTACATCTGCTATATCAAATGTAGCTAATGTATTAGAAAATGGGGATGAAATACATAATTAAAATGTAGAGAATAATTATTTTGCAATGAATAATGATATTGAACTGAATGATACTATTGGTATGGATGAAGAAATTGATATGAATCCAATTGTTGAACCCTTACCTTAGAATCCAAATGTTAACCCCAAATTTTTTATGAAAATAATGAATGAAGAAAGTAACCTTGGAGATGAATATTCACCTTTAAGAACACCTCCCATTTTGTGAAGAAAACCAATTCACTTAATTAAAATTGATAAAAACATTATGAAACCAATTCCTAACAAAATTTCTGAAAGAAATGCAAGAAGAAAAGCTAATGGAATTTGGGATAATTACTTTGAGAATTTAAATGACAAAAAAAGATGTCAATTATTTGTTACATTAATAAAATTAATTAATATGATACATATAATGAAGACCCTAGGGTTAAGAACATCTAATGTTGTTGATCAAAATGCGTCAATTGTTGAAAACATACATAAAGAATACCAAACTATGGTGGAAAAAGATGTGCCAAAGATAGTAATGCTACATGGCATGCACTTACTAATTGTATAGTAAGTGATAAAATAGTTAATAAAAACTTGATTAGAAAAACAAGTAGTCCTTTGAAACTAAACAAAAAAACACTAATGAAAGAAATAGAGAGACGTAAACATCTTGAGTCAGTCAATAACACTGACTATTGGGATTTCTCTAGCAGACTTCCACAAAAAGACAAGAATACATCTGATATTTTAAAATAATTAATTGTAAAATTTTTGAATGAGAACACAAGGGTGTCATCAAATAGAAGAGATACAGTAAAAAGAATAATAGGTTCTCATAATCATGAATCATGTGCAAAACATTTCTTAGATATGACTCAAACACAATTGTTCTCTAAGTGTAAGAATAAAAATACACAAATTAATACTAGCCAAATATTCTTTGAAATGGGCAAACCCTTTTATGTGAAAATCAATCATTGACGTACCACCTGTTGTTGGAGGCATCATGTTGAATTTTCAATGCATTATGATGTTTTTTTTCAAATACGTCATGTTAGGGATATTGACATCATGTTGTAGGAGTGTGGATTAAATGTCCCACCAAAATCATCAAGGGAATTTATTCTGACAATATTTTGTGAAAAAAAAACTTGTAATTTTTTGTATAACAAAGCATGTTCAGATGGAACGTGTAATGTATGTGGTGGCTTACCAAATCTGAAAATTTTTATCCATGAAGAGGTTACAGATTCAATAGGAAAAGAATTGGCTGGTTTAAGAAAATATAAATTGGTAGCATATCAATTAAAATATGGAAAAGAATATAAGAGGTGTGAGCTTGTTACAAAACAATTACCTTTATCAGAATATATGGTTAAATTCAAAGAGAAATGATTTTATGAGTATGTACGGGACACGCATATAGCTCGATGGTTGAATTAATAATTCAAGTTAAGAAAGGACATATTCATACTTGGTACTATTGTTTCAGTGGTTGAATTCGCAGAGAATTACACATTGTAGCCACAAATGGAGATTCAATCTCAATATTATAACTCCGTACAAGTTGTTATTTTCATGCAAATAACATTCATGCACTCTCTAGAAAGCACTGAGCAAGATCGAAAAGTATTAAGAGACTATCATTTCTACATCAGTGATGATTGGACACATTCTACAAAATATGTACAAGGGTGTTTCCAGGTGTTTTATGTGAAATTGAAGGAGAGCATAATGGTGCAGGAGCATGTGTGAAAAGAGAACTTGTAAGAGAAGAGTTAAAGTTCAAGGATGGTGCTAAATTTATAGATGAAGAAAAAATTGTTGATTGGTGTGTCAATAATATGGACCATGAATCTCAAGAGAGATCAACGTTTCGTAGATATTTTTAGTTGATAGAGGAACATCATCTAGAAAAATTTAAACATTAAATGATAGTGGCAGGATCAATTGATATGCACTCATTCCGTAGTTCAGATGCAAATGCTTGGACTATATATACTAGGTGCAGGGCATGTTTTTTTATATCATGCATTTATTTTTCATGGAATGAATGTGAGTCGCAACATTGGGTGGATGAATGGACTTTTAGACCTCTAATTCCACTCAACACACATCATGTTCCATGAGCATTACAACTTGCAAGATCTTCAAATCAAATGACAAGATCACCTAAATTTGACCAAGTCTCTGATTTAATGCAACAAGGTACATAAATACATGTACATGTGTTGGCCCCCTGGAATATTGACTAAGTATGAAGGCGCATGAGCGCGCGGGACCCCAGTTATAGGATGGAACACAAGAAAAAAGCGTGCAAGAGAAAAGGCTCAAGGAAGCATATAGCACGCATGGCATGTGAAAGGAGATTCAGGACTTAGCTGATTTACGCAAAAAAGGTAGAACACATGAAAAGCATGATCAGTTGTGCACGGATAATATGCCAGTCTAGCAAAAAGTGGCCCAAGGAAGGGCATGCTAGTAAAGGAATATTCTAGAAGACCATCATGAGATGGAGTGGAGAGATCAGGCTTGAGGAAACATGCTCGATGAAGGACCACATTCGACACTTGGCAATGGATTTGAGGGCACGGAAAGGCAAGTTGGCAGTACGGGAAGGTGATAAATACAAGTGCCTATGGACCAAAAGAAAGGTAGAATATAGACATAAGAGGAGAAGATAGGAGAGATACACACACAGAGATAACGTGGGTGAAGCTCTACAGGATTACTGCGAGTGGGGCTCTGATGTAGAAAGGAATGTACTGAGCTTAGCATTTTAATTTCTTTTCTATTTCTACGTAGTTATACAGGCATAGTGATGTGCATGACTAAAGTCTGCCCTCTATGGCTCTTTGTAATGAAATGATGAATATAATGAGGTTACCCATTTCAATTAGATATGAATATCAGTGGGTTCCATGTATATTTCATTCATAGAAGTTCTCTTTCCTTTCATGATATGAATGAATGGTTGTATCTTTCTTTCTATTATATTATATGTTATGGAGTCTTTTAAAACACACGGTCTGAATAAGCTAAAAGGATCTGGAGGCCGTCCTGAGCCCTGTAATCCTTGTATGTATAAACTTATTTCCTGAATAATCCTATACTAATCATTGATGAATGCTTCCCACTAAAAAATCACATAAAAGATAAACTCGGCACCCACGAATGCCTCAGGTGAGTGCTCAGCTTTTGATGGGTAATAGGCTGACGCATATGGGATTCCTTCCTCTTATATTGGGAGTAAAATTGACTACATCTTGGTTTCATTTTTGAGACCTCTTTTGAAAGTTGTAGTGGGATATAACATCCATCATGATCTGTGTAAAGAGTAATGACGGATCAATTAACATTGGAAAATGTTTAATCATGGTTCAAGATCACGAAGGATGAATTTACCTAGTGATTTAGCACTGGACCTGAGATTGATACACGTAGATGGGTAGAGGAGAATCTCTACCATGATCTGTATGAGACTTTGTTCTACTGCTTCCCAGTAGAGTTATTTGGGTGGCTTTCAGCCTATGCATCTAGATCAAGTTGGCATTATGGATCGTATATATGGATCAAAGAAAACTACTAAAGGTTGCAGGATGTAGATCTGACGTGGACCCATGTTGTAGATCACTGGTGGGGAGGAGTACTAGCTAGATACACTCTGGAATACACCATTTACATGTATTCTTGTCAATAGGTTGTTGAGTTTGAGTTTCTATGTGTTATCCCTCTAGCTATGAAGATATTGATGGTTACCATGAGTCTAGAAGCACTCCCAATGGCTGGAAAAACCATTCTGAGTGCTAGGTAAGGAATCTCGAGTGGAGGAAGATGGCAGATGATATGATAGAACAAGAGAGGGAAGAAATATAGCTCAAGTATGGCGAAGTGCATGAAAGGGATATTACTAGACAACGCGAAGCTACTAGTGTGATGGATCTATGGAGGCAGACGTTACGGGAAGGAGTTGAGGTTCATGCGGAGGATGTGAAACCTAAGTAGTTTGTGCTACCCCATCTTGGCAAGGGCGTGAGGGAGACCACTTCAACTTCTAGTGAGAGTTTGTCACATGGAGAAAGGAGAGTCGTTGGCACATATCTGAACCCACCCTATGACCGAGCCTTGGCACTTGGTTTTCCTGAACCAAGAAGAAGTATTGATCTAGTTGAAACTAGTGGAAGAAACATATTTGTACCTAGGAGATACAATCTTACATTCCCTTCTTCTATGGCTGCACATATTCTAGTATTTGGAGGAGTTTTTGGACAAGGGGCAAGGGTACAAACTTTTGGTCTATCATCAGGGAGTGGCATGGGAAAAAGTAGCGGTGGTGGGCACCATCACATATTGTTGGCACACAATTCTGTGGGACCATGGGGGCACTTGGTATAGGTCCTACATGCCCTATTGGAATCAGTGGTTCTGGTGGATCTGGTGGCTCTGGAGGTACAGAACCTGGTGGACCTGGTGGATCAGGAGGTGGAGGAAACATTGAAGGGAACCAAGGCTCTAGTTATGGACAAGGACCCCAGCCACCACCTCAAGTTTTCTTTCAAATGTCTCTGCACTTACCATATTACAGGGACATTGAGGATGTTTTGGAACATGTTCACAAGTGTGAACTGCTATGGCGTGCAAAAGGTATCACAACCCTAGAATGAAAGGCTAGTCAATTTGTAACCACCTTATAAGGGTACGCACATAGTTGGTATAGAAAGTATGATCCTCATCAAATAGTGGTGGATTACACTGCCTTAAATAATGCATTCCTGGTAGAGTTCCACATTCCTGAGTTTGATAAAAAAAGCATTAGTGCTTTGAAGGAGATACAACAAGGAATGGCAGAGAGTGTGCGAGAGTATGATGCATGCTTTAAGACTCTCTTGTTTAAATTATCATATGATATACATCCTTCTCAACATGCACAGTGGTTTTTTAGAGGGATGATAACCATTTTTAGAAGGACCCTATCTCATAATACTTTCATAGATTCGTGTGAAGCATTGGAGGCTGCCTTTTGTGCCAAAGCCATTAGTAGTATTAATAGTGGCGTTAGCCCATTCTTAAAGGCTCATATTGATGTTATAGCTAAACAGTTGGAAAAGCTACTTGCGAACTCGGTCCATGAGACTCGCAGTGGTTTGTGGTGCATAGATTGTGAGATAGAGGGGCATGTTAAGGATAATTTCCCCCAGAGGATGGTATGCACTGTAACATTATATTGTGAAATCTGTCATGGGGACCATGATGCCAGTAGATGTCCCTTATTACAGCATGCGATCAGAAAGAATG
Organism: Taxus chinensis; assembly: GCA_019776745.2. Taxonomy (NCBI): domain Eukaryota; kingdom Viridiplantae; phylum Streptophyta; class Pinopsida; order Cupressales; family Taxaceae; genus Taxus; species Taxus chinensis. The sequence goes on along the minus strand of CM034149.1, from coordinate 702,793,010 downwards.
TATCCTATTATTTTAATATTTACACCTCCACAACCCATGATACTAAAGATGGTAGGCTCATTGATCAGATGCATGAGGCCATTGATCATGGCATGCACCAAACCAGCATTGCCAGCAGTTCTAAAAATGATGATCACTGTTATGAGGAGCGCGTGGATGGAGGTGCACGAGAAAAAGGTTTTCAAGGAGGATTCCGTGGATGAGGTAACTGCAGATTAAGGAGTGAGTTCTCACAGGGGACATGTTTCAACTGTGGATCTACAAAACATTACAAGCGTGAGTTCCTAGACTTGTTGCAGTGCTCATGGTATGGAAAGAAGCATAAGTATGAGGAGTGCGTGGATTTATATGAGCATATGAATTAGCAACACTAGAAGGACAAAGGTGCTATGATGGTTAGCATCAAGAAGGAAAACATATAATGGATGCCTCGGGTAACATAGGATGAAGGTTTGGAGCCTATTTTGGTAACAACAAGGGTAGAAACCACGCACACAAGAGAGATACCAAGACAAAAGATCCTTTTTTCAAGAGAAGAGGTCATTCATGGAAAGTACCCAGACCCTGCGCATCAGAAGGAGATATATTAGGACATCATAGATGTTATTCGAAGCTTGCAAGGGGAGATCCAGTGTCTAAAGGAGAAATCCAGGAGGGAGGAACAAGGAAGAAGGATCGAGGTGTAGAAATATGACTTGGATGAGGTCAAGGAGGTGTGTAAAATGCTAAGGCAGGAGAACATCATTCTTTTTCTATGATCTTTGTTGAGGGAGAAGGTATCACGTGCCAGAGAAGAGCGCGAGAGGTACGTCTTACACACAAACCTTCCCCCTCACAACCTGGACTATGACAAGGAGATTACATTGAATGTAGTTATGGATGGATGGCTCCTCAGAAATATGCTCATTGAAATTGGCGCAGAGGTTAATGTTTTGACTTTGGATGCATGGCATCAAATGGGGAGACCTACATTACAGCCATCTTCAAATGTGTTGTATATGGAAAACAAGACTAAGGTAATGCCCATCGATGTCTTGAAGTATGCATCTATTACTATCTAGGGAGCCAAGTTTACTAGGGACTTCGAAGTCTTGGCGCTCACCATGGCGGATAATTTCCCAGCACTACTTGGGTGCCCTTGGTGTTACAAGAACAATGCATACCTCTAGTTCAACAAAGGGGACATCAGTTTTGAAAACAAAGAGGAGTGGGTAATTATACCCCTAGTTGATGGGAAGTCAACGCCCTACATTGAACCATTGGAAGAAGAGGTTTTGGACATTATTTATTTGTGCTCAATAAGAGACCCTGAGATGGTACACCCTATTAATGGGGTTATCTAGTTTGAGGATGCTTAGTTAGTGAGTGATACCACTAGCCTGGTATGTGATAATTGGGCACATGGGACTTATGAATTAATGGGATGCTAGTTGAGAGGATCAGTGACCAAGGTAACTAAGCCACGCACGGTTTAGTGCCTTGGGGAAAAGAACTACCCAACTACTCCAGAGGAGCCTTCCCTGAGATATTTCTGCAAGAGATAGAAGCTCAGTGGAAAAATGAAAAGGAACGAAGGTAGATGCTGAGTTACATCTTGCTCAGAACATCAGCTCATTGGTGGGCCATGCATCAGGAGAGCCTTTTAGAATGGCGCGAGGTAAGAATTTCTCTCTGTGTCATATTTTCTAGAAGTAATATACCCACCACCATCAAGGAGTACCATGGGAAGGAGCCTACCTCTTTCCATATCCAGGAGTGTGAACGGGTTTAGAGAGAAGGCATGGAAGCCTTGCCACCATCCCTCTTGGTGCACAAGTTATATTCTACACTCCAGGGTTGTGCGTGAATGGTACATTCATTCAGAGACATGCCACCAAACAAGGAATTGGAAATATCTTGCGGCTAATCTTATTCAAACCTTTGAGTATTGGAGTACCAAACCATCAGTTTATAAGGCCTTGCAAGGTATCAAGCACCTTAGAATGGGGGATAGTGCCAGAATGGAAGATAGGCTACTAGAACTACTAAGTGAACCAGGATTGGAGGCGCGCTTCAAAGATATTAAAGAAACAGAAGAGTTACATCTTGAGCACGCATGTTTGGAAAAGGAAAATGAAAAGTTAGTATATGCGATTGATGAAGAGGAATCATAGATTTTTAATTTTAGCCATTCTGTGGGGATGCACAAAGTAGTGGGTAGTGCAGATGCTAACGCACGTGCCTATCATGAGCCTTTAAAGACAAAGAAGGTTAACATCGGTTCAGGAGAAGAACCTAAGGAAGTTATTATTGGGGATTATTGGATAGAGAAGGAAGTATCAAAGATCATTGATCTGTTGCGTGAATTTGAGGATTTATTCCCATGCAGGTACCATGAGCTAAAAGGTGTCCACCATTCCTTGGGGGACATGAGGATAAAAGTGAAGGAAGGTGTGCGTCTGGTTAGAGAAAGGTCCTACCAGATGAATCCCAACTTACACATGAAGGTTAAGGAGGAGATAGATAAGATGATAGCTTCTGGGATGATTGAGGTAGTAGAAGAATCAGAATGGATAATTCCAATGGTAATTAGCATCAAGAAAGATGGGAAGATTAGAATTTGTATGGATTATAGGTAATTGAATGCAGTTTGTATCATTGATCCATTTCCTACCCCCTTCACTGGAGAAATTCTAGAAGGATTCGCTAGGTGCAAAATCTATTCCTTTACGAATGGATTTTCAGGATACCACCAAGTCCGGATTGCAAAGGAGGACCAGGAGAAGAAAACTTTCACCACTGAGTGGAGAAGTTTTTCATATACGGTAATGCCCTTTAGGTTGAAAATACACCTACTGTCTTTTCGCGCATAGTAGTGCAAGCATTCCAGGACTTCATTCATAAGTTTCTTCAGGTTTACTTGGATGATTGGACAATATATGGTCTGGTTAAGGACCATTGTGATAACTTGAGATTAATGTTTGAAAGGTGTAGGTAGTTGAGGATATCCCTCACCATTAAGAAGTGTGTGTTTTCTACACCCTTTGGGACTTTATTGGGGCATATCATATGTAAGGAGGGCTTGCTAGTAGATCCCGCTAAGGTTGCAGTTATTGTGGGGTTAAGGGAACCTACTAGCAAGAGCGTAGTGTGAAGATTCCTTAGGCATACGGGATATTACAGAAAATTCATTAAGGGGTATGCCAAGATCACCATGCCTTTAGAGGAGTTGCTTAGACACAAAAGTACCTTTCATTTGGGAATGACGCAGCAGAGGGTGTTTGATACATTAAAATATAGACTTATTACCGCACCTATTTTGTGATTTCCCTCTTGGAACAAGCCTTTACATGTCCATGTAGATGCCTCAAGAACCACCATTGGAGCAGTACTTGCACAACCAGGTGAGGGGATTTTTTATCATCCTCTCTATTTTTCACGTAGGAAGTTAGCACCAGCAGAGAAGAATTATACCACAACCGAGCATGAGGTATTTTTCAATGATCTATGTGATTTTTAAATTTTGATAGTATCTGCTGGGAACACTTTTTGTATTCTACACCGACCACATGGCATTAAAGTATTAAGTAAACAAGCTTATTCTTCAAAGGCGCATATGTCGATGGGTGTTGTTGTTTCAAGAGTTTGAGTTCACCGTTGTAGTGAATCCCTTAAAAAGTAATTGTGGACCTGATCATCTGTCGAGAATTGATTCCGAAGAGGATGCACAAAGTATTGAGGAAACAATGCCAGACATACAACTGTTTATATTGCGGCTTGCGCCCTCAGATTTGGAAAAGATTGTTGTATTTTTAAAATAAGGTGTGGCACCTGATGGAATCAGGGAATTGGAGAAAAATTAGTTGGCCATATGTGTCATGCCCTACATGTTGAGTAGTGGAGACTTATAAAAATTGGGACGTGATGAATTTTTACACAGATGTGTGTTAGAACATGAACGCCTGGCCATCATGGAGGAAGCACATGGAGGAAGTTTGGGTGGGCATTACATAGGTGATGCCACTGCTCACAAGATTTTAATGGCAAGTTTATGATGGGAAACCTTGTATAGGGATTATAGAGAGTATTGCAAAGCATGTGACCACTGTCAGTGCATTGGTAAACCAGGAAGGAGAGATGAAATTCCTTTGTGTCCTATTCCTAGAGCAGAGCATTTTTAAAAGTGGGTGATAGACTTTGTAGGACCTATTGCAATGGCAGCACGTAGGACTGGGTCACATTATGTCATAACTTGCACAGATTATTTAACAAGGTGGGTAGAAGCAGCCCAAACTAAAGATTAAATGGTAGCAATGGCAGCAAGGTTCCTATGGGAGAACATTATCACAAGGTATGGATGCCCTTTACGTTTGACTAGTGATAGGGGTATGCAATTTCTAAATGAGACCGTGAGGATCCTACTATCTAAGTTCATGGTGACTCATCATAAGACTACGCCCTATCACCCACAAGAAAATGGAACTGCAGAAGCATTTAACAAAATACTAAGTCATACCTTGACCAAAATCTATGATGTTGGAAGACTGGATTGGGATGACAAAATATCAACAGTTTTATGGGCTTACAAGACTACGTATAAAAGAAAAAATAAAGCCGCACCTTTTTAATTAGTGTTTATCGTGGAAGCTATTTTTCTAGTTGAATTTATGTTACGTTCTTTGCAAATAGAATTGATGAACTAATGAAACTAGATGAGAGATGATCACTTGCCCGTTGGATCCAAACATTGGAAAAGGAAAAGAAAAAGGATTGACATGATTGTCATACTAGAAACAATAAGTTTGAGGTTGGGCAGAGGAAGTTAGGCTGGGCATTACATAAATGATGCCACTGCTCGAAGATTTTAATGGCAAGTTTATGGTGGGAAACCTTGTATAGGGATTGTAGATATTATTGTAAAGCATGTGACCACTGTCAGTGCATTGGTAAACTAGGAAGGAGAGATGAAATTCCTTTGTGTCCTATTCCTAGAGCAGAGCATTTTTAAAAGTGGGTGATAGACTTTGTAGGACCTATTGCAATGGCAGCACGTAGGATTGGGTCACATTATGTCATAACTTGCATGGATTATTTAACAAGGTGGGTAGAAGCAGCCCAAACTAAAGATTAAATGGTAGCAATGGTGCCAAGGTTCCTATGGGAGAACATTATCACAAGGTATGGATGCCCTTTAAGTTTTACTAGTGATAAGGGTATGCATTTTCTAAATGAGACCGTGAGGATCGTACTATCTGAGTTCATGGTGGCTCATCATAAGATTACGCCCTATCACCCACAAGAAAATGGAATTGTAGAAGCATTTAAAAAAATACTAAGTCATACCTTGACCAAAATCTATGATGTTGGAAGACAGGATTGGGATGACAAGATATCAGCAGTTTTATGGGCTTACAAGACTACGTATAAAAGAAAAAATAAAGCCACACCTTTTCAATTAGTGTTTATCGTGTAAGCTATTTTTCTAGTTTAATTTATGTTACTGTTGTTGCCAAATCACTGCACCCTCCGAATGGCCAGGATGTGAATAGGACATTCGGTGTGATTGGGACACATGGGATCACCTCTCAAGCTGTGGGACTTGGGCTCGAGGTGAACCTCCGGAGAAGGCCGGCTTCCTCTTCCTAAACTAAGTGCTGTACTACTCCTAGTGTAACAAAAAACGATTATCTAGTCCTATGCTAACATTTTCATGGGGTTTTAGGGAAAGAGTTTTACAGAAATGAAACTATACTAGGGATGGTGATGCACTGAATAAAGGGTGTCTTCAGATTTAGGAAGGGTTAATTTGAAGAGGGTGTGTGCACCACAGGTCAACTTCACCTAGTACAACTTAGAGAGGGTACATGATACCACAGGCTAAGAGACACGCGTTCCTTTTGTTAAACTTTATCAGACCGAGAAATATACCAGTTTCCCAGTGAAGAAGGATGAACTCAAGAAGGGTGAACAGACACCACAACTCAACTGCATGCAATACTTCACCACTCGATAAGCACAGAACTCCAAGAACCTACAATAGAAACTTAAACTTGCACAGTGTACCTGCAAGTATGAGAAAGGCACAAAGAAGCATAGAAGGATGAAAGGACCGAGATTAGTCACAAAACACACACTTTTATTGCTTCAATAACATGCACAATGCATCATACATTCAGAAGAGGCAATAGTTGCCATTACAGTCTTGAAGAGGAGGCTTGAAAGTTCTCTCAACACACAAGAACAACTTGCAGAAGAGAGAGGACCCTTGAAAAGTATACACTCTTGCCTGAGATATCTAACTGTCCAACTTGTCTGAACTGTTGGAACCCTTTGAAATGAGCTTCCAACTTACATTTATAGAAGAATATGTGAGAAAGAAGAGGAAATGGTCATAATTACCTTCCTAAATTGAAGGCCCATGATGTATTTATTGCAGTTAGTTGAACCACCTGAGAAGGTTCCATCATGGGTCATTAATTGCCTGATGACCTAGTCTTCTCAATTAATTAAAAGAATATTTAAATACAATATTTAAATAATAATAATAAATATTATTATTAAAATATTTAAATAAAAATATTAATTTAATTCACATAATGTTGGGACCCCCCGTTGACCCATTTGACTTGAAGAAGAGGGGGGTCCATGTGGATAGAGTCTGCACAAATCTCAACTCGGTGAGCTTTGAATCCTCTAACTCGGTGTTGCACTCGATTTTTGAGCCCGCACTAACTCTTTCCTTGCTTTGGTAATCGCGCTCTTTTGCATTGAGTCCTTTGAATGGTGAGCTATCAAACTCGATTCTTATCATTTTCCTCTGTTAACTCGAGGCCATTTACGCATTCCTCGTTCAAACTTCATGAAACATCACCACGAGCTCCCTGCGAAGTCATTGAGCTCTTCATCCAACAAACGATCTTGCCTTTCCTGGGCTCAAACTCACTTGAATACTGAGCTTAACCCGAAATCTCTAAAAAGAATGGTTTTACCACAATGCTCACGGTTCTTCCTTATCATATAACACTTGTAGTAAGAATGTTTTGGATTTTCCATAATAAGCACAATTTGTACCTTCCAAACGATGAGAAAATGCCATTAACAATAAAGACCTAATGTTGCCATGATGGTGACCTAGGCTTACGCCCATAACATGTCGATAGACACCCTTGAGACTGATTTTTTGGCCAAAGAGCCCTTCGGTATTTTGGCAGTGCACTAGGCAATCTCGGCTCCAATCAACAATTATGCCACTATTGGGATCTTAGTATGGCATAGGTAGCTGTGAGCTACACAATATACTCATTTTTCCAGAACTAAAAAGATCCTTTATGTTACAATTTGCAACACATAACAGAAGCCCTTCAAAAAATACATTGAACAACTGGGGCAGCCAAGAGGACCTTGGAAAAATGTACAGGTAACAACCATATGAATTCTCCCTTAGTCGTGGATCAAAGCTAATAGAAATAAGCAGATAAATCCAGCTCGAAACTACAGTATAATCTTACATTGTTAAAAATAACACAGTTTCTCTGAACCTGGTAAAATAAAACTGTTATTGTCTGATTGGACGTATATAATGGAAGGGTATAAATATTGCTTACTACCCACAGAGTTTCTCAAAGGGACCATTTACGAGTGACAGAGATGTGGCATACAAAATGGACGACCAGGTATTTCAGAGTTGACCTTCGCATTCGTTTCTAGGAAAAGAAATGCTGAGCAATACGAATCGTTTCATTCTGCACCGTAATAAACCTTCATCTCCTGACCCGGGCAAATTTTATGAAGCCTTGAACAGCGTGACTCCAATCCATCGTACACGGCAGTGAATATTTGTTTTCTGCAACTGCACGTGGGAGCTTGTCTTGCGACCACTGAATGTTCAGTGTGGTAGGCAGAATGTGTAGAGCCTCCTTCGCCCATCTCTGTTTACAAAACGGCTGACCAGACAACCACGTCAATCCTATTAAACACCTCCACTGCCTCATTCCCACGTTCTCCGACTCACCTTCCGTGTGACTCGCACAAAGACTCGGACCACTCCAAGCTGCGCGGGATTTTCATTCTCTTGCCATGCGGAAGTCTCATGACGGATTGCCATCATCAAATCTCCATGCCTGGCAATGTTTGCCCGAATCTCCCCTTCACAGAAGTTTGGTCATGGTTTGCCATGGTTATATTTCCACGCCTGGCAGTTTGACTGGATTTCTCCCATTTTTTGGCAGTAGACTCAAACTTCTCCCATGCCCGGGATTTCTTCTTTGGCTTTTCATCACGTCATTTCCCCTTGGCATTGCTTGCCTTATTTCCCACGTCCAACGGCTTGGCCAAATTAATTCACAGGCCCCTACCTCAACTTCGCCACGCAGACTTGGCAAGTTTGTTCCTTATTTCCACAACTTCCACCAGCACGCGGGATCTTCATGAATCTTCTCCTGCCGAGTTTTCCTTCAACGATTTGAGGATAACATTAAACTCTCAGTGCAAACATTTCAGCTGTAGCTTGTAAGGTGTGATAATCCCGACAGAATCCTTTGTGCCCGCCAACTTAGTGACTCGCTGAAGATGCTCATATAATTGTAAAAGCAAATTATGCTCCATGAATATTTTGCTCAAAACGAGCTTCTACTATACTGCAACATCCCTGTGCATCGAATGCTTGGCCGCTTTGAGCGTAGAACTGAAATTATCCTAGGAAAGTGCCGTGAGGAAGTAATTGGTTATACGCAGCAGCTACATGGTAGAGAAGTAAAACTTATCTCAGAAAAGGAGTGGCCTCCAGAGAGAGTTGATTGCGACAGCTGCCGCAGGGTGATCCCAAGGAACCGTTGGTGTTGATCCTGATGTTTTGGTTGCATGTGACCATAGTCGTGATCAGTTGTTGTAAAATCTTGCCGCTGTAGTAGAAGAATGAGATAAGGTTTTAATTGAGTTGTCTCGCCTTTTCATTCTGGAAATTCTCTTCCATGGAAGAAACTCGACCAAATCTTGAGGCAGCTATTGTCTTTGTCAAGTCATTAAAACTGAATTCATATTCCAACAAGGAAGCATCAATCTCTCCATGTTGAATTAAACCGAGTCGAGCTCGTCATTTCTCTACCTCAATGAGCCAACCATCGAAACATTATCCGCTCCTATCGAGACTCTTTTATGACAAGCCAAAGTTGGAAAACCGAACTTACATTTCCTACTCATGAACTCGTCTCTTTATTTTCGATTTGACACTGATGACCAGAAGTGGGTCCATGGGACCAATGTCGTGATTTGATAGTAATAAGGCCCTGTTTTCCAATTTTTCCATGTGCGTAGAATTGGATAACAGTTACGTTCTTTGCAAACAGAATTGATGAACTAATAAAACTAGATGAGAGATGATCACTTTCCCGTTGGATCCAAACATTGGAAAAGGAAAAGCAAAAGGATTGACATGATTTCCATATTAGAAACAAGAAGTTTGAGGTTGGGCAGAGGAAGTTCGGGTGGGCATTACATAAATGATGCCACTACTCGCAAGATTTTAATGGCAAGATTATGGTGGGAAACCTTGTATAGGGATTGTAGAGATTATTGTAAAGCATGTGACCACTATCAGTGCATTGGTAAACTAGGAAGGAGAGATGAAATTCCTTTGTGTCCTATTCCTATAGCAGAGCATTTTTAAAAGTGGGTGATAGACTTTGTAGGACCTATTGCAATGGCAGCACGTAGGAGTGGGTCACATTATGTCATAACTTGCACGGATTATTTAACAAGGTGGGTAGAAGCAACCCAAACTAAAGATTAAATGGTAGCAATGGCGCCAAGGTTCCTATGGGAGAACATTATCACAAGGTATGGATGCCCTTTAAGTTTTACTAGTGATAAGGGTATGCATTTTCTAAATGAGACCGTGAGGATCCTACTATCTGAGTTCATGGTGGCTCATCATAAGACTACGCCCTATCACCCACAAGAAAATGGAACTGCAGAAGCATTTAACAAAATACTAAGTCATACCTTGACCAAAATATATGATGTTGGAAGACAGGATTGGGATGACAAGATATCAGCAGTTTTATGGGCTTACAAGACTACGTATAAAAGAAAAAATAAAGCCACACCTTTTCAATTGGTGTTTATCGTGGAAGCTATTTTTCTAGTTGAATTTATGTTACCTTCTTTGCAAATAGAGTGTGTAGGAGGATTAATTGATGAACAAGCGCTGAAAGAAAGAATTGATGAACTAATGAAACTAGATGAGAGACGATCACTTGCCCGTTGGATCCAAATAGTGGAAAAGGAAAAGCAAAAGGATTGACATGATTGCCATATTAGAAACAAGAAGTTTGAGGTTGGGCAGATGTTGTTACTGTATGATCCTAAATTTCTACACCATCTTCAGAAGTTGAAAGTCCATTGGTTATGTCCCTACACAATCTTGTACATCTTTGATTCGAATGCGTGTCAGTTACAAGCGCTAGATGAAATAGAGTTTCCTTGACATTTCAATGGTAGTAGGTTGAAGCCCTACTATAAATAAGTCTTCTTGGTGTTTTTAAATAAAGTAGTTTGGCCAGTTAGTCTAGAATTTTCCTTTATGCATTTTTTTTCCTTTCCTTGTGTTTCCCTTTCATGTTGTTGTTTTTTTTTGTGCCTCGGGTGCCGGTAACCTTATTGTTATTTTTGGAGAATTTATGAGTGCACAGAGGACCGCGCATCATTTAAGTGTGGGGTGGAGAAAAGTGAAGAAGCACGTGATTAAAAGTACCAAGGAAGTTGTGTTGAAGAGCCTTGTTGAGTAGCCCAATTAAAAGAGAGATGAAGAGAAAAGATAGAGTGGTTGGTGCAAGGGTAAAGCTACTCATAGATCCCACGTACAAAGGAAAATGAACCACATTTAAAGCAACAAGAGGTAGGTGAAAGAAATAATCTAGATAGAAGAAGTGCTTTCAGCGTGGGTTGAGCGCGCATAAGAGTCTCCTGTCAGGTTGGTTGGGTTACGCGCCAGAAGGTTGGAGGCATTTTCATGTAGGAAGGGCGTGTAAGTGAAAGCACTAAAGATGGGTTTTGTTTTAAAAAGTCACACTAAATGAACAAAGTATGGGGTGGATAAAGTAGCATTTAATGACCAGAAAAAGGAAAAACTATAAATAGACGGTCAAGGCACTCTCATTTTAATTTGTAAAAACCAAGAGTTGGAGATATAAGTGAAAGATATAAGCTTGAAATTTTTTAGATTTGATCAAAGAGAAGATCTGTGTGATAAAAAAAGAAGTAAAGAGCTAGTTTGAGATTGCGAACTAGAAGGAAGGAATTACACGGGCGTGGAATGAAGTGAAAAGACGTTGTCTTGTTAAGAATTTATCAATGTTAGGGTTCAAAAAACTAGGGCACGGGTTTAGGAGATATGTATCACGGATATGAGATTGAAGGTTGGGAGAACGAAAGCAGAGTAAAAAGGAGATGAATAGAGTAATACAATTACCTCAACCATGGCACCAAAGGAAGGGAAGGGCAACGTGAAGGCTAAACAACCAAAACCCGAGGTGGAAACAAACGAAGAATGGTATGCAGAAATGTAGTACCCTAACGGAGTTATAAGGCAGAAGGAATGGGAGTCCCATTTGAGAAGCATACCATTAGGTGATTATAATCACTGCACCAGTACTATAGAGAAAGAAATGACATTAGAATTGGTATGCCCAACCAACAAGCGAACACCTGAAGGGTTACCTATCTACAATGATGTCGTGAAGGTCAAGCTGGCCAAGGTAGGGTTGTTGCAACTCTATGAGTTGGCTTATTTTTGGAAGCTGGATCACTTGTACCAGTGGTTAATGTCTTAGGTGCACGAGGAATAGTTCCACTTTGTTGGGCGCAAGATGCACATAACTCCCCAGTTGATTGCAGAGTTTATAGGCCTCATATGCGAGGGAGATAGCCTAGAAGATGACCTTAGCGATAAGTTAGCTATTCAGAAGAGCATCAAAGAGAATGCCTACAAGAAAGGGTCGCAGTATTATGATATCCCAAACATCAAGGACCCAATTATGAAGATGGCCACGCACCTGGTAGCGAAGCTAAATGGCCAAGAAAGGTGGATGCAAGTCAACCAGCCATGGCTGTATGTTTGCAGGAAGATTGCAGAGTGGACTATTTACAACTTCTCCGCATACATTGCCGAGAAATATGTAAAGTGCACAAAGGAAGGGGACAGGATCCTCTTTGGCAATGTCCTACTCACAATAGTATTTACAGAAATTAGAGTTGGGGATACAATGGATCAGTTTTTGTGTGAGTAATATGCCGAAGACCCTTCTTCCGTGAAGAGGTTTGAAAATTATGAGTTTGATACAATGATGGATCCCCACAAAGAGCAGCTCAAAAAATGGTATACGCGCTTAAGAAATGCATTCAGGGTGGAGTGGAGGATCCCTGAACAACTCCCAGCAGCCATACAAGGAGAAGCTGAGTTCATGGTGTACCATCACTATTGCTTGGGCAGGTTCAAACTTGTTGATAAATCATGGAGCCCTTGGTGCAAGCTCCCTTTCACGTTCACTGCCTGGTACTTCCAAGCGGGAGTGAACAAATTTAAATAATTGAAAAAGCTAAGGCTAGAGCTAGGAAAGTTGGACTAAGAACACAGGGATATGAGAAAGAAACTGAACTATCCCAAAGATAAGTACATGTACGTGGAGAAGTACGTGTCACACGAGATCCACATGACAAGACCAAAATCAATTCATATTGCTGGAGGATCCACGACACGCATATACATGCACATAAGGCTGAAATTCGAAAATGGTGCGTACTTAGTGGATGAGATCTCCATACCTGAAGACCTTTTAGAAATGAAGAAGCCAGTGTCTAAGAAGAGGGGCAGAGGAGAGGAAGGAGCACCAAGTGTACCAACTACTCAGACAGTGAGCATGCCTTCTACAAGCACCAAGCTAAGCACCTATGTTCAGAGGAAAAAGTCCCTAGTAAAGGAGAAGATTCTAGAAGTAGAGGTGCCCGAACAACCCACCACCTTAGAGGAGTCAGAAGAGGAAGAAGAGGAGGCATAATCTCCTGACCAGAAGTAACCTCTCAGGAAGAAGTAGAAGGTAGATGAAGAAGCTGACTCAAAGGTGACCGAGAGCTTGGAGAGATATCTGGGAGAAGGAGAGGATGAGAGTGAAGGAGGTGGCGGCAAGGAGAAAGAGATAGAAAAAGACAAGGAACCTTTAGAACCTCCCATAGTTAGTGTCTATGACTCAGAGGAGGAGAGCGGAGAAGAAAAGAAAGAGTTCATATTTGAGCGGTGGAAAGGTGCACAAGGAGATGAAGGCACTGAAGATACAAAGGTAGATGAGAGGGATGTCGGGGGGTAGAGAGCCACATATTTTACAAAGGAGTAGATAACCAAAGTGGTAGAGTGAGAAGTGAAGAAGATTCTTGAAATCCTTGTAGACAAGGAATTAGAGCGAAGTGTAGACATAGTGCTAAAGGAAGCGAGGGAAGAGAGTGGTGAAAAGGGATATGATAGCCTAGGAGGCCCACTCTTACAGTCAGTTTCCCCAAAGGTGCGCGCTCAGGTAGAAGACATCTAGATGTAGAACAGAGGAAAATAATGGGCTACATGGATGACTCAAGGAAGATGTTACGCGTATGATTCCAGAGCACAATACCCATCGAAAGACTTATAGCCATGAGATCGTTCGTGAAGGAGGGCGCATACCCTAGGACCAAGAAGATGCTTTCTTGGGCATTTGAATCCCACGTCTATGAGATGGACTTTGAATTCTACCAAAAGGTTCTTATCATGTTGCCAGAGTCTAGGGGAGATAACCCCTTAGTGAATTAGCAAGATCTCTCAGACGAGAAAGTGTGTAATTATCTAAACAAGGTCACAGTTGAAACAGAGGTAAGGCTATTCATGTGGAACGACAACATAAGGTCTTTAGAGGGAAAGCTAGAAAAGAAGGAGGAATATTTGGCTAAGGTGGCCAGATGCTTAAAGCATGAGGAATTAATTAGCGCATAGTTAAAGTGTGAGCTCAAGGAGGAAAAGGAAAAGGTGCAGGAGGTCTACAAGAAAGTAGACTCGATAAAAAGTGCCATAATCTTGAATCACCCCAATCTAACACCTATTCCCCAGATGTATGCATCGATGATGGAATGCCTAGAAGACTTAACGTGCATCCTCACCATGCAGATACAACCCTTGGCTTTGGAATTTGTGGAGGAAGTATCTGCATGCCTAAAGGAGGAGGACTGGTTAAAGGTGATAGCACTTGTTGCTGACTATAAAAATGTGCTCATAGATGTAAAGGTTGCTTCCCAATCTACTGAAGCCACATATGAAAGATGCGTGGATAGAGATAAGGTGGCGATATCCTTGGTCGCCACACTCGAAGTAGATTTGAAAGAGTTCTAAGAGAATAATAAAGGAAATAAGGTGGATCGGGATAGAGTCCTGGTGAAAGTAGAAAGAAGATCCAAGGAGATTGAGGCACTAAGGGGCTCAACCAAGACATGACTGAACGAACTATATCCTCAAATTACAAGAAGAATGGACAAGCTCGTAGACCTGGGTAAAGATATGGAACAAATTGTTGACACTTTGGGCAACTAGGGAGATGGCCTAAGTTTTGATGAGGTAAACCTCCTGGTTAGCGACCTCTGTCAGAAGGCACATAATGACATCGATACATGGGGTAAGTTGGAGGCATAATTATGGAAAGACTTCCCCAGCATTTTGGTTTAATGTTCCCCCCCCCCATTCTTCATTCTTTCCCCTATTCTTTCATTCCTTCTTCATTTTTGTAATATTTATCTACATCTTGGTTCCATTGAACCAAATTTCACCTTGGTCAAGTAGAATGTTTCCGAGGGTGGAGAATAGGCATAGTGTGGGGTGATGTTCGGCCCCTAGAATATTGACCAAGTATGGAGGCGCATGGGTGTGCGGGACCCCAGTTATAGGATGGCGCACAAGGTAAAATTACGTAAGAGAAAAGGCTCAAGGAAACATATAGCGCACGTGGAACGTGAAAGGAGATTCAGGACTTAGCCGATTTAAGAAACAAAGGTAGAACACATGAAAAGCATGATCAGTTCCCCATGGATAACATGCCAGATTGGCAACAGGTGGCCCAGGAAAGGGCATGCCAGCAAAGGAATCTTCTAGAAGATCATCATGAGATGGAGTGGAGAGCTCAAGCCTAAGGAAACATGCTCGATGAAGAACCACATTCGACAATTGGTGATGGATCTAAGGGCACAACAAGGTGAGTTGGTAGCGTGGGAAGGTGATAAATACAAGTGCCTGTGGACCAAAAGAAAGGGGGAATATATACATAAGAGGAGAAGATAGGAGAGATACACACATAGAGAGATAACATGGGTGAAGTTCTGTAGGATTACTGCGAGTGGGGATCTGATGCAGAAGGAATGTATTGAGCTTAACATTGTAATTTATTTTCTATTTTTACATAGTTATACAAGCCTAGTGATGTGTATGACTGTAGTCTACCCTCTATGGCTCTTTGTAATGAAATGATGAATACAATGAGGTTACCTATTGCTTTTAGATATGAATATCACTGGGTTTCATCTATATTTCATTCATAGAAGTTGTCTTTCCTTTCATGCTATAAATGAATGGTTGTAGCTTTCTTTCTATTATATTATATGTTATGGAGTCTTTTAAAACACATAGTCTGAAGAAGCTACAAGGATCTAGAGGCCATACTGATCCTTGTAATCCTTGTATGTCTAAACTTCTTTCCTAAATACTCCTATCATAATCATTGATGAATTCTTCCCACTAAAAACTCACATAAAAGAGAGACTCGGCACCCGCGTATGCCTTGGGTGAGTGCTCAGCTTCTGCTGGGTGATAGACCAAAACGCATGGAATTCCTTCCTCTTATAGTGGGAGTAAAATTGACTAAAACATGCCATGTTTTAGATTTATAAATTATTAAATGGTCAAATCTTAATGTATTTTAAATTTTACTTCAGTTTTACTTTGTGATGTAGGGAATTTTTTTGTAGTTATTGTGACGGAATTTAACGAAGAGGCAATAGACTACTTCTTGTCTCATTCTGTAGATGGGGAAAAAATTTACCTCCACATTCATTGATGGTGAAGACATTGAGTATCCCGCTAGGTTAGTGGAATTCACTGGAACTTGGCTTCGATGATATCCTATCAAAATATCAAACATTCGGTTGTTTAAAGACTATGAAGTACATAGAAAGATACTTCACTATTCACATTTGGTCCTTGCAACAAATATTAAATTGATCAAATATCAAGGTCAGACATTAAATAAGAATCTATGCAAGGTTCATGAATCAGATCACAAAGCAATTCTTGCTACTGTCAAGAGTAAAGTTGATCATTGTGATTCATTGGATTGAATTTGAAAAGGTATGTTCTTCATGCATTTAATTTGATCATTTACTTAAATGAATTTGTTTAAATTTTGTATGATTTAAAATTATATTTGATTTCTTACTAACATGTTTATGTAGGTTAGTGGTGCCAAAAAATCTTCCACCTTCATTTGGTTGGAACTGTTAGTTGAGAATTTATTATTCTCGAAGCCAAGTGAAGCTAAGAGAAATTAAATATTAGAAAGGATAAACAAATAGAAATTCTCATTTCACCACCTATATTGTAAAAATATCTTATTAAAATTCTCATTTCACCACCTATATTGTATGAACCACCTATATTATTTAGGTGATTACATCTAGCAGCCTTAGACTAACTCAGACTGCACTATTTCATGCATTTGCAAACAATAGGACAATAAGAGAACTGAATGGATATAGATAAAACCATGAGAGGATTTCGTAGAGGGCCCTGACATGGATGTTGTGAATCTGATGAGACATCTCTAGGTGCCACGAAGTCTGAGAAATCACTTCTCGAAGATATAGCATGTTTTGGTCTCATGGCTCTTAAGGGACTATGCTTGGAGGAGGTATCCCGAAAGCACAAGGAGCGTAGGGAACAAACATTCCTCCGCTACCATAAAAAATGCCATCCAGACATGTTGGTACAGATGGTTTGGTCCCATGAGATACCATTCACAAAATATATAGCGTCTGGCAACATTACACTGAGTTAGACTACACTATTTTACGTGTTTGCAAATAATAGGACAATCAGATCACCAAAAGGATATGGATAAAACTGTGATGGGATTTAATAGAGGGCCCCAATCTAAAGGTGTCACATTTGACAAGACATTTCTAGGTCTTAAGACTTTTGAGAAATCACATGTCGAAGATATAAAGTGTTTTGGTCTTAGGGCTCTTAAGGGACTACGCCCAGACGAGGTAGCCCGAAAGCACGAGGAGTGTAGGGAACCAAAACAAAGACTCCCCCAATGTTTACCTGGCCACCCTGATGTGTTGGCATAGTCAGTTTGGTGTGAAGATCTTCTATTTGCAAAGTATTACGTCTGACAGCCTTACACTGACTCAGACTGCACTATTTCACGTATTTGCAAACAATAGGACAATAAGAGAATTGAATAGATATGGATAAAACAGCGAGAGAAATTCATAGAGGGCTCTGACATGGAGGTTTCAGATCTGATGAGACATCTCTAGGTGCCACGGAGTCTGAGAAATCACTTGTGAAATATATAGTGTGTTTTGGTCTCAGGGCTCTTCAGGGACTACGCCCGTACAAGGTATCCCAAAAGCACATGGAGCGTAGGGAACCAAAAAAAATTCTCCACTAGCATTCACCATGCCATCCAAACATGTTGGTGTAGACAGTTGTGGGATAGTCTACTATTTACAAATTATAGCATCTGATAGCCTTGCACTGACTCAGACTACACTATTTTACGTGTTTGCAAACAATAGGACAATGAGAGAACATAATAAAGATGGATAAAACCATGAGAGGATTTCATAGAGGGACCAGACATGGAGGTTTCAGATATAATGGGTGATTTCTCGTACTCCGCAGCACCTAGAGAAATCTCGAACCTCCACATCCAGGACCTCTTAGAAATCCTCTCGCGGTTTTTTCCATATCCATTTTGTTCTCTCGATGTCCTAATATTTGCATATGATTGCAATAGTGTAGTCTGAGTCAGTGTAAGGCTACTTTCTCGCTGTCCTATTACATACATATATCTTTGACGGGTGATTTCTCAGACTCAATGGCACCTAAAGACATCTCGTTAGATCCAAACCGTTTGTGCCAACACGTGGGACCAAACCATCTGCGCCAACACATCCAAATGGCCTAGTGAATGCTAGTGGAGGATTTTTTTGTTCCCTACAGTCCCCGTGCTTTCTCTTAAGTTCCCTAAGACCAAAACACACTATATCTTTGATGGGTGGTTTCTGGGACTCCGTGGCACCTAGAGAAATATCATTAGATCCGAAACCTCCACTTCAAGGCCCTCTACAAAATCCTTTCGTTGTTTTATCCATATCCATTTGGTTCTCTCATTGTCCTATTGTTTGTAAATGTATGAAATATTGCAGTCTTAGTCAGTGTAAGGTTACCAGATGCAATACTTTTCAAACAGAAGCTCTTAGCACCAACTGACTATGAAAACACATTGGGATGGTGAGGTAAACAATAGGGGAGGCTTTTTTTTTGTTCCCTACACTCCCTGTGCTTTCGGGCTACCTCCTTCGACCGTAGTCCCTTAAGAGGCCTGAGACCAAAACATGTTATATCTTTGACAGCTGATTTCTAAAACTTCGTGGGACCTAGAAATGTCTTCTTAGATCTTCCACCTCCATGTTGAGGCCCTCTACGAAATCCTTTTGCAGTTTTATCCATATCCTTTTGGTGATCTCTCTATCTTATTGTTTGCAAACACGTCAAATAGTGTAGTCTAATTCAGTGTAAGGCTGTTAGACGCTATATTTTACAAATGGGATCTCGTGGGATCGAACCGTTTATGCCAAAAAATCTAGATGGCTTGGTGAACACTAGTGGAGGCTTATTTTTGGTTCCCTACACTCCCTGTGCTTTCAGTCTACCTCATCCAAGTGTAGTCCGCTAAGATCCCTAAGATGAAAACCAGCTATATCTTCGACGGGTGATTTCTCAGACTCTATGGCACCTAGATACGTCTTGTTAGATTAAAAAAATCCATGTCTAGGACCTCTATAAAATCCTATTGTGGTTTTATCCATCTCTATCCGGTTCTATCATTGTCCTATTGTTTGCAAATGTGTGAAATAGTGCAGTCTGAGTCAGTGTCAGGTTGCCAGAAGCTATATTTTGCAAACGGTAGCTCATGGGACTGAACCCTCTATTCAAAAACATTTGTATGGAATTATGAATGGTAGTGGAGGCTTTGATTTGGTTTCCTATACTCCTCGTGCTTTCGACCTACTTCATTCAGGCATAGTATTTTTAGAGCCTTGAGAACAAAACACGATATATATTTGATGGGTGATTTATCAGACTCCATGGCACCTAGAGACATCTCATCAGATCTGAAACCTCCACATCGGGGCCATCTACGAAAGCCTATCGTAGTTTTATCCATCTCAATTTGGTTCTCTCATTGTCCTATTTTTTTGAAACACACAAAATAGAGCAGTCTGAGTCAGTGTAAGGTTGCGAGACACAATTCTTTTTAAACGAAAGCTCTTAGAGATGAAATGACTACGTCAATATGTTAGGGTGGTCAGGTGAATGCTAGGAGAGGATTTTTTTTTCCTACACTCCCCATTCTTTTGAGCTACCTCATCTAACCATAGTCCCTTCAGAGTCTTAAGACCAAAACACATTATATCTTTGACATGTGATTTCTCAGACTCTGTAACACCTAATTACATCTCATCAGATCTAACATCTCCACATCAAGGCCCTCTACAAAATCCTCTCGTAGTAGTATCCATCTCTATTCAATTATCTTGTTATCCTACTATTTGTAAATGCGTGAAATAGTGTAGTCTGAGTCAGTGTAAGGCTACCAGACATAATACTTTGCAAACGAAAGATCTTGGCACTTAATCGACTACACCAACACGTTGGGGTTTCCAAGTAAATGCTAGGGGAGGATTGTTTTTGTTTCACTACACTTCCCGTTCTTTCAGGATACCTCATCTGGGGGTAGTCCCTTAAGATCCCTGAGACCAAAACATGTTATATCTTCAAAAGGTGATTTCTCAGACTTCGTCAGACCTAGAAACACCTCATCAGATCTGACACCTCCTCCGGGAGTTCTTGGTTAATGAATATATTGGCTTAAGAATTAATTTGATAGGAAAATGTCTAAGAACACAAGGTATTTATCAATCACCTAGTAAATCTTTCTTATTTAGTTCTGAATGGGAGTCAGCTGGCCTACGGCTTAGTGACCTTCCATTCATTGATAATTTATGCTATGATAAACCCATGGATGCTTTCAAAAGTGCCTTCAAAAGGATAGAGGTAGTCATCAAGCCTAGTGAAGGGTGTGATTTTATTTCCAAATAACTTGAAATTCCTACATATCTAAGGTAATAACACAAATTGGGCAGGATTAGACAATCAAGAATCATTGAGTGTACCGTTCATCAGAATGTCATTGCATCTAGAGACATGCTCAAGAATTGGATTAATGCATATGGACAGACATTCTTAAAATATAAACAGATGAAAGGAATCAAATTGTGTATGACTCTCGGGTGTTTTAACAGGGCAAAAGGACTAAGAAGCATTCAATAATGTATTAGGTGCATGATAAGATAGGAACTAGTACAAAGAGACCATGAGCAAGATGAAGCATAAGTAAGAGTAAATACACATATACACATTGATAAATTGAATGAATAATTACTTATATTAGGTAACTCTTGTATATACATACATTATTTAAATATTGATTTCCAAAGTTTCATGCATATTATACATTGAAAATTCTAGTACATTGTACATCACCAATAAATGAAAAAATATTCTATAATGTCTTAAATATTGTCAAGTGCACATCATATTAGTTTCATGCAAAAAATAATTTCAGAAATATAAGGTCTCATACAAAAATTATAAAGTTCAAAATAGTATTTTAATGTTCATAATAAATATAAAAATGCCCAAATAGCTAATAGTACCATCAAGTTCAAATGTCATATAGGTGTACATACAATGCCATGCACATATGGGATACAAAAAAATGTCATGTAAGACATATATATTTCCTAATCATAAAAATTTGTCCCTCTCTTGGCATTTCTCAAAGAAGGCCCCTCCCTCTTAGAAAAATATGGAGATCTATGAGATGACATTGGATCATTCGAGCCCATGCTACTAGTCCTCTTCCACTGAATACTTTCCTGTAGATGAGCCTATAAATGAAAAGAATGTTTTTTTGTTAAAACTTAATTTATATATGTTTTCAACATGTATTTAAGACCATGCTAGAATGAAAGTATTTACATAAATACACAAACTTACCGCAAGTTGTTGATCACACCCAATATGCAATCTCACGCTTAGATGAGTCATCGGGAGCTCGCATGAGTACGAACGGGGGTCACGAAGATGATGATATGGAGGAGTTTCGTGCCCTTGAAGTCACAATGGAGGGGTTGAGGTTCCCTACATACACCTAAGATTAGAAAATCTAACATCATAATTAGTGATAATAGAACTAAGTACCTGTATGTGTAATGAAAATATTTTAACTAATTTTATCAATATAAAAACTATTGTTTTTACCCTGCCATGCCTGGTGAATCAAATGAAAAGGGATGCTACCTATCACAAGTAACTCCTGCATATACACAATTAAGGACATTATTAACATAATTTAATAATTATAAAATGAAATACATTACTAACATGTAATTTAACATAATATGAATTACACGAGAAATTTAACAAAATTTACATGTTGTTCAAGAATACCTCAGTGAGTTGCTATGCAGATGAAAATTGCAGCAGCAACACCTTTTTCTACTTGTCGCAGAGATGGTAGGGTGTCTAGTGAAGTGAACATCTTTATCAAACATGTATCACTTGAGTTATATGAACATACAAGAACATACATATATTTGGACTTCAAAACTAATGTATATATATGTATACGTATATGTATAGTATATATATACATATACGTATACATATATATTACATTAGTTTTGAAGTCAAATATATGTATGTTCTTGTATGTTCATATAACTCAAGTGATACATGTTTGATAAAGATGTTCACTTCACTAGACACCCTACCCATCTCTGCGACAAGTAGAAATATATATACTATATATTATATATATATATATATATATATATATACTATATTTGCATGCATGTGAAAATTTACCACAATTAAGATTCTAAATTACATTTTTGAATGTATGTGTATGCATGGTGCTCGTCACCCTATAGTCAAGATGAAGATGTGCCTCAAACGCACATGTAATATCAATGCATGTACATGTACAAATACAATTATTTCAAAAATTTAACATAGATAAGTAAATCAAGTATTCCAAATTTTTGTAACACAAATAATAAAACATAACAAATACCTGTGAAGGTGACACCAATAACTGTAATCCAAAGGTCTCATTCAAAAAGGCATCTGACATAGTGACATTATTTTTTGCACCTCTAGCACCCAACTCCACCAAAATTGGTATGCATGAAATTATCGTCCTCCTCGGGCCCCAAACATATGTTACCCACATGACGAGAAAATATGTGGCCTCATGCTAGTACTCCCTGAGGGAATACTTTGTGTACCTCTATGAGAATCTAGCTTATAAATATCCCTCGTATGTCAAACAATAGTCACAGATAACCCCTGAAGCACGTCGAGTGTATCAATCTCTACTATCTCCTTCACTCCTGGAGGGGACAGTCTCAGGGTGAGGGGGCTTCTATGTGGGGACTCTACCATGCTGAATATGTGCACATTGTACACCTGGTCGATCCTGTATTGATCCTTTTCCTTGTCCCTAGGAATCTGGGAATCAAAATAATTTGCGGATCTCGTTGACGATAAACTCGCAATAGAGTTTCCTTAGAAAGTTATAGTGGCACCTCATTGTTATTGCAAGGTGGAAAATCGAACATCATCCACCATCAGTCCCAAAAATTATTTTTAATCAAATTATTACTCAACTAATGGATGGGAAAACTGTTTTCATGAAAATGGAACAGGTAAATTAGTGTAGGGGTCCAATGAATAAGGCGTATATGAGGTGTTTTGTAATTTCTTTTTTCTTTACATGCACATATGACATTTTTTTGGAATAATAAACCCTACTAACCATATCTGTAAGTTTTTCTAACGATCAATTTTCCCCGTTGTTGCGTCAACTTGAACAAGTAATGCCTCGAATTTTTTTGTAAGATATGTCTAGTGGGGGTTTGTAGATTGTCAATCCCTCATTATTTTTATTAAATCATCAATTTCAATTTTGTTTTCAACTATGTGGGCTGATAAATCTTATTGAATACCCAGAGGATGTTGAGCAATTGTGAGAGGGTTGGGAGGCATAACAGGAATACAAAAGGTTTGGTTGTGGTTGGGGATTCCCATGACCTTGAACTGTAACAATAAATAAAATTTATTCAATTCAAATTCTACTCCTATAATTATCATATTTCAATGTAATTTTGAGAAAATAATTTTACCCGCCTCTTCTCTGTGCCCCCATCATCGATTAAGATCTTCTCAGTGATCCAGAAATGGTCCTTTGAGCTTGAGATCCAGTTAAATGAAAAAACGTGAGGGCACGGTTAAGCTCTAAAACTTGCATTTGAGGGAGATAAAATGATAGAGGCCCTGACCTCTTTTTTTCCTATTTATAGAAGAAATAATGTGTGTGTGTTATGCTTTGGTAAATCCCAAACCTAAGAATTTAAAATGTGATCACGTTTTACTTTTTTTGGGGTGTTTTGTCCACTTTTTGATCCCCCCAACTTCGTTGCACTTACTCATATTCTACATTTAATCTTAAATAAGTTATATAATTCTTAATACTACATCTAAATCCACTTTATAATAGAAAGAATAATGTTAATTCGTGTAATAGATGAGACTTAATTTGGTCTCATCATCCCTTCTGAACGTGTACGTGAAAAATGGGAAATATATAGATGTACCAATGTAAATAGATGTTTGGATGGAAAAATGAACTTCCCCTTCTATCTGTTTATGTAAAAAATTCAGTCCCTTTTCCCTTGAATGAAATCTAGATGAATGCTTTTGATGTTCTTATATGCGTTTGGATGCAACATTAGGTGATGATAATAGCTTATTAGAGATTGGTCCCTTATTATGGACATATAAATTTGTATTTATATGATTCCCTTGTTTTTAATTTTGTAATTGACAACTAAAAGGATGACCCATAAGAAAACAAGATTCCCAAAAGATTAAGAGGTTGAAAAGAAGCAAGTAAGAAACAAATAGGTTGGGGGGCACCCAGAAGGGATGATGGCACCTGTGGCTCTGGCATCCTTGTTGGGTGTTGGTGTCTAAAGTCATGAAATATAAAGTAATGAAATTAAAACTGGGATGTGGGGTGTCTAAGACCAAAGAGAAGGATAGAAAGATAGAAAGGAGGCCGAAGGTAGTAGTCAATTACTAGTTTTCTCAATTAAGAATCATATGAATAATAGTATGTGATTAGGACCTCTAAACGTACACAAGTGCATTATTTTGTGTCCTACAAGTCACTCAAAAGAACTTGATTGACATCTTGTCTAATTTCTAATTAGCCACTCCAACTCTGATTTTATTGTGTCTAATCGCTATCATCATCTCTTTATGATTCATTAACATATTGTCTTTTACTCCCTTTCATCATGTCATATTAGTCACTTATCATAGAAACCTCTCATTTTCACTCTGCTTCTCTTCTTAACTCGCTCTTTTATTCTTTTCCTAAGAAAGTTTTTTCCATGTTGTTTCTTCTCAGCACCTCACCCTAGGGATTACATGGTCTTTTGGTGCTTCTTCACTCTTATTTTCACCTTCCAAGTTTTTTTCTACTTGGGCTTCCTCTATCTTTCTTCTTTCTTTCTCTTGAATCCTTTTAAACTGGGTTTCTCTCTTGTTATTTTTCTTATTTAATCACTTTTTAATTTTTTTCTTATTTTTCCAAAGAACATCACACCTTCTCTTATAAAAAATGATGTTAGAGGAAATTGAGCAACTCAATCAACATCAACAAGTTATATAACAATCCATGTAATTATCAATCAACCATAAAAATAACAATTTGTCACAAGAAACCAAAACCATTTATTTCAAAAAAAAATCCTATAAACAATTGTATGTAATGGTCAAGAATTCCAAGACTTATTTTATTTCACCTTCCACAAATGTTCATGTGCTTGAAATTTTTTCAATACTTCATTTGCTAGTAAACTCCCTTTAGACCTCACTTCTTGCTACTAGCCCTTCAAAATTACAGTTTTTAGAAAAGAGACCATAAAACCATGATTCATGCTTCAATTATAATTTTTCCCAATACCCATTTATCCCATTCAATATGCTACAAATTTTCATATCCTAACTATAAACCCATAAAAACTTATTCCTTCTTTATTGTTCCAAGCTAGACCCAATTTCTCACCCTAAATACATAAAAAGGTTAGTGTATAGAAGAAACCACACACATTCATGTAAAAGTAAAAAAAAATCCTGATATCATTTTTCCTCCTTATGCTTTGTGAAAGCTTTTATGACATAACTAGATTTTCCGATTACTCCCAACTAAAATTTCTTCATTATTCTAGATCTTCTTTTAGGCCTAATTAAGGTTTTAGACAAATTTTATAGCTTTGTTAAGAATTTTCTTACTTTTTATAACTTTTGTAAACACCTTCATCCATTTTATAACATCATTTTCTATACTGTTCATAATTTTCCTTACTCCCTTGGCATCATTTTTGGCAAATTTTCAACAATGAGTTTCACAAGTTTTATCTTACTCTTCACATGCCCTTTTGTTTTTAAGATCTATTTCTACTTCCCTTACTTGATTTCAAACATTCGTATTCAACATTCCCATCAATAACACATTACCTCTTTACCTTTCACTTCTTATAAAATTCACGTTTCCTCCTTTTATACTCATTTTGGTCTTTTGGCTAATTTGCTCTTTAGTTCCTTGTTTACTAGACTAAAACCAGGATAGTTTAGAATTTTCTCTTTAAATGGATGATTCATTAGAATACATAATGTTATTCAAGGGTTTCATTCACCCTCTTAAAGATCCATCCATCTTTTCTAAATGATATTTATTTTATAAACTCACTTTAAAAGATCATGACAACTCTGTCTAGACTTGATTGGTACAATATTAGCTTGATGATTGTACATTTCCTTGGTTAGTAATCAATACTCTTGAGTTCTATCTAATTTTCTTGTGACCTCCAGAAATATCCTTATTCTATTACCTTATAACTCTCATATCTTACACTTTGATAAAATACATGGTCATTTAACTTCGTCACAATACTCATTTCTTTAAAGAAACCTCAAGATTGGGTATACTAGCTTGATAGACTATATTTTCTCATTTTATCATAGTGTCCTTCAATATTTTTCCATGAAATATTAAAACCCCCTCCAATACTCTTACAACTCAATATACACAAATTTTTATCAAATTTATATGTTTAAATCATAATTTATATAAGTTTCTTGTGTTTTCAAACCCTAATCAGGGGTCTCAGACGAGCGAGGGCAGGGGATTTTGGGATCATTTTATTTTCTCAAGCTCCAAAAACTTTCCAATTATTTCAACATGCATTTGAAATAATAAGAACCTTCTCAAAAATTTTGTCAATCCCTTCTTGAAAAATTTTCTTGGAATAGTGCAATCTAATTATACATTATAGCTATTAATCATGCACTAATTTTAACTCAAAGGTTGGCTAACTTACATCTTGATGAAGTGAACAATTATCAAACCAAACACACAATATTTATACGATAAACATTTCTCACCATTATATTCAGTCCCAAACCTAGGACTTAATTTGACCCTTTCATGATTTATCCACTCTTAGTATTAACAAATTTACCAGGTTCAAAGGCCCCTCAAACAGTGTACACCCTACTGTGATAGATTTCTCAATTAATTTTTTCATACTCTTTAATGGTTATTAATATCCCATAACTCTTCTATAGTTTCATTTCAACCTAAAAAATCTCTCAAAGGTGAATATAATCCATGAATAATCATACAATAATGTTTAGTCTTATAAATCAGAGTTTCATACCTTTGAACACTCTGTCAATATTTTCACTAATGACATGGTTTCTTGATGGTTCATGATTCTTGTTTTATATTTCCTCATAACCCTGCAAGCCTGCACAGACCTCCATTAATGAAAACAATTCAATACTCAACTTTGAACCATGTTCAAACACAATGTAACACTTGTATCCCATAAATAAGAGAAATATACTCGAGAAGGCTCGTTTACCATTGATTCTATAAATAATAAATAGCTCCTTGACCTTCTTGGGTATGATAAAGGTTTTTTTTTCTTAAACTACAATCCTTTCTCCACACTCCCTCCTAACCTCAATTGTGAATACACTTCATCATAATGAATGATTTAGAAAGGTAGTTAGGGTTTTAACCACTAACTCTCCTAGAAATAGTCTAACCAAGTGAGTTAAGGACCTAGTAGATTCAATGAGGACATGTCTTAGGTGGTAAATAAGTCACATGGACTCTATCTTATATCATTTTATAAACTTTCACTAACATTTGGTACTATAATGCCTAACAAGATAATTTAAAAATTCAAACTTTTGGTTGATTTAACAATAAATAATTTTTTTGTAAAAACCCTAATAGGATATTTGAGAGTCACATGGAATAAGATAGAAATGAAGAACAAAATGTGAAGAAATCAATAAGAAAGTTTATTTGAAACCATAGGTGCAAGAAAGAGGAGGAAAATACTTTTTTGATTCACAATAAATCGAGAAATGTGTGAAGTTGGAAAAGTGTTGGAATTAGAACATAAAGTGTCTCAACTGAATGCAGAAAATTGTAGGAGAGCTAGATCATGACGTACCTTAGTGCATGGACTAGAACTAGGGTGCTTAGGCAACAAATACCCTAACCAAGCACCAAGGTCTTCTTAAAACCTCATAAAATATTTTTTACAGGGGTCATTAGATGTTACTTGACTATCACCTTTAGTTGCCTTTGTGTCACACTAAGTTTGCAGATGTTCTCCTGTAACTTGTAATGAAAGAGATGTCTTGCAAAACCCTAAAAACACATCACATCCTAAAAATGAAAATATGTAAATGGGGAGTCAAACTGACCCCAGTGGTCATTTGACTGAGTGAACTTATGATCTAGGTATTGCACTAACTACTTTTAGAGTCCATGTAGTTTTACGGTGTGTGTGTGTAGAATTGTTCCTTAGGTGGATCTTGTGCAAGATGTACTCGATATTGAGCAATAGCTAGATTTAGAAGAAATAAATAGATATGTTCATGGAAAAATGAACTTCCCCTCCTATAAATTATATGGATAATAATGTATTCCCCTTGTCCCTTGAGTGGATATTAGATGGATGCTTTAATGCTCTTGGAATTCTTTTGGATGCAACCTTAGGTGAATGTAGTAGATGCTTAGAGCTTGTTCCCTTATTATGATAACATAGAATTGTATTTATATTATTCCCTTATTTAATTTCATAATTCACCATTAAAATTATGACCAAAAAGAAAAACAAGATTCCCAACGACTAGAAAAGACCTAAAATATGGGAGCAAGATATGTAGAGGTCGAGGTACCCAGACGGGAGGGGAAATTGGGCATTGGCTTCCTGGCTAGGGTTTTGGCTTCCTAGCTGAGTGCTCGTGTCCAAACTCAGACAAGTTGAAGTAATAAAGGTTAGAATGGGAAGTCTGGTGCGTAAGAGCAAGATAAAAGCTGGAAGAAAGAAAAGAGGCCAAAGATAGTAATCAGTTAGTACTTTTCTTCCTTAGGAATCATATGAATAGGTAGTATGTGATCAAGACCTAGAAATATTCCCAATGTGCATGATATTGTGTCTAAATTTTCCCCAAATTTATGTTGTTGAACAAAAACTTGATAACATAAAGTAGATAAGATATGTGTACTTGATAACCATGTAGATCGATGGAGAAAGTGTGTTGAGGAGACAAGAAACAACGTGGAAGCTAGAGGAAGGGGGAAGTGGAAATGACCCTAGTGGTGAAGTGTATGTGTGATTTTTCATTATAAATTTTTTCAATGTTGTTTGATGCTTGATGATGTGACTTTTGCTTCCCATATGAATAGAGCGGAAAAAGAGTAGTCAAATATGTGTATATGAAAATTTGATCAAAATATGTAAAAAGTGTGAAAAATTATGTAAAAAAGTGAAAAGGAACATGTGCACCTAATCCATGATGAGTGAAAAAATAGAAAGGCTCCTAAAAAATGTTGAGTTTCTTGGGTTATTGTTGATGCATAATCACAACACGCCTGATCTGTTTTATAATTTGAAGGATTGTTATAGTCAATGTGATTGCATAACATCAAAATTTTCCCAAAGTCTGGGACTTTCCAATTGGGAAAACTCTCCAGATGAAGGCCAATTCCTATTCCTCTATTCTGATGCTTACATTCAAATTATAGAGGATATAATCTAAAATCTATTCTAACTTGCCAAGGAGACATGGTTAAGAAGATTACAATAATTTAAACCTAAACTAACAGAGGTGATTCACTAAAGGAACACTGAATAACTTTCATTGCATAGAAATAAATGTTAAAAAATATTGAAAAGGATTAACATCAAAGAAAATCAGTTTCTTATCATGAATTCATTCACCATTAAACACAGACCATCAAATATACAACACAATAACTATGCACAAATAACCAAGATTGAAATGAGAGATCAGATGAAAGAAATGAACACAAGAGAGGGTTAAATGTCATCCACACAATTCTATTATTAATCCAAATACTTGATATAGTGCATTACAATGGACAAGAGGCAAGATTGCATTTACAGTTTAGATGGGAGGTTTGAACTCCAAAAATTCACTTATACACAAGAGAATAAGGGAGAGTGCAAAGAAAAATTATCCAACATTACAATGATGACCCTCCTTAAAATATATATGAAGAAAGAGAGAGGTGTGGGAGAAGAAGTTCAAATCTTTCTTCAACCACCTGTTGGTATCCAAATTTAACCTCCTTCAGAGACCGAGCAACATCATGGGTTTGACAGGACACTTAGAGGTAGATAGACAATTATGTATGTCGTTTTATAGCCGGGGAAGCAATATATCTAACTTGTTAGCACTCAGGCTCTGAAGGGAGTGGGTAGCACATGCAAGAGGATTTGATCTGATCCTAAGTATTTTAGGTTGTGCCTTTCAACCAAGGTAAGAGAACCTATTTTTTAACCTTTGTTATTTGAAAAGAGATCCATGTACCTTTATTTTTAATAATTTTTTTAGAGAAGGCCTTGGGGAAAATATGATCAACACACCAAATCTCACTCTCATGAGTTGTCACTTCAATACTATGGAGATATTTTCACAACAAGGCAAAGGTTACTAAACACATTTGAGACTTTGATCTATTCTGAATACTTTAGTAAAAGGATTTTGGTCTTGTGTGGATATACAAATCAAAAACAGGGGTAGTA
The DNA here is from genome assembly GCA_019776745.2 of Taxus chinensis. Lineage (NCBI taxonomy): Eukaryota > Viridiplantae > Streptophyta > Pinopsida > Cupressales > Taxaceae > Taxus > Taxus chinensis. Next base: position 702,762,413 of record CM034149.1, on the reverse strand, counting down.
TGGGTAGGATTGGTTGTTGTTAAATGAATTTTGGTGGGAGGGGAGACAAGATGGAATTTACTCACCAGATCCTTGAGAGCTTATACAAAATGGAAAGATTCAATCAACAAAACGCCACAAAAAGTTAAATTGTTTCCTCAACTAGAATATGTGCTTCAATGGAGGCCTAGATTAGCACTCTTTCACACAACCTATGGGATTCTATCACAAAGGCTTGAGTCAGAGAACCCAATAAAGCACCAAGATTTAAACCAAGTCACGCCTGAGGTACATCCAGAGGCTTATACATAATCTATATTAATAAAATGAAAGAAAAGTGATTTTAAACCGTTTATCCCATTCCCAGATCAAGGATCTTCTAAGAAATGAAATTGTAGATGCCAATAAACTATAACAAGGACTAATATTTGTATTATTAGACTATATGTTGGTACAATATTGCAATAGAAATGAGAAAAACTACTCGTATCCATTCATAAATGAAATAAATACATTTTACTCAAGATTGACACAAAATAACTCAAAGTTTGATCAAATTTATCATCAAGGGAAACATTCTAGAACAATCTCAAATATTTTCAATGGCTGTACACTTGAAACCACCTTGACACGATCAAATTTGACACAAAGAGAGATATACATGATTCTCAACATGGCTTCTCAAAATGGATGGGCTCTGTCAAGATTTTTCTGCTAGAGAAAATTTGTCCTGATCTTTCAAAAAACTCCCAACTTCTAATCGTTTGCACGATGAATTCATGCCATTTATAGCATTTCCAATAGAGGCCCTTCCTCCTAAAAGACAAAAATGTTAAATGCACCAGTGCTCACCATGATTCTTTCGTGATTCACAGAATCATATCTGTAAAAGGTCTCAAGGTTCTTGAGGGGGCAGATCTCATCAAATATCTCCCGCATTTAATTCTTTCCTCTGGTAGATTACTCATCCTTCAATTTTCCAAAAAATTCCACCTCAAATCTATCAAATCTGGCTGTTTGCATGCTCAGGAGAGTAAAAATTGAAAACCAGATTGGGCTTGACGGTTAGACCATTTTAATGGTAAAAGATGCCTCGAGATCTCCTCCACCAAACCCTCGATATCAAAATTAACTTGCTCCTTTGTTTAGCATGTAGAAAATAGCAAGAAATCATGAGAACTTGCACTTCCAAGAGTTTTACAGAGAAAATGAGGGGAAAATTAGATTTGGACACTCAGGAGCAGTTGATTTTTGATTTTGAATGTGGGCCATCCACGTGGAAGATTCAAAAAATGGGCTCGGGGGCTTCTTTTGACCTTTTTTGAACCTTTTTAAAAAAGGAATACATTCCATTTTTCTCTGCACCTCCACTTTTGAAAAATGTACCTGACATGCGTCTTGAGGTGGGCCCCAAAAGAAATGTGGAGAAATTCTACCATTTGATTCTCTTTTTGGAAAAAGGAAAATTTTCCAAGTTACCCCCGTAGTTCCATTCTTGAGAAATGCTTTTGACACGTGTCCCAATGTGGCTCATAGTGGAACTATTCTTCCTTTTTTACTTTTAACTCTTTTTTCACAGAAGGAAATTTTTCAAATTTTCCTTTAGGGGTCCAGACCTCCGCCTTTGACTAGGGAAATCTTTGACCTTTCTTTCTTCGGGCCTGCGGACCATTTTGATGTTTTTAGTCATTTGAATACAAGAGGGAAAATTTACAAATTTCCCCTGATGGTCCACCTCCCTGCCCCCTTGACTTGAAATAAATTTTGAATTTTTCTTTTGTCGAGCTTGCAGGCCATTTTTGACATTTTAACTTTTATGAGGCAAAGACGCAAAAATTTTAAGTGCCTCTGATGGTATACTTCCCTGCCCCTTATGAATTTTCAAATTGCCACGTGTCACAATGGTGCACCTTGAGGTGGCCCTAAATATTTGATACTTTTAATGAGCATGGGCTCACCACGTGTCCTGCTCCGGTAATAATTGTTTAAAGGCTTGAAACTGAGTAGAAGGTGCTAAGTGTAATGCTCCGAAGCAATATTGTCTTGGCCATTGAAAATTCTAAGTAAAATTCAAAGTGAGCAGAGTTCCCCATGTTTCCTCATGGCGCTTCTCCAAGATGGTGACAAATTTTAAGATTCTGAATGAGCGCGGGCTCGCCACATGTCCCTGTTCTGGGAAACTATTTCCATCTGCCTAAATATTTTTCTAAGTATGACAAACCTAGCAGAAGCCTCCACATGTCTCTTTTCTACCAACCCTCCACGTGTCCTCCCAATGCTACTTTAAATCCAAACCAAAAATTTGATTCTCGAACGAGCGCCATTCCTCCACGTGGACACATTTTTGAATTGAGGATTTTCATGGAATTTTTGAAGTATTAAGTTGATTCACATCTAGCCAAGAGGTGCCACATTTCCCTATTGATGCGGGGATGCAAATTTGATTTGGAGAAAACACCCATCAAACCGTAAAATACATAAACACGAGCATTTGAGCCTAAAAATGAAGTTTTATTTAAGGGTAGATAATTTATACTATTGCAAGGCTCAAACATCATACCTAAGAACATATTAATTCATTTCTCTTTAAGTATTTAGGGAAAAAATGGTGAGGACAATAGATCTTGAATGAGAAAAATGGAGAAAATGGGAAAACGTGAGTTTTTGAAGCAATAGAGCACGGGAGACTCAAAACACAGATCTTTTCTAGAGGAGAAAAGAAGCAAGGAGATAAATATGAACCCATACATGATCCTCAACCCTGGAGAAAATTAAAAAAAATGGAAATAAGAAAAACTAGGGACAACACAAGGAAGAAGAAAATGATAGAGGTCATGAATGAATAATCAGTTAAAGGCACAGATGGGGCAAGACCATTTTGAGCACCAACATTTGGCTCTGACTCGGGGATGGGCACTCCGTGCAAGTACCACAAGAAAAAACTTAGACCAAGTGCCAAAAATTATCCATTGGGTAGTGAAGTCATCTTTACAAGGCAAAGCAACAGATCCATCACCAAAAACAAACAAGGAAGCCAGCAAAAAAAAGTCACCACAGACAAGGATGAGCAAAAACACAAAAACATGACACAAACAACAAACTATACACTATATAAGAGTTGTTTACATTGATTCAGAGGAATCAATCTAAGAAATGTTTCAGATGCCTGCTATTAATAGGCATCTCACGTAATTAACCATCTACATCTTTCAAGAAGAATGTGTGTTCACTAGTTTTAATTTCAATGGAGTAAGGGCCCATCCACAATGAGTCAAAATTTTCATGCTTGCCCTTATCCTCATGTCTGCTATCCCATAGTAGCACAAGATCTCCAATATTAAAGGCTCTAGGAGTGACCTTCTTATCAAACAGTTTCTTCAGCTTCTCTATGAACCTTATATGCCTCTAGTGGGATGCCCTCCCCTCTTCATCAAGCTCAACAAACTAGTTGATGTGGGCATCATAAGGACTTACTTCTTGATCTTCCAGTTATTAAATGAACTGATATGAAGATAATTACATATGCAGGGGTAGCAGGGCATGAGTCCCATATACCAACTCAAATGGACTCTTTCCAATGGTTCTTTTAGCAATGATCATATTAGCCCAGACAACAAACTTAATCTATTCGCCCCATTTTCTCTTGTTCAACTCCAAGGTTCTTTTGATAATCTTTAGAAAATTCTTATTGTTAGACTCAACTTGTCCATTTCCATGGGGACTATAATTAGATGTATATGTTAGATTGATCTCATATCCTTTTCACATTGCCACCAGAGGTCTATCCCTAAAACTCATGGCATTATCAGCTATGATTTTGACTGGTACTCCAAACCTGCAAATAATATTGTTTAGCACAAAATCCATGACAACTTGGTGTGTAGCCTTCTTGGTGGGGGTTACCTCCACCCATTTAGTAAAGTAGTTAGTGGTTACAAGAATCCAATTATGGCCAACACTTGAAGGGTATGAAATATGACCAATGAAATCCATTCCCCATTTCTTAAATGGGGCTTCAATTGATACGGGCTGTAAAGGTAGGGAGGTTGAAGCTTTCATCCTTCCAGAGACTCTTGCAGAAAAATTCCCCCCACAAACTCCTTTATGGAGATCATAAATTATTTTGGGGGCTTCATCTTCAATGATGCATCTTAAGAGGACTCCCTCTAGGTTCTTCCATGCCAACCCAAAATTAGTAACAACATATTTCTGGGAAGCTAACTTAAGAGCTCTTTTCTGGTTTTTACTTAAATGCTTAGGTTAGTTTAAATGTCTGAGATAGAACATCACATCCTTATGCCACTCAGAATTCATCAATTTTTCAAAAACAACCACCCTTTCCTCTTCAACCTCATTTACCTCAATGATCTGAAAGTTTCTCTAATCCATAATCTTAGCTAACCCCACACCTCTCACCAAATTCATGGGTTGGATGTCCATATCATACTCTTGCAAATTTTTCACCCATCTACATCTCTTACTTGAGAATTCCATCTCTGATAAGATGTCTTTTACCATGGTATGGGGAACATAAGCAAAAACTTTTAAACTTAAAATATAAGGCCTGATAACTTTTGTTGCTATGAATAAGGAAAATGCCTACTTTTCCATGATGGTGTATTTTAATTCTGCCCCTTGCAGTGCCTTATGGAAAAAGGAAATTGGCCTCTCATCCCCTTGATTATCCTTTTGCAATAGGACAAAAGAAATATTACTCACTGAAGCAAAGGAAAACAACTGGAAAGGTTTCTTATAATCTGGGGCTGCCAAAATAGGGGCATGTTTCAATGCCTCTTTGATTCCATTGAAATCTTGGATGAAAACCTCCTCCCATCTGATGATCTAATCCTTCTTTAACATGGAACTGATTGGGATAGTCAACTCAGAAAAGTTTGATATAAACCTTCTAATGAAGTTTATTTACCCAAAGAAGGACTGAATTCCTTTTTCGGTTCTTGGAATTAGAACTTTACTGATGACCTCCACTCTTTCTAGATCAATCATCACTCCTTCTTGTGACACAATGTGACAGAGAAATTTTTCCTTCTACACTCAAAAGTGGCATTTCGTTTGATTGAGTGAGATGCCATATTCCCTACATTTGATCAACATCTTCTCTAAGTGAAACACGTGGTCACTTCTCTTTCTTGAAAACACTATTACATCATCTTGGTAAACAAAAATAAAGTCATTGATGTAACTATTGTAAATATCTCCCCCCCGGGTAGATATAGACAAGAAAAAGAATATGGAAATCAAAGAAACTCAGAGCCCGATATTTATTGCATCACCAATAGCCAAGGCACAGGTAGAAGGCGCACGTCAAAGAGTGTCGACATGAACATGGATGCACCCTGGCGTAGGTAGAAAAGTGTCGACACGGAAAAGTTCACGCGAAGGCACAGGTAGAAGGTGCACATCAAAGAGTGTCGACATGAACATGGATGCACCCTGGCGTAGGTAGAAAAGTGTTGACACGAAAAAGTTCACGCCAAGGCGCAGGTAGAAAAGTGTGAACACAAAAAATTTCACGCCAAGGCGTAGGTAGAAGACACACAGCAAAGAGTGTCTACATGAACATGGATGCACCCTGGCACACTTAAGAGTATGACGACACGCAAATGGATGTGCCAAGGTGGACCTTCAGGAGGCACAACATTATATTAAGATGGCCATAACTTTTCATAGGGAGATCGGATTCATGGAAATATTACGAGGTCCTATCTTTAATTGGGTGGGAACAAGTTCTTAAAAATGCAAAGTATAGTTCGCCACTTTTTGGGTTTGCTAGGGTTCTCACCTACCACCATAATGAGATGAATTAAATACAACCTAGAGGTGGTTGGGGTAGATTTGGAATTCCTCTCTCTTCCCTCTCTCATTCTTCCTATAAATTGTAAGGAGGCGATTCTTTTTAAAGGTTTGAAATTCTGGTTTTTCCCCTGCCTTCTTCTCTTTGACAGGGGAATTTGTGGAGTTCAAACCTCCCATTAAAAACTGTAATGCAACTTTTCCTCTTGGAATTTTGTAGTGTATTGTGTCAATCTTTGGAGAAAATAATGCATGTCTGTGGATGATTCTCAACCCTCTCTGTGTTCATTTGCATCCTCTTAATCTTTCACTGCAAATTTGTTTATCTGTGCATGATCTTGCATTGCATTTTAATGGTTTGTGTTTATAGGCAAGATAGGTGTTTCTTCATTCCTCGGTGTATCACCTTTGTTAGTTTAGGTTTATTTTTATGCATCTTCTTACCCTGTCTCCTTGGAAAGTTAGTTTAGGTTTTGAGTAAACCCTCTACATTTTTTACGTGTGCATCTGAAGAGAGGAATAGGAACCGGCCTTCAGCCAGAGATATTTTTTGATTTCGCAAGGTCCCACACTTGGGAAAAGCTCCATGTTATGCAATCGCACTGAGAGTCTCAACCCATCAGGTTGCAGACATTCAGGGGTGTTGTGATTCGCCATTAATAGTAACTAGCAAAAGCAACATCCATTTCTCTCTGAAAAGTGGCTCCAACATTCATCAGACTAAAGGGCATGCTGACATATACATATGTTCCCCATGGAAGTAGTGAAGGTTGTCTTGATCCTTTTTGATTATTTTACTATGACTTTGTTATAACCAGATAAGCCATCTAAAGTAGAAAGCAACTTAGAACCATTCACCAAATGCAGCATGTGCTCCATGTTAGGTAAAGGATAGTTGTCCTTCATTAAGGCCTTGTTTAGATTTATGAAGTCCATAAAAAACCTGATGTCACCATTCTTCTTTCTTACTGGCACTAGGTTGGCGACCCAAAAGAATACCTTTTGGGCTGGATAATTCCTCCATCTCTCAGCTTCTTCAGCTCCTCTTGCATTTTGAGATATAATAGAGGATTAATTTGTCTCTACTTCTATCTAAATGGTTTTGCATTGACCTTCAAGGGAATCTCATCTTGGAACAGGTCTTTTGTATATGCTTTGAGCTCATAAAAGGTCCAAGCCATGCAATATTGGTACTTATTTAACAATTGGATGTATGGCTACTTTTCATCTTTGCTGAGACTGCTGGCCAAGCAAATATTCCTTGGTTTCTCCTTCGTGCTAAGGTCATGCTCCTCAACATCCCTCTAGGATTCCATATGCTTGTTAATAATGAAGTTGACATTATTAAAATTCAATTCAAGAGCAACAAGCCCTCTATAAATGGTGTTAGTCTTTAGCTAGATGATACCTTTGCCAAATAAGGTTTCCTTCCCCTTTGTTATATAGACCATTGGCTCCCAATCAATGTTTTGATCAGAAAACTCCCCACCATTTTGTAGGAACCTTCTGACTTGAGAATCATCATCAATGTTTTATATTGTCATGGACAGAGGGTCTTGTCAATATCTCAACCTCATATTCACAATAAGGGGATGTTGCATAACTGTCAAACTGAGACCCCAACACTGCAAGATTGTCTACCAAGTCATTGAACCTCTTGTCATGATGCACTATATTGAATGAATCAAACATCTCAATGAAATCCCAAACTGCATGCTTGTACTGTTTTAGTTGCTAATTCTTTGTGGCATATAGTCTTCTGACTTGATTAATAACTAACTCCGAGTATCCTTTGACAATGATGTCCTTGACACCATACTTCCAAGAATTTCTTAAACCTAACAAGAATGCCTCATACTCAGCAATGTTTTCAATACACTCAAAGTTAAGCTTAAAGGAAAAAATAAACCTTTCATGGCTTGGAGAAATTAAGACAACACCGACACCATTTCCAAATTTAGAGCAAGCTCCATCAAACAACAGGTTCCAAGGAGAGCCTGCCTACTCAAGACACTTAGACTCCTCAATCTTGTTCTCCTTCCCATCAGTGATTCCTAGAAAGTTGTCAGCATCAACATTTGTGTATAATACTTCATATGATGCATTGTTGAGATCCTCAATAAAGTGTAACATTTTCTTCTCCCCATATAACCTGACAAGTCTTCCCTCAACTGGGATGGTGGCATAAGATATGTCCATTTGAACACTCCCACCAACATTTGTAGACCAATTCCTTGACAATAACATACACCACTTGGCTGGGCAATCAACTATGACAACATCAAGCTTTAAATTTTTACCTGGGTAGGCCACAAGCTACACCATCAAATCCTCCACATATCTCACTATTGGCACCTCTCTGGAGTCCATGGTAGTGCATTTCCCATATGTTGTTGTTACTTTAATATTCATTTCATTCATGACCCTCAAAGGCATGACATTGCATGATGCCCCTGAGTCAAACATATAGTTGTGGAGCAGTCTATCCTTGATGATCAGAGTAGTGAAGAATGGATCCACATTCAGCTGAGAGTCTACCAAGGATGTCCCCAAATAAACCTCATGTGGTTCAGCTAGCTCTTCTGATACAGATGGTGTCTCAAACTCTTCAATGGCTAGAGGATTCTCCACAATCTTCACATTTCTCCCTAAGGTAGTATTCTCTTCATTCAATCCCAAGTACTCAAATGCTCTCTTTTTGTGCTCGGGAATCCTAAGTAACTCAAAAAATTGGGACAGAGACTTTGATTTGACTTAAAACTTGGGAAATTTCATATGGTACATTCTTGGGCAATGCATTGTTGGAAGAAAGGCCAATACACTCATTAGGTGGTACAATATTCTTGATAGCTTGAGCATGAGGATGGGTATGATTCTTGCTTGGAACTACAGGGCCTTTCGTAGGTGCATCTTTCCTAGGAGCCTCTTTAGGAATGTTTGAAAGTAAGGGATATTTTGGCTTGGCTTGAGGCCCTATCCCTTTGACAGCATTACTTCTTGTGTTAAATTCCTTCTCTTGAGCCATAACAACATTCATGAACAACTTCCTATCTTCCTTAGATGGGATTCCTCCGTCATACTTCTTTATTATTAAATCCCTTAGATATTCAAATTTATTATTTGGAAATTCAAAATCTTGTACACTATCTACTTCGAAAGTAGGAGAGAGAGGAAGAATACGTACCCTATGAATGTAATCCCAAAAAATGGCAGTAGTTCTATCATTTATCACCTCAGTTGATGTTGCCCCTTATTATGAGCTACTGGAGCATTTCATCATGTAAACATAATCATGACTCTTGTCATCATATGCATTTTCTTCTTGTTGGTATTCTTCACAAGGAGCATGAGGCATGAAACATTTGTCACACAAATCAATTACTTTTGTCTCTTCCATAATAGAAACTCTGGTAGCCAAAGGATTAGGCACCATTCTATTTTCTCTGTCTCGAGGCTGCCTATTTCCAAATCCAACTAGTTCATTGCCTCTTTCATAAATTATTGATGATTTGTAAATATTTCTTGGGCTTGTTGATTGTGTTGTCCTTGTGAACTCTACCCAATTCATTTCTCAACTCGGGAAAGTTTGTAGGAGATATCCTTGATAGCCCCTACCAAATTTTTAACCACTTCTTCCAAATCAGCAACCTTGCTTGTCTGAGGTTTTTCTGGGTTAATCAGCTTCACACCATCCCTCTTTGGGGGTTTCCTAATTGCCTTGATATTATTCTCTATTTGTATGGCCATGGTGAATGCTTTCCTATAGCTTGTGGGATTCTTGTCTCTTAAGTAATATGCAGCCATTTTATGAAATGCATCATTATTTTTGATTAAGCGTGATTCATCACATGGCCTTATCCTGACAGGAAATCTCCTCAAGGTCTTATTGAACATTGTGTTGAAGTCATGTACTAACTCATTGTGATTCTTCTTGATGTTTTCAAATTTTGATAGAAGAAACCTAGGTTCAGTCCTATCACCATATTACAATCTAAATGCATTGTTCATCTCAACCTAAGAATCGATAGAGTTATCTAGAAATTCTTTGTAAAAGTTCCTTTCATTCTCTTCTAGAGTGTGAACAAACAATTTGATGTATACTTTTTCATGTTCAATCTCAAAATATTCCATCATATTGAGGAAGATCTTTAGATGTTGGTCACCATTAATAGCATTATTTCCCTAGAAATTTGGAATTATGTTCCTCACATATTGAGGTACTGCATTTGGATAACCAACCATTCCCAAAAAAATTATACGTCTAAATGTGTTTACAACAAATGGAGGTTTGGGTTGAGCCATATTTATTTGAGGAGGTGATCTTAGAGGGGTGACAAATTGATGAGGGGCAAAGGGTCCTTGGAACACAGGAGTATAATTTTTAAAATGGAGATTCCCCAAAGGCTTTGTCCCTTGGAAATTTCTATCAGCCTCAAAAAAGACAGGTGCAGAGTGTGAAGCAAACCTTTCAAAATCAAATGAAGGTCCCTCTCCAGTTGGAGAATTCAATTCCACAAGAAACTACCTGATTCAGAGTCACTTGAATGATAGTCTTCAATGATGGGCCAATCACTTTCATCAATGGAGATCCCTTTCCTTGTCTGTTGTTCTCCCATAACTCTCTAGGATTTTCTTCCTTTTGATTTTCCTTTTCCTAGCTCTGGAAATAGTTTCCTAGCATGATCCCTAGTGAAGAAAGACCTTCTTCCTTCCAACTTTGTAAATGTTATTAGAAAAATTTACATGACAGAGGTCTAAGACACTTGTCCTTATTAGAATCAAAACAAAAGGGAGTCACCACTAAGGATTTCCACCTTAGTTGTGTAAATGCACTAAAATATGATTAATCAATTGTCTGTCAGCACTAGAAACTGGAAGTGAAAAATCTAACCTTTCTTCACCAAAATTTATCAATGAATACCCATGAAAAACTTGTAGAGACTGGAAGAGTAGGGTTTTAATGTGAACTTTATCAAAATGTCCCTGGAAATGGTGCCATTTATGTTGGTGTTTTTTACGGGTCAAATAGATATGAATTAGCAGTGGATCAATAGATTAGTCTCAACGATGCAAATTGGTCCTCAAAAATTCAAAATAGTCCCCGAAAATGGTGCCATTTATGTTGGTAAAAAAATTTAACCTCAAATTTAACCTCCTTCAGAGACTGAGAAGCATCATGGGTTTGATAGGACACTCAAAGGCAGACAAACAATCATGTATGTCATTTTGTATCCAAGGAAGCAATCTATCTGACTTGTTAGCACTCAGGCTCTTAAGGGAGTGGGTAGCACATGCAAAAGGATGTGATCTGATCCTAAGTATTTTAGGTTGTTCCTTTCAACCAAGGTAAGAGAACCTATTTTGTAATCTCTGTTATTTGAAAGGAGATACAGGTACCTTTCTTTTACATAAATTTTTTAGAGAAGGCCTTGGGGAAAATATGATCAACACACCAAGTCTGAATCTCAAAATTTTTCACTTCCATACTATGGAGATATTTTCACAACAAGGAAAAGGTTACTAAAGAAATTCGAGACCTTGATCTATTCTCCATACTTTAGTAAAAGGATTTTTGTCTTGTGTGGGTATATAGATCAAAAATAGGGGTAATATGGGTAGGATTGGTTGTTGTTAAATTAATTTTGGTGGGAGGGGAAACAAGATGGACTTGACTCACCAAATCCTTGAGAGTGTATGCAAAATGGAAAGATTCAATCAACAAAATTCTACAAAAAGTTAAACTTTTTCCTCAACTAGAATATGTGCTTCAATGGAGGCCCAAATTAGCACTCTTTCACACAACCTGTGGGATTCTGTCATGAAGGCTCGAATCACAGGACCCAATAAAGCAAAAATATTTAAACCAAGTCACGCTTGACATACACCTAGAGGCTTATAGATAATATCTATCAACAAACTCAAATAAAAGTGATTTTAAACCATTTACCCAATTCCCAGATGAAGGTTGTTCTGAGAAACAAAATTACAGATGCCACTAAACTATCACAAGGACTAAGACCTATGTGATTGGACTATATATTGGTACAAGATTGCAATAGAAATGATAAAAACTACCCGTATGTAGTCATAAATGAAATAAATACACTTTACTCAAGATTGACACAGAATAACTCAAAGTTTGATCAAATTTATCAGCAAGGGAAAGTTTCCAGAACAATCTCAAAGCTTTTCAATGGTTGTACACTTGTAACCATCTTGACACGATATAAGTTGACACAAATAAATATATACAAGCTTCTCTAGATGGATTCTCAAAATGGATGGGCTCTGTCATGTTTTTTTTGCTGGAAAAAATTAGTCCTGATCTTTCAAAAAACTCCCAACTTCCAACCATTTGTATGATGAATTCATGCCATTTATAGCATTTCAAATAGAGCCCCTTCCTCCTAAAAGACAAAAACGTTAAATGCACCAATGCTCGCCATGATTCTTTTGTGATTCACAGAATCATATATGTAAAAGGTCTCTAGGTGCTCGAGGGGGAAGATATCATCGAATATCTTCCGCATTCAATTCTTTACTTTAATAAATTACTCATCCTTCAATTTTCCAACCACTTCCAACCCAAATCTATCAAATCTAGCTCTTTATGTGCTCAGGAGAGAAAAAACAAAAAACCAGATTGAGCTCAAAAGTCAGACCATTTTAATGGCAAAATATTCCTCCAAATCTCCTCCACCAAACCCTAGATATCAAAATTAACTCACTCCTTTATTTGGCGTGTAGAAAATAACAATAAATCATGAAAACTCACACTTCCAAGAGTTTTGCAAAGAAAATGGGGGGAAAATTAGATCCTGTAACACCCTGAACTGTTGTTACTTTCTCCTAAGCATTCAAGTGTTGATATGTGATTTCTTGTAAAAGGATGTGTTCCTCGATTCAGAAATCATGCTTGATATGTACTGAATTTCTTGCAGATTGCAGATATTGACTGAGTCAAAATATGAATAGACTCTTTTATTTATTTCATTTTGTGTCTGAATATTAATCTGATCACGGAATGAATTATAGAGATATTCTTCTATAATATCTAGACTTGGATCAGTGGAATTGATCCAAGTAATGCTTTAAATCTGTATGTGATAAATTATATCACAGACCTTGAACAGGTTGCAAGGTATGGAAGTATTTATTAAGCTAGTCAGGATTATGACTCAGGCTGATCTTGAGAAATGAAACGGTTCCCGATATCAAAGTATATCTGGAAGGTCTCGATTGTAGACCAGGTAATAATTCGTTGACATACAATTCTGCAATAAGAACGGGAGCTAACTCTGTTCTAGAAGGTATGTTACAGGTCTTTCCGAGTTTTCAGGACGAGGACCAAACTGAATTATTAAGGGTTAGTAACCTAAAACTAAAACCTAACCTAGGGGTTAGATTATTGTTAGTCTAACCTAGACCTAGGCTATTAGTTAATATCCTAAGTTAGTATCTTTGTGTAAAATTGTTAGTGTGGGCATTACCCTAAACTCTAACCTAAGATACTAACCTAACTTTGGAGGAGATTATGAAGGGGCCTATGAAGGGTGGCGAACCATGGGCGGTGTTTCCCATGGCAGTAAATGTAAGGGATAAGGATGAGGGACAGGTCATGGCGGAGATTTAGGCGACGGCTAAACGGTGGGGACGTGGCAGGTCGCTAAGTTTGGAAATGAACATGAGTTTTGGATTGACTGTCACCAAAGCTGGCGGTCGGTGGAAGTTGAGTTTAAGCGGGAAAGTTGGTTTAATGGCATTTAATTTTCTTGGAAAGCGAGCACGGAACTCGCGAGAAGGCATGCAAACGGGAAGTTTGTGGGTTTGTTTGGCTTATCGCGATTTTCGGTTTTTGCTCTGCTGGTTTACTGGTTCTTCGCACCAGTTCTCTTTGAGTTGCATGGCAAGAATGAATTTCTCTGGCTCTTTTCTCTGTCATGGAGGATATATATGTGATGGAGACAACGAAATTTTGTTGGTCGCTTTATCGTGGAAAAAGAAAAGGAAGTTTGAGCTCTTCCTGTGGTCTGCTTCGGAAATTTGATCAACATACAGGCATGCTAGGCCCTATCCTTTAAATATCTTGCTGTCTTTCAAATGCTTTCATTAAAACAACTCTGTTCAAGTGTTCTGTGATGATTAGATGAATTTTCTATGAGATCTAGTTTGATTTCTGGCTCTGTATCTCTTCTGGTTCGATTTTTCAGTTTCCTCTTGTTGGGTGTTTGTTGAAATCGAACTTCGACTCTATTTGTTTGTGTATTCTTCCTGGCTTATGCATGTGAGGTATTTATTTACAAGATTCGAGTGTTCGGCCTGTTTGGCGTGAGCCCTTAGAATATACCTGTGTGTAGTATAAGACTGCTGTGTGCTTTTGTTTAGTGGTCGCTGTTCTTGTTATGGAAACCGTATGGAACGATTTGATGAATACTGTAAGATTTGTCAGTATTATCGCTTCTTTGGAAACTCTGTCGTGGGCTTTGTTGACTGTGTTTAATAATACCCTTTTGGGTTTTCATTGCTTCCTAATTTTTAGTTTGGAACAGGCAACTGTTGTGTTACCGTAGTCTTTGCGACCCAGCAGAAGAGTTTTCCTTGTTTTTGTGGAAACGGGATTAATGTTGACTCTGTATAATATTGTTACTGCGGGAAGTTGTTTTCCTTGTTATTGTGTTAGCGGGATTACTTGTGGACTGTGTGTAATGTAAATACATCTATGTTTTTTTTATAACGACTCAGTGGAGTCCTTGATTGAATCACATATAAACTATCTACTGTTGTGGATGTTGATTCATCCTTGTGTTTTGGTTGTTTGCTTTCGTGGAAGTCCTTTAGAGAAAGGAACAGTCCTTCTGACCCCGGTTATTTGTAATAAATAATCAGTATAGAATTCCTGGGTATGCTTTTTCATTTCTATGTGGAAGCTGTTCGAAAGCTCGAAGCGGTTCAGTCGTTTTCCTTGCTTGAAGTGGGTATTCGATTGCTTCACTTGTTTCATTCTGAATATTAGCCATGAATGGCATATATGGATTTATCAACCAATTTCTTAGTATGTTGCTGTAGGGTTCAGTGGTTATGAGTGCAAAACCATTAACAGTTACAGTGTGAATATGTAGATTTATACTATTGTGAATTGGACGACTCTGAGGAGTCGATTGAATGATTCATTTTATTTTTGAGCCGAATAAAGTTAAGCTGTTGGTATTTTAAGTGCCGGCGACTTAATGGAATAACATGTATTTCGATCTTGTTATTGCGAATGGAATTCCTTCGCGTTTTTGGGATTCTGAGGTACAGATTCTTAGGTGGACATGTACGTCTTCAACCTGTGCAAATTAGTGTAAAATGATTGGCAGAGAGTAATTTGTTGTCTGATTATTGTTATGCTTCGTTGATGAATGTCAGTATGAATTCTTATGCATTTGCTTGAATTGATACCTCCGTTTGAATCATTGGAATTCTGGAAAGGTAACTAGTACTTCTGTCTCTTTCTGAATTCGACTTTGGACACTGTTTTTGTCACTGTTGAGATCCTTAAGTATGGATGACTGTTTCGTGTTCTGACCCTGTTTGGGTAAGTCGCGAATATCACACCAAGACTTGCATGCGGCAAGGTAAGGATCGTTTGGATGAATTCCTTTCTTTTACTTCAGTCCGATTTTGACTGAGCAAGAATATGTATGCTATGTTCTCTTCCTATTAATCTGTCCGATTGACTGTGCATGATTTGGAAATACCGTGTGGGCAACATAGCATAGTCCTTTGGGAAACCTTAGATTGTTGATGCAATAAGATTGTGGTTTTCAGCGATGCGCTTGTAGTTCTTGTTTTCAACTTATGTCAAGCCTCACTGTGTAAAAGGAACTAGCATTGGGCTTAAGGTTGTTACATGAATTGTTGATGTGTTAGTTGCTGTACAGGAGTTTTGCTGAGTTTCTATTTTCGCGATTTAGAACAGTGATCTTGCTTGCGGCTTGTCTAACTTGTTCATTTTTATACTGGTTGAATGTTTTCATATGTGAAGGCAGTACAGTGATGAACTTATGTGAAAGGAAGTATGAATGGTTTGGTTCTTTCTCTTCCTTTATTTAATATTATTGATAATTGACTAGCTGTGGGAAATTGTTTGTAACATATTGGTGGAATCCCGAATTGTTATGATATTTCCTTTTTGGAGAATGAAACAATCTGACCAATGTTGTGATTTTGGATTTAATGATTGTTGTGTACATTCGTTCCTTGTTTCTTAATATTTGATGAAATATTAGAAAGTGATTAAGACTATTTGTAACAATGATAGAGTTACATATTTGTAATCATTTTGTGTTACAAGGGCATAGTCTGATTATGTTTACTTATGTGAATATCAGATCTCATTTAAACAGGGTGTTTAATGAAAACAATTGATGGATTGCAATTGTTTTAAAAGTTAGTGCTTATCATGCTCAGTTCATTGAACTGACTCATGTTGACTATTTTTGCAGATGGTTGCCGTAAGAGGTAAAAACAATGCAGATCTGGCAGGCTGATCAGATAGTTTATTTGATTTATAAAGAATTACAGCTTGATTTTATAGATGTACTATATGTGAAAAGATGTTTCTTTTCCGTTAGCATTATATCAAGCATGCTGTTGCATAAAATGTAATTGTATGAGTTTCGAAAGGAATGAAAATAAGTGTTTGATACTTATGTGTTGTATTCTATTCTGAAAGATGAACTTCTTCGGTTTATGTAACGAAGGGGCATAGTTATCTTTGTATAATATGGATGCTTTTGTGATTGACAATGAAAGCTTGTAAGTAATTAGACTAAATTCTTATGAGTATTTAGTAGTTCTAATTTGTTCTAGCAAAAGCAATATTGTAATTTAATTATTGTCTCTCTAGAAGATAGGTTAAAATTGAGCCTAAAAGAGAACGCTAAACAAGTTGGATTGAATTACTAATCCCTAGTCCTAAGTATAACAGGACAATAGTAAATTGGATTCTTAATCATTTATATCTTTAAACTAAAAAGTATGATATAAATTCAGTTAAGAGAACTGATAGGCAATCAATGGAGTTCAGATGGCAATCTCAAGCATAGGTTATGAGATATTGTCCCATTCTGTTGCTTTAGAATCAGGTGTATTCTAATGACTCCTTGATGAGAGCGTGACCGTAATACCTCTACCAGTAATGAGTCTTTTAGAGGAGGGTCGTCTTAAGACAAAGAATCCAGGGATTTGGAAAGGCTAACCTTAGGGAAAAGTCTTTAAAAGTAATTTAAACTCAAGTGCGTAACGCTTGTTATTGGGTAAATCTTCTCGAGGCGGATTTAAAGGTTGACGACATAAAGTCGACTGCAGGGCTGTACCTCCGAGAAGATTAGGATCTTCTCGAAGTTACAACAATGCAGGTGACTTATGGCGACACCCTTTGCATTGATCGCTAAGATTTACACTTGATTTCGCACGAGTTACCCTGGGACCGATTAAGAACGTGGTCATGTTATAAGACTGCCTCGGAGATTTGGGGTATCATGACACACTGGTTGAACTGCAAGGTTGAACCAGTATGTCATCATATCCCTAATCCTCGTGGGCATCCATATAACATTATCACCTTGTTAATCTGCCTCCGAGTGATTCAGTTGTGAAAGGAAGGACTGACAGTGGTCAGTATAAGACATTCTATATAACATATGAATGGGGTGAAGGACGTATTCCAGATTGACGAGTATGCCGTTAAGGAATACGAGACATGAACAGTATGTTTCAAATCTTTGGCCAAAGTATCGCAAGCTGCTGATTGCGTTGTCCTAATTCACCTAGTCTAAGGGATGAGATGCCGATGAATAATGGTAACAGTTATTCAGTTAGATTCCTTGGACAGAGCATTCTGAATCCCAGATTAGGGAAGAGAACCGCCAGAGTGTTGTGTTAAATAAAAACACTAACTCTTTTTACTCATGAATAGATCGGTAGATTACCGAGTCATGGAATGAATAGATCGGGGGTATTCCGAGTCATTACAGCTGCATATGGTTGTCTGTTATATAAATGGTTATTTGGATTGTGAGTTCTAAATTATGTATTTAGAACCAGTATGCAATTATCAAAAAAAAAAAAAAAATTGACTTGTTCTATTGTCTAAAATGAGGATGTTACATCTTGGTATCAGAGCTGAAGGTTGCAGCTCTTGGACCTATTGAGTCCATAATCTGATAAAAACCTGAATTTTCTTGTAACAGAAAATGGTTAGAACAAGGGGAAACGTTGCGAGTAATGCTCCACCTGAAGGAGGAGCGGCAACAACCCAGAAACTGGATGAGATCCTTGCTGCCCTGTTGGACACAAGAGATCGCTTGGCTGTACTTGAACAGCAGGTGACGGGAAATGAGGAGGATGAAGAAGCTGATAATAATAATCAGCAACCTCCTGAGGGCAATCCCGACATGGGTGTTGATGTTAATGCTGTGAATGCACCTGTGCAACCAGAAAATAAAAAGGCCAGATTGGCAGCAGAACTCACTAATGATATAAAAAGGATAAGTCCACCTAAGTACGATGGCACCACATTAGGAGATGGAGCTGAGAACTGGCTCAGCGAAATGGAGAAGTACTTTGCAATAAGGAACTTCTCAGAAGAAACCAAGGCTATATGGGGAGCCTATCAGCTTTCACACGAAGCATCTTCGTGGTGGGATAGCCGAAAAGCTGAGCTAAACATTGATGAGACCAATATCACTTGGGATCAATTTAAAGGCTATTTTAGGCAACGTTGGCTGCCACAACTTTTCTATGATCAGAAAATGACAGAATTTCAGAACTTGACCCAAGGGAAGTTAACAGTAACTGAATTCTGGGAGCGGTTTACAAAACTCCTCAAGTATGTGCCGCAGTATCAAACTGACGAAAAATTCAGGATACGGAAATTCATCATGGGATTGAATCCTGTGATAGGGGGAGAGGTCGATGTTCACAGTCCAACCACTATGGAAGGAGTTGTTGAGAAGGCCATAAGGCAAGAACAGAAATTAAAGGCTATTTCTGCGCATAAGGAGGAAGTGCGGAAGAAGACTGCAAACCCTTCTTCAACCTCTCTTGCACCCAGAAAAGGACCGTGGAAAAAGTTTGGAAACAAGAGTAAGTTTCCAGGAGATAACAATAAGAAAGCAGCAGTAAATAAGCCTGCTGGAAATATAAGGGATAATTTTGTTAAAAACTATAATAATGGACAGAAGTCCTATGGAGGACAGCGTGACAATTACAAGGCTGGAGGTAATGCTGAGCCTAAGAAGGGACCTGTAGGAGGCTGCTACACTTGTGGTAAAGATCATTACGCAAATCAATGTCCTTTAAAGAAGGATGATCGTAATCAGCAGCATAAGATACATGCTGCAGTAGCAGACAAGCAAGCTGAAAAGCAAGCAACACCTATAGAAGTTCCGGGTAAGTTATTCGGCATACCTGTCACTATTCTTTTTGATACAGGAGCTACTGAATGTTTTATTTCTAATAAACTTGCTTCTAAACTTAAAAGAAAAGCTGGGAAAATGGATAAATCTTGGACTGTAGAGTATGGTAATAATTCTGTTCATACAGTGAGTATGTGTCTCTTTGGAGCAGTCCTTGATTTACCTAATTTCTCCACGGAAGTTGATCTCTATGTTACACCTTTGGGATCGTATGACATTATTATTGGTGTCAATTGGTTATCTGACCATAAAGCAAAGGTAGATTGCTATGAGAAGAACATAAAATGTTTAGATGATCAGCTGGAATCAGCAGAGATTCAAGGTGTGAAACGAGAAATTTCAGTTAGAAAGCTGTCAGCTATGCAGCTTAAAAAGGCTAAGAATAAAGGATGTACCCTTTATGCAGTAAAGATATCTGAATCTTCAGAAGAAGATAGTGATTACATGAAGCAAATTCCACTGTTACAAAGTTTCAGGGATGTTTTTCCTGAGGAATTACCAGGGTTACCACCCAAGAGAGAATTTGACTTCACCATTGAAATCAAGCCTGGAACTGAACCTATTTCCAAGGCGCCTTATCGGATGACTACTACTGAGTTAGTCGAGCTCAAGGCGCAATTACAAGAGCTTTTGTCTAAAGGATTGATTAGACCAAGTGTTTCACCTTGGGGAGCACCTGTGATATTTGTGAAAAAGAAGGATGGAACACTGAGGCTGTGTATTGATTATCGGATGTTGAACAAAGCAACGATCAAGAACCGATATCCACTTCCTAGGATCGATGATCTGTTTGATCAGATGCGTGGAGCAGCGGTTTATTCTAAGATAGATCTTCGATCTGGTTATCATCAGCTAAGAATTAAAGAGGAAGATATTCATAAAACAGCTTTCCGAACAAGGTACGGACATTATGAATTCACAGTTCTAGCCTTTGGGTTAACTAATGCACCTGCAGCCTTTATGAATTTAATGAACAATATTTTTCAAGAATACCTGGACAAGTTTGTACTTGTATTCTTGGACGATATTCTCATTTATTCTAAGAGCGTTGAGGAGCACAATGAGCATTTGAAGATAGTTTTGGGAATTTTGAGAAAGAGAAAGTTGTATGGTAAGTTATCCAAATGTTCTTTCTATGATTCTGAAGTTCGCTATTTGGGTCATGTCATAAGTAAGGAAGGAATCGCTGTAGATCCTTCAAAAATAGTGGCAATAACTGAGTGGCCTGCACCAAAGAATGTGCATGAAGTAAGAAGCTTCATGGGTCTTGCAGGTTACTATAGAAAATTTGTAAAGGATTTTTCTAAGGTAGCTGCACCAATAACTTCATTGCAGAAGAAAGATAAGAAATTCATGTGGAATGACAAGTGCGAAGCGGCTTTCAAAAGTCTGAAAGACCAGTTAACTTCTGCACCTATATTGGCTGTACCAGACCCTAATGGGAATTTTACTGTTGTAACTGATGCTTCTGGGGAAGGCCTTGGAGGTGTTTTGCTACAAAATGATCAAGTCATAGCTTATGAAAGTAGAAAACTTAAGATTCATGAGCTGAATTATGCCCCTCATGATTTGGAACTTGCTGCCATTGTTCATGCGCTTCAAGTCTGGAGACACTACTTACTAGGGAAACCTTTTGAGTTGAAAACTGATCACTTGGGACTGAAATATATTTTTACTCAGCCCAATCTGAATGCCAGACAAAGAAGGTGGTTAGAATTTTTATCACAATATGACTTTGATATTAGCTATATCAAAGGGAAGGAGAATAGAGTAGCTGATGCTCTAAGTCGTAGGAGGCACATTTCTGCTCTTATAACGTTGAGAACTCAGTTTAAAGAAGAGGTAAAAAGTGCCTCAGAATCAGATGCATATTTTCAGCAAGTAAAAGCCGCGCTTGCCGCAGAACCTAAAGATAAAAGGTATGAAGGTTTTCATCTTGATAATGAAGGAGTCTTGCGTTATGAAAATAGGGTATATGTACCTGTGCTGAATGATTTGAGAAAGAAGTTGTTAGTTGAATTTCATAATTCACCTTTCTCTGGGCACCCAGGTATCACAAAAATGCTAGCTGATTTGAAACAGCAATACTTCTGGAAAGGTATGAAAAAGGATGTGATAAATTTTGTGACTCATTGCCTAGAATGTCAGCGGGTGAAGGCAGAGCATATGCACCCTGCCGGACTGTTGTATCCTCATAGCATACCGCAGTACAAATGGCAAGTAATAACCATGGATTTTGTACAAGGACTACCTATGTCCAGGAATAAGCATGATGTTATCCTGGTAGTTGTAGATAAACTGACTAAGGTAGCTCATTTCATCGCTGGAAATCTAAAGGATGATTCACCAGTGCTGGCCAAGAGGTTCGTACACGAAATTTTCAGATTACATGGTGTACCAGAACTGATTATTTCTGACAGGGATCCTAGAATGACGTCAAGGTTTTGGCAAACGCTTAACGCAGCCCTAGGAACAAAACTAAACTTCAGTTCTGCATATCATCCAGAAACGGATGGGCAAACTGAGAGGGTAAATCAAGTGTTGGAGGACATGTTGCGAATGTATTGCATGGATCAACAGTATAAATGGGAAGAGTATCTCCCATTAGTTGAGTTCGCATACAACAACACTTATCACTCATCTCTTAAGATGGCACCTTTTGAAGCACTTTATGGAAGAAAGTGCAGAACCCCTGTAAGTTGGGACAGTGTAGAGGATAGAGTGGTAATTGGACCAGAGATTCTCACAGAGATGGAACAGCAAGTTAAGCTGATTCGTGAACGATTAAAGGAAGCAGCGGATAGACAGAAGAGCTATGCTGACCTTAAGCGGGTTGATAGAAAGTTTGAGCTTGGTGATAAGGTTTTTCTGCGTGTTAAACCCAGAAAGAGTTCTATAACTTTTGGCAAGGCTGCCAAGTTGTCACCACGATATGTGGGACCTTTCGAAATTGTCGAAATAATCAATCCTGTAGCTTATCGTTTAGCATTGCCACCTGCTTTATCTCGTATGCATGATGTTTTCCATATTTCTTTGCTTAAGAAATACGTTTCAGATCTGTCACATGTTTTAAATTGGAATTCCTTGCAGGTCCAAGACCCAGGAATAATCGTGGTTAAACCCACAAGAGTACTGGAAACTCGCCAATTGCATTTGAGAAATCGTGATATTCAGCAATGTAAGGTCCAGTGGGACCAGTTTAGCGAAGAAAGTGCAACTTGGGAAAACCTGGAAGAGATGAAAATTGCTTTTCCTTCTCTTTTTGCAACAGAATGAAATCTGTTGATAAAATACTGTTATGAACTTATTGTTTTTAAGTATTTATGAAAGCCAGATGAAGGCAGACTTTATTCAGGTTGAATAAAAGTGTTGTGACGTTGATTTCTGAAACTATTTAATATGGAAGTAGTCACATTGTTTGTGTACTAATAAATTGATTGACCTGAAGGTTAAATTTAATATGTAATTCATCGGGACGATGAATCTTTTTAGGAGGGAAGCATGTAACACCCTGAACTGTTGTTACTTTCTCCTAAGCATTCAAGTGTTGATATGTGATTTCTTGTAAAAGGATGTGTTCCTCGATTCAGAAATCATGCTTGATATGTACTGAATTTCTTGCAGATTGCAGATCTTGACTGAGTCAAAATATGAATAGACTCTTTTATTTATTTCATTTTGTGTCTGAATATTAATCTGATCACGGAATGAATTATAGAGATATTCTTCTATAATATCTAGACTTGGATCAGTGGAATTGATCCAAGTAATGCTTTAAATATGTATGTGATAAATTATATCACAGACCTTGAACAGGTTGCAAGGTATGGAAGTATTTATTAAGCTAGTCAGGATTATGACTCAGGCTGATCTTGAGAAATGAAACGGTTCCCGATATCAAAGTATATCTGGAAGGTCTCGATTGTAGACCAGGTAATAATTCGTTGACATACAATTCTGCAATAAGAACGGGAGCTAACTCTGTTCTAGAAGGTATGTTACAGGTCTTTCCGAGTTTTCAGGACGAGGACCAAACTGAATTATTAAGGGTTAGTAACCTAAAACTAAAACCTAACCTAGGGGTTAGATTATTGTTAGTCTAACCTAGACCTAGGCTATTTGTTAATATCCTAAGTTAGTATCTTTGTGTAAAATTGTTAGTGTGGGCATTACCCTAAACTCTAACCTAAGATACTAACCTAACTTTGGAGGAGATTATGAAGGGGCCTATGAAGGGTGGCGAACCATGGGCGGTGTTTCCCATGGCAATAAATGTAAGGGATAAGGATGAGGGACAGGTCATGGCGGAGGCTTAGGCGACGGCTAAACGGTGGGGACGTGGCAGGTCGCTAAGTTTGGAAATGAACATGAGTTTTGGATTGACTGTCACCAAAGCTGGCGGTCGGTGGAAGTTGAGTTTAAGCGGGAAAGTTGGTTTAATGGCATTTAATTTTCTCGGAAAGCGAGCACGGAACTCGCGAGAAGGCATGCAAACGGGAAGTTTGTGGGTTTGTTTGGCTTATCGCGATTTTCGGTTTTTGCTCTGCTGGTTTACTGGTTCTTCGCACCAGTTCTCTTTGAGTTGCATGGCAAGAATGAATTTCTCTGGCTCTTTTCTCTGTCATGGAGGATATATATGTGATGGAGACAGCGAAATTTTGTTGGTCGCTTTATCGTGGAAAAAGAAAAGGAAGTTTGAGCTCTTCCTGTGGTCTGCTTCGGAAATTTGATCAACATACAGGCATGCTAGGCCCTATCCTTTAAATATCTTGCTGTCTTTCAAATGCTTTCATTAAAACAACTCTGTTCAATTGTTCTGTGATGATTAGATGAATTTTCTATGAGATCTAGTTTGATTTCTGGCTCTGTATCTCTTCTGGTTCGATTTTTTTTTTCAGTTTCCTCTTGTTGGGTGTTTGTTGAAATCGAACTTCGACTCTATTTGTTTGTGTATTCTTCCTGGCTTATGCATGTGAGGTATTTATTTACAAGATTCGAGTGTTCGGCCTGTTTGGCGTGAGCCCTTAGAATATACCTGTGTGTAGTATAAGACTGCTGTGTGCTTTTGTTTAGTGGTCGTTGTTCTTGTTATGGAAACCGTATGGAACGATTTGATGAATACTGTAAGATTTGTCAGTATTATCGCTTCTTTGGAAACTCTGTCGTGGGCTTTGTTGACTGTGTTTAATAATACCCTTTTGGGTTTTCATTGCTTCCTAATTTTTAGTTTGGAACAGGCAACTGTTGTGTTACCGTAGTCTTTGCGACCCAGCAGAAGAGTTTTCCTTGTTTTTGTGGAAACGGGATTAATGTTGACTCTGTATAATATTGTTACTGCGGAAGTTGTTTTCCTTGTTATTGTGTTAGCGGGATTACTTGTGGACTGTGTGTAATGTAAATACATCTATGTTTTTTTATAACGACTCAGTGGAGTCCTTGATTGGATCACATATAAACTATCTACTGTTGTGGATGTTGATTCATCCTTGTGTTTTGGTTGTTTGCTTTCGTGGAAGTCCTTTAGAGAAAGGGACAGTCCTTCTGACCCCGGTTATTTGTAATAAATAATCAGTATAGAATTCCTGGGTAAGCATTTTCATTTCTATGTGGAAGCTGTTCGAAAGCTCGAAGCGGTTCAGTTGTTTTCCTTGCTTGAAGTGGGTATTCGATTGCTTCACTTGTTTCATTCTGAATATTAGCCATGAATGGCATATATGGATTTATCAACCAATTTCTTAGTATGTTGCTGTAGGGTTCAGTGGTTATGAGTGCAAAACCATTAACAGTTACAGTGTGAATATGTAGATTTATACTATTGTGAATTGGACGACTCTGAGGAGTCGATTGAATGATTCATTTTATTTTTGAGCCGAATAAAGTTAAGCTGTTGGTATTTTAAGTGCCGGCGACTTAATGGAATAACATGTATTTCGATCTTGTTATTGCGAATGGAATTCCTTCGCGTTTTTGGGATTCTGAGGTACAGATTCTTAGGTGGACATGTACGTCTTCAACCTGTGCAAATTAGTGTAAAATGATTGGCAGAGAGTAATTTGTTGTCTGATTATTGTTATGCTTCGTTGATGAATGTCAGTATGAATTCTTATGCATTTGCTTGAATTGATACCTCCGTTTGAATCATTGGAATTCTGGAAAGGTAACTAGTACTTCTGTCTCTTTCTGAATTCGACTTTGGACACTGTTTTTGTCACTGTTGAGATCCTTAAGTATGGATGACTGTTTCGTGTTCTGACCCTGTTTGGGTAAGTCGCGAATATCACACCAAGACTTGCATGCGGCAAGGTAAGGATCGTTTGGATGAATTCCTTTCTTTTACTTCAGTCCGATTTTGACTGAGCAAGAATATGTATGCTATGTTCTCTTCCTATTAATCTGTCTGATTGACTGTGCATGATTTGGAAATACCGTGTGGGCAACATAGCATAGTCCTTTGGGAAACCTTAGATTGTTGATGCAATAAGATTGTGGTTTTCAGCGATGCGCTTGTAGTTCTTGTTTTCAACTTATGTCAAGCCTCACTGTGTAAAAGGAACTAGCATTGGGCTTAAGGTTGTTATATGAATTGTTGATGTGTTAGTTGCTGTACAGGAGTTTTGCTGTGTTTCTATTTTCGCGATTTAGAACAGTGATCTTGCTTGCGGCTTGTCTAAATTGTTCATTTATATACTGGTTGAATGTTTTCATATGTGAAGGCAGTACAGTGATGAACTTATGTGAAAGGAAGTATGAATGGTTTGGTTCTTTCTCTTCCTTTATTTAATATTATTGATAATTGACTAGCTGTGGGAAATTGTTTGTAACATATTGGTGGAATCCCGAATTGTTATGATATTTCCTTTTTGGAGAATGAAACAATCTGACCAATGTTGTGATTTTGGATTTAATGATTGTTGTGTACATTCGTTCCTTGTTTCTTAATATTTGATGAAATATTAGAAAGTGATTAAGACTATTTGTAACAATGATAGAGTTACATATTTGTAATCATTTTGTGTTACAAGGGCATAGTCTGATTATGTTTACTTATGTGAATATCAGATCTCATTTAAACAGGGTGTTTAATGAAAACAATTGATGGATTGCAATTGTTTTAAAAGTTAGTGCTTATCATGCTCAGTTCATTGAACTGACTCATGTTGACTATTTTTGCAGATGGTTGCCGTAAGAGGTAAAAACAATGCAGATCTGGCAGGCTGATCAGATAGTTTATTTGATTTATAAAGAATTACAGCTTGATTTTATAGATGTACTATATGTGAAAAGATGTTTCTTTTCCGTTAGCATTATATCAAGCATGCTGTTGCATAAAATGTAATTGTATGAGTTTCGAAAGGAATGAAAATAAGTGTTTGATACTTATGTGTTGTATTCTATTCTGAAAGATGAACTTCTTCGGTTTATGTAACGAAGGGGCATAGTTATCTTTGTATAATATGGATGCTTTTGTGATTGACAATGAAAGCTTGTAAGTAATTAGACTAAATTCTTATGAGTATTTAGTAGTTCTAATTTGTTCTAGCAAAAGCAATATTGTAATTTAATTATTGTCTCTCTAGAAGATAGGTTAAAATTGAGCCTAAAAGAGAACGCTAAACAAGTTGGATTGAATTACTAATCCCTAGTCCTAAGTATAACAGGACAATAGTAAATTGGATTCTAAATCATTTATATCTTTAAACTAAAAAGTATGATATAAATTCAGTTAAGAGAACTGATAGGCAATCAATGGAGTTCAGATGGCAATCTCAAGCATAGGTTATGAGATATTGTCCCATTCTGTTGCTTTAGAATCAGGTGTATTCTAATGACTCCTTGATGAGAGCGTGACCGTAATACCTCTACCAGTAATGAGTCTTTTAGAGGAGGGTCGTCTTAAGACAAAGAATCCAGGGATTTGGAAAGGCTAACCTTAGGGAAAAGTCTTTAAAAGTAATTTAAACTCAAGTGCGTAACGCTTGTTATTGGGTAGATCTTCTCGAGGCGGATTTAAAGGTTGACGACATAAAGTCGACTGCAGGGCTGTACCTCCGAGAAGATTAGGATCTTCTCGAAGTTACAACAATGCAGGTGACTTATGGCGACACCCTTTGCATTGATCGCTAAGATTTACACTTGATTTCGCACGAGTTACCCTGGGACCGATTAAGAACGTGGTCATGTTATAAGACTGCCTCGGAGATTTGGGGTATCATGACACACTGGTTGAACTGCAAGGTTGAACCAGTATGTCATCATATCCCTAATCCTCGTGGGCATCCATATAACATTATCACCTTGTTAATCTGCCTCCGAGTGATTCAGTTGTGAAAGGAAGGACTGACAGTGGTCAGTATAAGACATTCTATATAACATATGAATGGGGTGAAGGACGTATTCCAGATTGACGAGTATGCCGTTAAGGAATACGAGACATGAACAGTATGTTTCAAATCTTTGGCCAAAGTATCGCAAGCTGCTGATTGCGTTGTCCTAATTCACCTAGTCTAAGGGATGAGATGCCGATGAATAATGGTAACAGTTATTCAGTTAGATTCCTTGGACAGAGCATTCTG
Organism: Taxus chinensis; assembly: GCA_019776745.2. NCBI lineage: Eukaryota > Viridiplantae > Streptophyta > Pinopsida > Cupressales > Taxaceae > Taxus > Taxus chinensis. The sequence continues at coordinate 702,734,587 of CM034149.1, read as the reverse complement.
AATCCCAGATTAGGGAAGAGAACCGCCAGAGTGTTGTGTTAAATAAAAACACTAACTCTTTTTACTCATGAATAGATCGGTAGATTACCGAGTCATGGAATGAATAGATCGGGGGTATTCCGAGTCATTACAGCTGCATATGGTTGTCTGTTATATAAATGGTTATTTGGATTGTGAGTTCTAAATTATGTATTTAGAACCAGTATGCAATTATCAAAAAAAAAAAAAATTGACTTGTTCTATTGTCTAAAATGAGGATGTTACAGCCCCCTTGACTTGAAGTAAATTCTGACTTTTTCATTTGTCATGCTTGTAGGCAATTTTTGACATTTTAACCTTTATGAGGAAAAGAGGCAAAAATTTTAAGTTACCTTTGATAGTTTGCTTCCCCACCCCTTATGAATTTTCAAATTGCCACATGTCATAATGGTGCACCTTGAGGAGGCCCCAAAAATTTTATACTTTGAATGAGCACGGGCTCATCACATGTCCTACTTCGACAAAATTTATTTAAAGACTTGAAAGTCAGCGGAAGGTGCCAAATGTCATGCTCTGAAGTAGTCTTCTCTTGGCTATTGAAAAGTCTAAGTAAAATGCAAAGTGAGCGGAGTGCCCCATGTGTCCTCATGGAGCTTCTCCAAGATGGTGCCCAATTTTAAGACTCTGAATGACCACGGGCTCGCCACGTGTCCCTATTCTACCAAACTATTTTCATCTGCCAAAAAATTGTCTAATTATGGGAAACCCAATGAAAGCCTTGACATGTCTCTTTCTTGCTAACCCTCCACGTGTCCTCCCGGTGCTACTTCAAAACCAAACCAAAAAGTTGATTCTCAAACGAATGTCATTCCTCCATGTGGAAACATTTTTAAATTGAGGATTTTCATGGACTGTTTGAAGTATTAAGTTGATCCGCGTCCAACCAAGAGGTGCCACGTTTCCCTATTGATGTAGGGATGCAAATTTGACTGAGAGAAAATGCTTGTCAAACCGTAAAATATAGAAACATGAGCATTTGAGCCTGAAAATGAATTTTTCTTTAAGGGAAGAGAATTTAGACTGTTACAAGGCTTAAACACGATCCCTAGGGACACATCAATTCATTTCTCATTATCAATTTTAGGGCAAAAACAACAAGGAGAATAGATCTTGAGTGTGAAAAATTAAGAAAATGAGAAAAATTGAGTTTTTGAAGGAACAAAGCACTGAAGACTCAAAATACAGAACTTTTCTAGAGGAGAAAAGAAGCAAGGAGATAAATATGGACCCATACATTATCCTTAACCCTGGAGCAGATTAAAAAAATGGCAATAAGACCAACGAGGGACAACACAGGGAAGAAGAAAATTACAGAGGTCGTGAATGAATTATCCTTTAAAGGCACAAATTGGGAGAGACCATTTTGAGCACTAACACCACACAAAAATATATTAAAATCTCCTACAACAATGATGGGTGCCACTGGAAAACCCATGCCTCCATGTATTTTTCCTTGTTGGGCAAGAAAGGAAGCCCATACCTCATCATTGTGGTAGGTGAGAAACCTAGAATACCCACTAAAATGGAGGAATGTATTTATTCATTTTAAATAACTTAATCTCACTTAGATCAAGATAAATTATGTAGAGGATGATGTGATATTTCCAAAAATTCCCTTCTTGTGCAAATCTGAGCTCCCAATCAAAATTTATGTTGATCTGAAGATTGGGGTGTCATACTACATTAATGACGAGTGGTTGTCTCATTTTCTTCGGATCTCGAAATGCCTCACAACCTCCAAAATATGAAATTTCAGACTTTCAATAATTTTTACTTCAGAGGTTGAGGTTATTGTTCATCTTCTTTAGTGCGTGAAAACTTTGAAACTCTGAAACCCCGAAGTCCAAAATTTGGACTTTCGGTTCAGGACTTTGAGTTGTCCTTTTTCTTTTTTGGGGCTCTAAAGTTATGAAACTCCCAAACCCTGATGTTTAAAATTCATACTTTGGGTTTCAGACCTTTGCATTTTTAGGGGTCACTAACACTATTTTTCTATTTTGTGGCTCCAAAGTTCTGAACCTCCGAACCTTGAACCTCCAAAACCCCGAAGTACTAAATTAAGACTTTGGTATCTAGACCTTTTGCCTTTCAGACCCGTGATACTATCCATTGTCCAAGTCACCTTGAGAGTTCTAAAACTTTGAAACCTGAACCACTGAAAACTTGAATTCTGAAATTAAGACTTCAGGTTTCAAAATTTGTGCCTTTCCGACTTCTCGCTTCTTCAACCCTGAAATGAAACTCTTAAATTGGGACCTCTAAAAGTCAAAATTCGGAACCTCTGAAAGTCTTAAAAGCCCTCTGCAATGACCCCGACCTTAATTTCGACCCTAAAAATTCTGAACCCTTTCAGACTTTGACATTTCAGGATTTTGAGAATTGGCTCACATTTTTTTGTGTTTTTCTCGGCGAAGACCCCGAACCTACGTCATACAAAATTCAGACTTCAAAATTTGGACTTTGAAATCCCTGATCCATTGTGCCGTTGACCCCAAAAATTTGAACCCATTTTAGACTTCATGTTTTTGTGATTTCATGCCTTTTTCTTTGTTTTTACCTGCTTCTCTACCAAAAATCTGAATTGTAAAACCTCCAAAATCCAAAAAACTTCGAGCTTCAAAGTTTCCATTTTTTCTTAGCTCAATTTCAGGCTTGGGTTATATCTTCACCAAGTCTTTGATGGTTGACTTGAATCAAATTTTTCTAACTTCATTCAACTTGAATCATTGTGTGATCTTCATGTCAACCCTATAACTAAGCTTACTTAAACTCATGCGATCCCGATATGCAAGATCAATAGATGAGCCATTCTTCCATTTTTTACCTCCCACATCATTTTCTATCTAAGCTCGCTTCGCTCACCATGCATTCATCTTAGAAATTTTCCTTTCTATGTTGACCGAGTTGAGCCTTCATTGCATCTAAAAATCAGTGCTCTGCACTCCTTTGATGCCAAGCTTCCACTAAGGACCCTATTAGACAATTTTGTCGATAGGGCATAAATTGTCAACATTGATCTCAAGCCAAGTGTGATTTTTTGGGGTAATCTCATGCCATGATAGAAGAAGTGTAGGTAGAAATGTCTAGTGTTATTCTACGTGCTTTAACTATTTCCCAAGAATTTATATGCCACTAGAGATAGTGTGAACCTTTCTTTCTCAATTTCAATCAATTTTGATCTAATTCAATCCAACAAAGATAGAAAAAAGGAGATACCATACATGTTGATTGTTATATAAACTACTGAAAGATGTACCAATATGAGAAAACTGCTATAACTTCCCCCTTATCATAGGTTCCCAAGAAAGGTCAAAATTTCCTAGGTTTCGATGTCTTTATCTAGGTGCTAGTGTTTTTTCTCAATGGAGGACCCGAGTCAGATTCTGAGCCCTATTTGATATTGTATCCTGTGTTGATTTTGTTCTAAATTATTGTGTATTGTAATTAAAAATTAATGTATGAGATGACTAATTAACTTGATGTATGAACCCTCTCATTTGGTGGTCATGCAACATTGTTAGGAGAATGTGGCCCAAAGGAGGACCCAATGTACATTTGAAATTGAAGCCTTACAGAGGGAGGCAATGTGATTGGTAAAAATCAAGGCACATGAAAACAAAGTAGTTGGAAAATATGTGTTAGTGTGAATGATAAAAATATGCATATAGAAGAAAAATTGTAATCTAGTAAGAAAGAAGACAATGTAGACTTTGAAAATTAGATTGCAAACATGGGACATCGTTCACAACGTTAAAAGATAATAAATGCTGAATTGGAAAAAATCATACAAGCAATGAACTTGCAAAACATATAAAAAAACATGTAAATATTGAAATAAGATAGAATACAATGGAAACTTATGAAAAGCAATTAGACGACCATGGTGGAAAAATAGTTCCTCCAAAGTAAATGTTGCACATGAAGTACTTGTTAGCATGTTAGAGAGATAAAAATTGTGTCAAAGCGTGTATAGGTTGATACGAAGTAGTGCGATAGGTATAGTACAAAGTAGTAGATAATGGAACAATAGCACCAGTAATGTGTTTGAATCTAGATGCCCTAAGAAAGGGAGAGACATAAGAGAGAAAGTGGTGGTGAGAAAAAGTGAACAAGGAAAAGAGAAATTAATGGTGAGAACGCGTGAACAAGAGAACCATAAGAGAGAGAAATCATAATTCTCAAATGTACAAGCAAAGAAAAAGGAAGTAAAGATGGTGTGGAATAAGAAAGACACAAACAAAGAGAAGGAAAAGGGAGAAACAATCAAGGAAAAAAATAAAATTCAAAAGATAAGCTTACAAAAATCAAAATGCAAGGCGAGTACATTTGATTCCTTCTAGGTTGAAATTGAAAATGGAGTGCATGAATTCCTTGAAATTTTAAAAAATGATGTTTTTTTTGCATTTGAGGTTAGTTAGTGTTGACAATTTTGGCACTTGTGTAAAAATGGGCAACTTGAAACTTCGTCATTAGGATGAAAGTCATGGGTGAAGTATACCTAAGCTAAGGAATTTCTTATGATTATTAGTTACTGCTGAATTAGTTATAAGATTAAATGAAATCTGCAGTTATATGTGCTATCACAAAATATAACATATCACATAGTCTACAATTTCATGCCATCTTCAACAAAAGAACACAAACCCCTGAAGGGGAGTTGTTTTAACTTGAGGAAGATGAAAAATTACAGAGTAGCTGAAGTGCTGAGTTTTTGAAGTAGCAAACAAAAATATAGATATCAGAAAATCAAGGTTCATTCCTAAATGTTACAAGTTCTCATCGATGTTCTTTCCTTCATGATTAAGACATTCAATTATGTTACTGAGTTGTTTAGTTCATTATACAATACATACAGAGAAGCAAGAATGCAGAAGGGAATACACAACTCATTTTCATAATTCATTGTTTTATTCACAAGGTCAAATGTTTCCCACACAAGCCATGGGATGTGACTAAAAATTAAAGTACAACTATTGAAATAAAAGGTACACATGCATGAAAGAGAAAGTAAATGAGTGTGAGTGAACCCATCATTGCCTTTGGTTTCCTTTCTTTGATTTAAGCATCTCCATCTCCATCTTTTGTTCCCTCTTCATCTTCGTTGTAGAAGCCATTCTACCTGAAAATAAGAAAAGGATAACTATCAGTTACGAGATCAAGGATCAAATCATATTCCTACATTATCCTAGTTCATGCATATGAATCTTTTCAAATAGGATATGTATTCTAATTTAAGAATAAAATACATGCATGATTTATTCACTCAGAAGGAATGAAGAAAGAGAAGAGAAAAGAAGAAAACATGGACATAAGAGAGGCCAAAAAGCCTAAGTATTTTCTAACTACTTTCCTAAAATGTCCAGGTACAAGTTACAGCCGAGGAAAAATAGACAAGTCATAAGTGGATGCAATGAAATGATGAATGTAACTCAAAGTTTCAATAACTGTTCTAAAATAAAAGAAGTTACAGTATAGAAGAGAAACTGGTAAATAGAAGAACACTTTTTAGTTGCAGCTAAACGAGAAGAATCAAATTTTTGGAAGCTGAAATTAACTAAAAAATAAAGGTTACAGTTAAAAGGAATGAAGACAATATTTTGAGAAAATTTTGACAGGGCTTCAATTGTAAAATGGAAATTTACAACTTTTCATCATACTGCTTTTATCTACTAAATTCTTTTAAAGAGTTATTTGAATCAAATAAGTGATACAGAGAAGCAGTAAAGCATGCTATGATCAAGATAAAACAACTATGATGTCTCATTTTATTTACCATTCCAACTTCAAACATAAAGTGTCATAATTCTATATTCTGAATCAGAAGATATGACTACTATGCTAGAAATGGATGGAAGAGAGAATTCTAGAAATAAATTGCCAGGGCTTCGCCATGAAAAGTCAACATTTTAATTTTTTCCATATGCTAGAAATGTTACTATAAAGGAAATAAAGCATATATCTAAAAGAAACAAGCTACAAAGATCTTAACAAGCATCTGAATAAAGTCTTAAGCCTAAGATAGAGTCAAATGAACAAGCCTACTAGTCTGTCAAAAGATACAAAACTCTCAAAGAGCTAAATTTTAGAGCTAGAAAGGATAGAAGAGAAAAGTAATGACATAGTAGATATTATAACAGAAAACCATATGTACAACCCAAACAACTTCAAATTTACATAAAGACCTCAAGCCCCAAATCTGGGATAGATCAAAGTACGCATCATGTTACATTATACTTCAAATCTAAATTCAAATGCAAGATTCAGGGTTAAATAAAATAAGATAACACATGAACGATCAAAGATATCTCCTTAACTATGGCTCAATAAAACAAAGTTGAAACTAATATGCACAATTTATTGAATTTGGATTAGTACAGAAAAGGCTCAAATATTGACCGAGAATAATAATAAAATCATAAGCACATTCATACACAATTACAAGTATAAAGGTTCAAGAGGAAATTACAAATCATGCTACAACTATCATCTTCAAAATTACACAATGCAATGAAATGTTCAGATCTAAAGCAAAGGAGAAACACATACGAATGGATTTTCATTCTATTGACCCTCTACACCAAGTTTTATACTTGAAATCAGAAGCAAATGATACTCGAAACACAAGATATATAGATCTATAATTCATGACTGCAGGATGAAGCCCCAAAATGAGCTCAAAGGTTTCAGTATAGAGGAACAATGATCCATTTCTTAAGGAAACCCAAGCTTGTAGTATTCTAACAAGTGACAAGCATCATCTTCAAAATACAAAGTAAATATCGCAAAAAACTGACTCTCAAATCAAGCCCAAAGGCGTGAAGATACAAGTAAAATAGAGATCTGTGGGTACCCATGTCATAAAAGCACAAATCAGGGCAATGAACGAAGACCCATTAATGGTATCGAGAAATCACAGAGGATCTTGTACAAACAAGGAGCTTATTATCTTTGTCCCAAACATCAAATGGAAAAATGATAAAGATTCACAACTAAGAAAGCTTAGTAAAAGGTTATATCAAAGACGCCGGCAAAAAGGAAAAGTCTCGAGCTCAAACATGAACAACCAACAAAAATGAGAAACAACTTACAACTTCGAAGTGTTTTCTTCAAACCTTTGAGTCACAGAGAATCAAATTGTAGAAAAGCTCAAGAATGATCGAGTCTGAGCCACAAAAACCTAGAAAATGCAAAGAGAAACTCAATATCAATATGCATGGTCTTAATAAAATGAAGTAATTTTCATGTTTGAGGAAAAACAAGCTCACCTTTTCCAAGAATTTGTGGAAACACTCAAAGTTGCAGAGAATTCGAATCTTTCAAACCATGGCGGCCTTCATAAAGAAATAACATAGAACCGAGATTCAGGGTTCAAAAATGGTTTTCAGTATAGAAGGTGAGCTCAAATCTTTCTCAGAAATAATAAACTAAGCTTGGAAATGGTGAACATGTATTCTTCATAACTCTTGCCACCTTCACAACCATCTCCTCATGTAAAAGATGGAGGAAGAGCTATAAATTACAGGTGTAGCTGAGCTTGAGTATAGAACACAACAATGACATTGATTAAAAAAATTTCCAGGGCTTCACCCATAAACCATAAAACCGAATGAAATGATCATTAGACCCAATCTTTCCTTTACCTCCCAAATCCAAGTATGGGTTAACATCAAACTCAACCATGGTTCGAGACAACGATCATTCTTCATCAAGGAGAAATATCAAAGGGTGAGAATCATGCTTAGAGACGGAAACAAATAACCACGGTGAGTTCCCACCATCCATATTCAATGCACAGTTAGCAACCCTAATCATGCTTTTGAGATCAACGATCAAAAATTGACAAGTACAAATATCAACGCTCACAAATTGATCATCAAGACCGATGCAAAACTAGTCCAGGTGGAATGGTAGTCAATTGACCGCCTTATAATTTTCAAATAGTACCAAAGTGTCACAATTGCGTCTGTAGGCCCGAAAGTCCACAGAGGACATGTGTCATCACCAGAACATAAGTGGAAAAGCGGGGGTTAGGACCTCTTTAAGTTTTGAAACCTTTTTGTGAAAAGTTAAAATTTCCAAGCTTTCACCCGCAAGCTCGAGAAGTACACGTGTCACCACTACAACAAATGCAGAGGCCTGGGGTTCTCTTTAAGTTTGAAACTTTTGTAAAAAAGGTTAAAATTTCCAAAAAAATTACAAAAGCGTGAGCCTCCATGGCTGAAACCCTAAACCGCAGGTTCAAAATCGATGGCTGAAGATGAAAAAGGACACAGATCAATGGCCTAGAATGATCAAAAAATATCAAAGAAAACTCAACTTGAGTTACATATGCCACCAAAAAAGTTACCAAGCGGTAAGTCATCGTGGGGAGGGGGCCAACCCCACGTTCGAATAAAATTATCATTGCATTGAATTTCAAAGTCTAAACTATAGTCATTTCCAAATAATGCAAAATGTTATCATACATGCTTATCACCGAAAAGGTGAATTCTAAAAAATGCCAAGGCTAACAACTATGGGGTGGCAACTATATACTATAGTACTTGTTACAAAGGTGGAAGACTATGTAGTATGCCCATGGTAAATAATCAAAGGTGGCCCAGTATGGTAAAGTTAGGGTGGTCCCCAATCCAAGGGGCTAGAGCTTATCTGCAGAGTGTAACTCATGTGAACATTTTGAAGGAGATGTCAACATCAGATATAAGGGTGGTCCCCACCGAATGGATATTTGGATGAATTATTTTGCAAAGTATTGCAATTAATGTAATTTATTTTTTTCTCAATAAAGAGGAGTATTTTTGCATGCCTTCACAACAAGACATAATAGAGAAGAAGACAGAGTTGCATGTTCATGGAGAGAGACTTTCCCAGCAGGAAATCTTATTTTTAGCAAATTATTCATCCTTCTCTCCTTAAAAATAGATCAGGGGTCAAAGCATATAACTGTGTCCCACTTTTTTGTAGTTTTTGTACTTTCAGCAAACTATGTCTAACAACCAAAACATGACCAAACACATATAAAATGACCAAACATGCATTTTTAAGAGGCTATAAATACCAAGGTGCAAGGCATCCAAAATTTACCTGATTTTTTAAATTTTTATAGTATTTTACCTACTTCAGTTGACCAATTTAAATCAAGGCTATTGATTCCTATTTGTAATTCCATGATCTATTTTTTATTCCTTTATCTATTATTAAATAAAGAATAAAAATAAAATGCATGGGCCAGTACAAGCCTTAGCCTATTTTTATGAAGAGGGTAAATTTTATTTTTCTATATATTGTGTCCCTTTGCAAAACACAAGGGGAACTTCTGGATGATTGTTTTGATATAGGAGTACTGAAGCAATTTTTGCCAGTTTTCTTTCTCTGTGTGAATTATTTTCTATCTTTCCAATTATTTGCAGTCTTGTGTATGTTTCTATTAGTCTTGTGAATGTAAATTCCCTGATCAATCATCTTATCCTGCTACAAATTCAGTATTTTCTACTTAATTTTAATGTGCATGTAAACTTATTAGTATTGTTGTGATTCTCCCTCAGTACAATTCAGCATCATGAAGTGTTTTCCATTAAATATTCTGCAGTAAACTATTGGCTCGTGCATCAAGAATCTTTCACATATCAATTGTGCATATACTCAGTCAAATCACTCACAAAAAAAATTGGTGTATCACCTCAAGTTTTATTTATTTTACAGTCATCTTTTACTCCAAACACCCAAAAATCAGTTTAGGATACACCAATAAGGAACCGACCTTTTAATCCCAGAGACTCACCTCAAAATAGGTATACCCATAGACCTGAGGTGTTTCCATTGTACCTACAAAAGAGATAGATTAATTTTGCAAGATTAAAAAACTTGCAACCATCTCTTTATAGGGTGTAATTTCGAGAGAACAGATTTTGGCATGCCCGATGGGAAAAAGAATCAGATATGCATGAAAATTACAAATTCTACAGTAGATCTACAACAAATTTATAACAGTTACAAAGTCATTTTCAAGAACAAGATGCAGCAATTTATTCTAAAGATTTCAAGATCTTTTTGCGACTCCGTTAAGCTGATATCAGGCCAGTATTGCACCATGTTCCATGCCTAAAGTGACTACAAGATCATCGGTAAGAGGAATTCCTCCTGAGTTTGTTTCTTTACCCTCCAATTTTGCTAGAAGGAGAAGAGTTGGTAATACTTTACCTTATAATAGACCTGGTTTTGATAACCCTCCAACTAATATTCCTTCACTACATATTAATTTCTCTATTAACATCCCAGTTTTTCAAATGGCTATTCAGCCACCAAGGAATTTTGTGACCTTTACTAATGGCTATCAATTAGTAATCCCAATTTGCCATGACATTCCTAATTCTACTATGAAAAGTTTTCCATTATTCACTGGTGAAAATCAGGTTACACCTGCTGAACATATCAAAGATGTTACAGCCCTATGTGAAGTCCATAATATCACTCATGAAGATGTAGCTTTAAAGGGCATGCCTTGAAATGGTATAGAAACCTAGAAATTGGAAGCATAAGAACTTGGGATAACTTAGGTTAAAAATTGCTAAAACAGTTCTAGGATAATTCATATCATTTTTCTCTCATTGAATAGTTGTCTACTATTAAAAGAGCTCCCAATGCATTTATGTCCAGTTTCAATATCCGTTTTGCTAGTACTTGGGAAATAATTCTAGCAAGTGTTAAGCCTCAAGTTGATTATGCTTTCCTTTATTATCTTAGGGCATTAAATAATGATATCTCAACTATGATTCAATCAATGGGGGGAGAGACACTTCCGGATGCTTATGATATCGCTATACGAGTTGAAAATAGTCTTATTCAAGCTAGAAAATCGGCACCAAGGCCTTTAATGTCTTCTTTGGAAGATTTAGCACCTATTCCTCATCCTTAAAGCTTTGCAAACTATGGAAAATAAATTGAGTTTGATTGATAACAAAATTGCATTATGTAGCAGACCCTATCAGGCTCCTTATTGGAAAAATCAACAGAATGAACAAAACAAGTAGCCCTATTAACAAAATCAAAATTATAGGCATCCTTACCAACAAAGGTAGTTTGAACCAAAGGCTCCTAGTTCATCTAACACTTTAGTCCCAGTTAATATGGCTACAAAAGAGTGGTTTCAACCTTGCAATCAACCTCATGCAGCTGCAAGTTTCCCAAATACTTTTCTGAATCTAAATATTGTTGCATAATCTCAATTTGAAACATTGTTCATACCTCAAATGGAAGGTGAGCAGCAAGAAAATCATGTTCAGAAAGCACCTGAACAAAATTTAGTCAGTTTTAGTGAGTATTTCATTGCACTCACTACCAGAGCTCAAGGGAAAGATGTTGAAAGTCAAAAACAAAAAAATAGGCCTATCATGCCTACTGTCACCGATAAGACAACATATACAGTTCCAAAGTCAACCAAAAACCCTGTTGTTCCTCAAAAAACAACAATCTAGTTGATAAAGGCCATAAAAAATAGCTATATCCTGATCCAAGAAAACTGTTTATACCTCATATATCCAATGCAGCTGAAGCAGAATTAGTTTTTGCTAAGGCCTACTATAAGACCGTTGAATCCATCTCTAAATCAGTTTCTTCTTTTAACATTGTTGATGTAATGAAAAATCATAATGTTAACATCTCAATGTGGGACGCTCTAAGTATTCCTAGACACCAAGATTTACTTTCTCATGAATTAGCTAAGCTACAAATTTCTTCAAATACAAAATAAAAGGAAGTTCATAAGGTAGACATGGTCCTTGGAATGTTTGAACAAGACCGCATTAAAGAGGTTAAGTGGATGGTTCTAAAGGTTCTAAATGCTCATGACATCAAAAAACCACCACCATTTTATTTATCAATGATTATTCGTGAACATCTAGTTCATAATTGCATGGTGAACAGTGGTGCAAGTAGCACAGTTATGCCAAAAGTGATTGCTGAAAAATTGGGTTTATCATATGAGCCTGCAGAAAGGAGTGTATTACACCTTGATGGAACTGCAACTCATACAGTTGGTATAATCAAAAATTTATAAGTGACGTTACATCCTTGCCCAAATGTTTGCATTTTTTAAGATGTTACTATTGTAGATTTACCTCCATACTTTGCCTTGTCCTTATCTAGAGATTTCACAACAAAAATAGGAGGTTATCTCTGTTCAGATTGGTCCTTATTTTTCACTACTCATTATGGTACCAAAGTTACTATCAATTCAGAACCATTGGCCAAATTTCACATTGAACCTCACTCTCCAAATGCAGTGGCTAATTATTCAGCCCTAGATCAGTCTTATTTTGATGAGGTAGCTCATGTTTCAGCATTGGATGGTGTTTCTAACATGTTTATGGATGAAAAGACAATGGAAGAACATGCTCATGATCCTTTTAAGGAAGTTTAAGAACACATGTTTGGTGTGTAATATATGCATGAAGAAAATACACCACTTCCCTTACTTTCCAAAATAGAATATTCAGTAGAAGGGATTTGGAACATTCATTTTGATGGAGCTAAAAACAAGAAAGGATAGGGAGTAGGTCTGATGCTCACTTCCCCAATGAACGAAAGGTATTTCTCATCTTTAAATCTCCAATTTTCATGTACTTGCAATGTAGTTGAATGTGAAGCATTAATTCATGGCTTACTTTGGTCCAGAAAGAAAGGTATCAGCATGCTATAGATTTTTGGTGACTCTGAGTTGGTTATTAATCTAGTAAGAAATTTCAATGTTTGTAAGAATCCATTAATGAAGTCTTACAGACATAGAGTTTCAGACTTAATGGAAGATTTCGATGCTATTACCATTTAGTCTATTCTTAGAGCTGAAAACAAGCATGCAGATAGACTTGCAATAGTTGGGGCTAGTTTTGATGTGTTGGAACGGATCTAAAATAGCAAAATCCAGCCTCATATAAAATTAATTGTCTGGCCCTCAATACCTGGTAATGGTTCAAATTAGAAAGTTTTTGAAAGTGATGATCAAATCTGCATGTTTTTACAGCAAGAAGCTATGTTTTCTGCAGTTAATCAAGATAAATTATATCTCTTATATGGTGATCAGACTATTCATCTAAAGAAAAATAAATTACCTCGAGGTCTGGTCACATTAGAAGACATCTTCAGCAGTGACGATCAATTAAGAAAGGTCAAGACTAAAATGTCAACTCACGCTGATAATTACGAAGAGATCTAGGTTGATGAAGGGAAAAAGCTATTTCTTGGAAAGGTATGTTCCTCAGCTGAAAAACAGTCATTTATTGATATTTGTAAAGAATTTATGGATGCTTTCACTTGGAAATATCAAGACCTGAAAGGATTTGATCCCATTTTAGCACAACATATGATTGAGTTGCAGCCAAATTCTAAACCTGTTAAATAGAAATAGAGGCTTGTAAATCCCACAATAGAACCTTTGATGAGGAAAGAATTATCTAAGTTAATTGAATCATGTACTATCTTTCTAGTTAAGCATTCAAGTTGGGTAGCCAATCTTGTTCCAGTTAGGAAGAAGAATGGTGAAATCATACTATGTGTAGATTTTAGAGATCTTAATAAGGCTTCATTAAAATATCATTACCCACTACTGAATATGGATCATATTTTGAGAATAGTTTCTTGTTCAAATAGACTATCTCTTCTAGATGGTTACGGTGGATACAATCAGATTTTAGTCCGAGAAGAAGATAGATACAAAACAACATTTACCACTAAGTGGGGAACTTATGCTTACAAATAAATGCCTTTTGGCCTTTCAAATGCCGGTGCAATGTTTCAACGTGTAATGGACATGAATTTTCACAACTTATTAAATAAATGCATCCTTGTTTATTTAGATGATGTTACTATATTTTTATAAGATTCTTAAGAACATATAATGCATTTAAGGCAGACTATATTTGGAATATCTTTGAATGCACTAAAGTCTATCTTTTTAGTGCATCAAGGAAAGCTACTTGGCCATATTGTTTCTAAGTAAGGTTTAGCAATTGATTCTTTCAGGATTGAATCCATATCACAGCTATCATTTCCCCATCATAAAAAGGCATTACAGAGTTTTCTTGGAAAAATCAACTTTGTTAAAAGATTTGTTCCAAATTTCACAACATTGGTTAAACCACTCATAGCTATGCTAAAGAAAGAGAAAAGTTTATCTTGGAATAGTGAAGGTAGAGAGGGTTTTAAAGCAATACAAGTAGCTATCTCTTAGTCTCCTACTCTTACAAATCCAAATTTTGATAAAAAAATTATAATGTATGCACTTGCAGGAGCTGAAACAATCTCAGCTATATTAACTCAAGTTAATGATGAAAATATCGAGAAACCTATTACATTATTTGGATAGAGCTTGCATGATTATGAAGCAAGGTACACATTTCTTTAAAAAGATGTACTTTCAGTAGTCAGAGGACTAAATAATTTTAAGTATATGTTTTCGAACAATAAAATCTATGTTCTTATTTCTCATCCAAGTGTGAAAGCATTCTTACTAGATAAGAAGTTGAATGAGAAAAGAACAAACTGGATAACAAAGGTCATGGAGTATGATGTTGATATTTGGGTTGCTAAGATGGTTCGAGGGAAAGGTTTATGTCAACATATAATTTTTGATATGAAAAAACAAAAAGTTACAGAACCAGATGATTCAAAATAGCATGTTGAAATTGTGCATTAGCAATCAGAAATCATGGTTCAACAAGGAAATCAACATCCTGAGCTCACTCACAAGATCTAGGAATCAAGATGGATGAATGATTTTGTTAATTATCTATGGCATGGCACCAATTAGGAATGTATGGACAAGAATAAATGAAGGTATTTCAGATTACAAGTTGTACCTTTTATCTTCGATGATAATGTGTTGTTCAAAAGAGATATAAATGGAATCTTGTTGCGGTGTGTTGACTATGATAAAATTCAGAAAATATTGTTAGAATTCCACGAAGGACCTACAAGAGGTCACTTCTCAGTATGTACCACAACCTTTAAAATTATGAAAGCTGGTTACTATTGGCCTAGTATATTTAAGGACTGTTTTGAATGGATTAGAAAATGTAAAAAATGTGCTTTCTTTGTCAGTAAAGAACGTCTAGCTTCGCTACCTTTACAACCTATTTCAGTTGATCATCCTTTTATGTAGTGGGTTCTTGACTTTATTGGTATGATAAACCCACCATCATCACAAGGGTATAAGTGGATCTTAACTGTTACACATCACTTTACAAGATGAAATAAAGTAATAGCCTTGAAGGATGCTAATGAAGCTTCAATACGATCCTTTTATGAAGGAATAGTTTGCAGATTTGTTGTTCCAAAAACTATCATATCAAATAATGCTTTATCTTTTCTTGGTGCTGAGATAAAAAATTGGGCTGTCAAACATGGAATTTATTTGAGTTCTTCATCTAATTATAACCCACAAGGTGATGGCTTAGCTCAGAGTACTAACAAGAATCTGTTAAGGATGATTAGAAGAACACTCAAGGATAATCAAAGAGCTTAGCATCTGATGTTGAATTCAGCACTTTGGGCTGACAGAGTGACTTTTAAAAGATCAATTGGCAATTCACCATACAAACTTGTGTATGGAAAAGAAGCAAGAATTCCTATTTTAGTTGAGTTACCTGCATTGGATTTGTTACATCAAATGTAGCTGCTTGTGAATGAACCATTATAGGTTCGTTATGTAGAGTTAATAGAATTACAAGAGCTAAGAGAGAAAACTCATTTAAATATGGAAAATAATCAGAAACAAATGAAGAAGAATTTTGACAAGAAATCCAAATTTAGAGTCTTCAATGAAGAAGATATTGTGTTAAAATGGGATGTTGATCGTGCAAAGACAGGAAGACACTCATAGTTTGATACACTTTGGAGTGGTCCTTACATGATTTCAACTTGCAAGGAACACAATTATTTTTAGCTTTCAAAGCTGAATGGAGAGGAACTTCCCATTCCTATGAATGGTATGTTTCTCAAATACTGTTATTGAAAATCTTACAGTGATTTTTGGAGTAGGATTTCCATTTCAATAAGTGCAGTTTCTACACATTGCATTGTTTTTCAATTCAATACGTGCATTCGTGCATGTGATCTAGTTTACCAGATCCTTTCCCATTTTTAGTTTCATTTTGGAAGGGTTGGACCTTTTGAAAAAGTCATATTTTGGTTATATACTTTGGACTCCATGCCCAATGGACAAGAGCAAGGCACTAGTCATTAAGCTAGCAGACAACTTTCGCCGCAAGATCACCAGAAATGTTGACCATTTTTGCACTTGCGTAAAAATGGGAAACTCAAAACTTTGTCATTACGATGAAATTCACAGGTGAGGTATACCTAAGTTAAGGAAGTTCTGATGATTATTAGTTAATGTTGAATTAGTTATAAGATTAAATGAAATCTGTAGTTATGTGTGCTATCACAAAACATAACAGATCACATAGTTTACAGATACATGCATTCTTCAGAAAAAGAACACAAACCCCTAAAGGAGAGTTGTGTTTTCTTGATGAAGACAACATATTACAGAGTATGTGAAGTGCCGAGTTTTTGAAGAAACAAATAGAAATACATATATCAGAAAATCAGGGTTCATTATTGAATGTTACAAGTTCAAATAAATGTTCTTTCCTTCATGATTAAGACATTCAATTATGTTACTAAGTTGTTTAGTTCATTATACAATTCATACAGAGAAGCTAGAATGCAGAAGGGAATACACAACTCATTTTTCAAAATTCAATGTTTTATTAACAAGGAAGGTCAAATGTTTCCCACACAAGCCGTGGGATGTGACTGAAAAAGTAAAGTACAACTACTAAAATAAAAGATACATATGCATGAAAGAGAAAGTAAAGGAGTATGAGTGAACCCATCATTACCTTGGGTTTCCATTCTTTTATTGAAGCATCTCCATCTCCATCTTTTGTTCCTTATTTATATTCATTTTAGAAGCCATTGTACCTTAAAAGAAGAAAATGATAACTATCAGTTACGAGCTCAGGGATCAACTCATATTCCTACACTATCCTAGTTCATGCATATGAATGTTTTCAAATAGGAGATTTGTTCTACTTGAAGAAAAAACTACATGCATGATTTATTCACTTAGAAGGAATGAAGAAAGAGAAGAGAAAAGAAGAAAACATGGACATAAGAGAGGCTAAAAATCCTAAGTATTTTCTAACTGCTTTCCTAAACTGTGCAGGTATAGGTTATAGCCAAGGAAAAATATACAAGTCATAAGTGCGTGAAATAAAAGGAAGAATGTAACTCAAAGTTTCAATAACTATTATGAAATAAAATAAATTACAGTATAGAAGAGAAACTGGTAAATAGATGAACACTTTTCAGTTACAACTAAAGGAGAAGAATCAAATTTTTGGAAGCTAAAGTTAACTAGAAAAGAAAGGTTATAGTTAAAAGGAATGAAAACAAGATTCTGGGAAATGTTTTACAGGTCTTCTCAATGTAAAATAGACATTTACAACTTTTCATCATAATGCTTTCAGCTACTAAATGCTTTAAAAGAGTTATTTGAATCAAATAAGTGATATAGAGAAGCAGTAAAACATGTTATGATCAAGATAAAACAACTATGATGTCTCATTTTATTTACCAATCCAGCTTCAAACATGCAGTGTCATAATTCCATATTCTGAATTAGAAGATACAAATACTATGCTGGAAATGGATGGATGAGAGAATTCTAGAAAAAAATTGCTAGGGCTTTTCCATGAAAAATCAACTTTTTAATTTTTTCAGAATTCCAGAAATGTTACTATAAAGGAAATAAAGCATCTATCTAAAAGAAGAAATAAGATACAAATATTTTAACAAGCATCTAAATCAAGTCTTATTCTTAAGATAGAGTCAAATGAACAAGCCTACTGGTCTGTCAAAAGGTACAGAATTCTCAAAGAGCTAAATTTCATAGCTAGGAAGGATTGAAGAGAAAAGTAATGACAGAGTAGATATTGTGACAGAAAAGCATATGTACAACCCAAGTAACTTCAAATTTACATAAAGACATCAAGCCCCAAATCTGGGATAGATCAAAGTACACATCATGGTACATTACACTTCAAAGGTAATTTCAAATGCAAGATTCAAGGTTAAATCGAGCTAGATAACACTCGAAGGATCAAAGGTATCTCCTTGAATATGGCTCAATACAAAAAAGCTGAAACTAATAGGAAAAGTTGATTGAGTTTGGATAAGTACAGAAAAGGCTCAAAGATTGACCAAGAATAATATTAAAATCAGAAGCAGATTCATACACAGTAACAAGTATCAAGGTTCAAAAGGACATTACAAATCAAGCTACAACTATCATCTTCAAAATTACACAATGCAATACAATGTTCAGATCTAAAGAAAAGTATAAACACATACGAATGGAGTTTCATTTGAAATAAATGTTACAGATCTGCACAATAAAATTGTTTAGATTAATACACGGAAAAATGATATTCTATTACATTCATTCCAGATGCATTACATAGGATGAACTCACAAATATATAGGCACATAGTTTTCTATAAATTAGGAAACTATTCTACTAACAAATACTAATCACATGAGTTGTTTTGTAATAACCAAACAACTCAACACACATTTGTTATTAGTTTGTTTATATAACAACTAAATAAAAAATTACTAATATAATAATAATTACCAAATGTAATTATTATCTACACAATGTAAAGTACTAATTCCTAACATTCCCCCCCTTAGTGTTTACATGTAGAAAAACATCCACACACTCAACTACAAATATGCTCACCCCTGTGGCATGTCCAACTCTGTGACTCATGACCTTGATCCAAAAGAAAGGCTCTCTCTTCATGGTTTTAAATAGGATTACCACAAACCTTGATGTGACAGGAACCTCATCAACTTCCACCTCATGTGGTTTTTTGGATCCTCCCACAAACCCTTTCAAGATCCAAGAACTGACTTACTCTAGTGCTACTATTCACCACTATGCTTATACATCAGGGAATTATGTAGGAAACACAACTCGCATATTAAAAAACCACACAATAGAAGAAATATTGAAAATATTCACATTACTTCCTATAAGAATCATAATGTTCTTAATCGTAGTCTCTGTCATTGAATCGCTGCCACTTTGATCTTGAACAACATAGAAAACTGCCACTAGCCACTGGAAGCTTTCCTTGACTAATTCATTTTGGGTGTAGAATGGGAATGGAACATTGGATGTATTCCCCCCTAGAATGTGAAATTCCACTCATATAGATACTGAGAAGCAAAATGCATCGAAGAACATACTCCTGAATGGATCTTACTAGTTAGGTCTTGCTGCACATGGTCACTAATGCTAGTGAACGTATTCTTCTAGTTGACCATCTTCCAACGAAGTATGGAAGTCAGAGGACCAAGTCTGTCAGAGGATCACTAACAGTCATCTGCACTCCAACCACAACACTCTTTCCAACATCCATCAAATACCACACAAAATGGGAACACTGCCAAACTGAAGCACACTGAGAAAATGGAAACCACACTGAAAATCATATACTCACACCATACATAATGCCACTACATGCTTCTGTGCGGCCCCATCATTGGTGACTGACGAGAGGTCGTTGTTCGACCTCCTTCCTCCGATGCCTCCTTCCTCCATTAACATGTTGCTAGCTCAGCTGATATTGTCTTGAGGCTCAATAGTTTCCACATTGTGATTTATTCTTTTCTTCCCTCCCGCAATACGAAACACTTTATTTTTCTGGACATCGGATAACAACCAAAAATGTTTCCATAAGTCAGTTTTTTTAGGAATTTTAAATTTTTTGACTTTGACTCATGATGACAACCTAGAATCACCTATTTGATAACAAGACATAAACAAAAATAACACTTTTGTATTGTCATGAAAACTTGACAATATTGACACTATAAAGACTAAAATAAAATGACATCAATGATGAAAAAATATTGACGATAACAAATCCAATTAAAGATTGGATTTTTCACGACTTTTCACACTTTGACTCAATTTTGATGACTACAAGACTTTTGAAACTGACAATTTAATGACACAAATGGAACAATGACAGGTTAAATTTTACACTATCTTAACAAAGAAATAAGTATCAATAGATAATTACGACACTAAAGGGACAAACTTCAATCCAATAAAAATTTGGATTTAGTGAGTAATGGTTACTCAAATAACACAAGTTGTTTAAACCAACAAAATAAACTTTACTCACTAGACTTGATTATACATCCAACAATTAAATGACTTCAAATAACAATCACTATACAACTAAATTTAAAAAAATAAAATCACCTATAACACAAAAAACCCAGGAACTAATACCATGGATTTCAATTTACAAACTGTGTATGTGTGGACAGGGGTCGCATTGCTATAGAGAGCCAAGTTGGATAAGATTGGAGAGGATTGTGAAGTAAAATACTCTTTGTTCAACAACTTCTCGATATTCATCCTAAATCAATCTCTGCCTTAGAATCTGAAAATATGACATGCGATCCTTCAATTTCTTTTTTAGGTTGCAGTCATTGACATTCGAGAAGATAACAGAGTGGCCCTCTAGTGCCCTTCTCGCATCCAGCCTTTTTTCGGTTGCTTACATTATCTACATCTATAGATTCAATTTTTTGTTTGATATTCTGTGTAATTTTCCCCACTTCATCCACATCTTTCTCCATGCGCTATTTAATTGCTTTCATAGCAGATGCCTTCGTAACAAATTTTGACTCCTCGTGTGCCTCCTGAAGTATCTATATTCTGAAATACTAATTCTCCTGCATAAAATTCCTCTCATTCACAAGGACGAAGCATGATACTATTATCCCTCACATGATCTCATATACTCATATTGCTCAGATACCAAATGAAATAAATGTCACAGATCTGCACAATAAAACTGTTTAGATTAATACACATAATAATGATATTCTATTACATTCATTCCAGATGCATTACATAGGATGAACTTACAAATATATAGGCACATAGTTTCCTATAAATTAGGAAACTATTCTACTAACAAACACTAATCACATGATTTTTTTGTAATAACCAAACAACTCAACACACATTTGTTATTAGTTGTTTTATATAACAACTAAATAACAAATTACTAATATAATAATAATTACCAAATGTAATTATTATCTACATAATGTAAATACTAATTCCTAACATCATTTTATTGACCCTATACACTGAGTTTTATACTTGAAATAAGAAGCAAATGATACTCGAAACACAAGATACACAGATCTACAATTCATGACTGTAGGTTGAAGCCCCAAAATGAGCTCAAAGGATTCAGTATAGAGGAATAATGATCAATTTCTTAAGGAAACACAAGCTTGTAGTATTTTAACAAGTGAAAAGCATCATCTTAAAAATACAAACTAAATATCACACACAACTGACTCTCAAATCAAGCCCAAAGGCGTGAGGATACAAGAAAAATAGAGATCTATGGGTACCCATGTAATAAAAGCACAAATCAAGGTAATGAGTGAAGACCCATTAATGGTAGCGAGAAATCACAGAGAATCTTGTACAAATAAGGAGATATTATCAGTGTCCCAAAAATCAAATGGAAAAACGAAGAACATTCAGATCTAAGAAACCTCAGTCAAAGGCTATAACAAAGACGCCATCAAAAAGGAGAAGTCTCGAGATCAAACATGAACAGCCAACAAAAATGAGTAAGAACTTACCACTTCAAAGTGTTTTCTTCAAACCTTTGAGTCACAGAGAATCAGATTGCATAAAAGCTCGAGAATGATCAAATCTAAGCCATAAAAACCCAGAAAATGCAAAAATAAACGCAGTATCAGTATGCATGGTCTCAATAAAATGAAGTAATTTTCACGTTCAAGGACAAAGAAGCTCATCTTTTCCAAGAATTTACGGAAACCCTCAAAGTTGCAGAGAACTCGAATATTTCAAACCATGGTGGCCTTCAAAAATAAATAACACAAAACTAATATTCAGGGTTCAACAATGGTATTCAATACAGAAGGAAAGCTCAAATCTTGCTCAGAAAGAATAAATCGATCTCGGCAAAGAAAAATAGGTCTTCTTCAGAACTCTTGTTGCCTTCACAACCATCCCTTCATGAAAAATATAGAGGAAAATCTACAAAATACAGGTGTAGTTGAGCTCAAGTATAGAACACAACAATGGTATTGAACAAAAAAATTTCTAGGGCTCCACCCATGAACCGGAAAACTGAATGAATTGATCATTAGACCTAAGCTTTCCTTTACCGCCTGAATCCAAGTATGGGTTAAGGTCGAACTCAACCATGGTTCAAGATCAACAATCAATCTTGATCAAGGAAAAATATCAAAGGTTGAGAATAATGCTTAGAGCTCAAAACAAATAACCATGGTTAGTTCCCACCGACCACATTCAATGCATAGTCAGAAACCCTAATCATGCTTTTGAGATCAATGATAAAAAATTGACAAGTACATAGATCAACACTAAAAAATTGATCATCAAGATCGATGCAAAATTATTCTAGGTGGAATGGCGGTCGATTGACCAACTTATAATTTTCAAATTTTCCAAAGTGTCAAAATTTTCTCCACAGGCTTGAAAGGCATAAGGGAAAGGCAATTCTGTGAACGGAAGAGTAGTATGAAGTTTTGAGGTTTAGAATTCATTTAATTTTTGTTTATAACATTAGGCCAAGTGCATGAACATTTAAACATGACTTTAAGGATTTAAGAAGCTAAAATCCTAGAGGTTGCATACTTAGAGAATACCTAATCAAGCTAAGGGTTGACCAAATTGGTGAGATTGAACAAAGTGATAGTTTTATACTTTTTAAGTCATTTGAAGAATTTCATAGCAATGGAATTGTTATGGTGAAATCTTAGAACCCGTGATTTGTCACCATTGGATGGTTGAGGTAGTCAGTGTGATTCTTCAAACATGGAGTTATCCCAAAGTGTGGTACATTCCAATTGGGATAACCCTTTGGATAAATGCCAGCTCCTATTCCTCTATTCTTATGCACACATCAATATTGTAGAGGATTTACTCTAAAATATACTCTAACTTTCCAAGAACACAAGGTTAATAAGCTTACAAGGAATTAAACCTAGACTAACATAGGTGATCACCAAAAGGAATGTTGAACACCTGCTTTGCATTGATATGGAAACCAAAATCAGATAAAGAAGGATGAAAATACACAACAAATCAATCCACTGGTGAGAATCCACTAACCATTAAACACAAACCATGAAACATGTAATACAATAACCATGCACAGATAACCAAGATTGCAATGAGAGATCAAGAGAAAGTAATGAACATGAGAGAGGGTTGAAATTCATCCATATAATTATATTATTGCTCCACATATTTGATACAGTGCATTACAATGGCCAAGAGAAAAAAAAATTCATTACAAATTTAATGGGAGGTTTGAACTCCACAAATTAATTTACAAACAAGAGAAGAAGGAAGGGTACAAGGTAAAATTATCCAACATTAGAAAAATGCCCCTTATTATAATACATAGGAAGAATGGTTGAAGGTAGGGATAAGAATTTGAAATCTTGCTTCAGCCACACAAAAATACATTATAATATCCTACAACAATGATGGGTGCCACTGTAAAACCCATACCTCTATGTACTTTTCCTTGTTGGACAAGAAAGGAAGCCTATACCTCATCATTTGGGTAGGTGAGAAACCTAAGAATATTCCTCTAAAATGGATTTGTAAGTGGGTAGGTGAGAAATGTAGGGGATGCTGAGAGATTTACAAAAAAATTGATTTTATGCAAATACGAGCTCTCTTTAAAAAGTTATGGCCATATGAATATGGGGATGCCATACTACAATAAATGCGAGTGGTTGGCTTTGTTTCTTCAGACTCTGAAACGCATCACAACATTCAAAATTTGAAATTTTGGACATTCAAGATTTGGGACATTGGACCTTTCCATTTCAAAGGTTCGGCAACTTTTCATCCTTTTCAACACATGGAACCTCCAGAACTCTAAAACCCCGAAGTCTGAAATTTGGTCTTTGGGTTTCAGAATTTGAGTTGTGATTTTTTCGAACTGAGGTTCCAAAATTTTGAAACCTCGAAGTCCAAAATTCTGACTTCACGTTTCAGACCTTTAAGGTTTCGGGGATTCAAGGATTTAGAATTTTGGGATCTTGGTAATTCGGGACTTCAAGATTTCGGTGTTTTGGGATTTCGAGACTTCCAAGATTCGGGAATTCATGGATTTAGGACTTTGTGGTTTTTTATCCATTTGGGAACCTATAACCTTTAACCTCCAAAACTTTGAATTCCGATTTTCATAATTTTGGTTTTGGACTTCTTCCCTTCCTCCACATTCAACATTGTTCATACTTTGGTGTTCAGACTCCGCCATCCCCGATCTATACCATCATTGAAGCTGAATGAGGAGTTGACCCTGAAAACCCCTGAGCCTTTTCAGACTTCTGGGTTTCAGGATTGTGGGTCTTTTTCTTTATTTTTCTTTTCTTTTCTGCCAAAACTCTGAACTGTAAAAACCTCTGAAGTCCAAAAATTTCAAAATTTGGGGCCGTTATTTTTCATTTATCTTGACTCTGAGCTTCCTTCAATTTATCTCCTCTGATATCATTTCCATTTCCAATCCTACCTGTAGCCTAACCATCAAAATTGAAATGTGAACTCCCATGACTGAATCAATCCCTTCATTTTCTCTATGTGCAAGGTCATGTTTGTCCAATTTCTCTTGAGTGAAAAAATTGGATAACAAGAATGAGGTGTATATGCAAGGGTGAATATGGGAAAAAAAATTTAAGGTAATTTTGAGATATGTTTGATAGATTAGACAAGTTTGAGAAATTTTAACAACTTTTATCCCATAGAGGTTTAAATTTGATCCTCTAATGCAGAGAGTGTGAGAAGATTTGTTTTTATTCCTCTCATAATCTATTATATGCTTTATTTTAAATTTCTCTACATTATTTGGTATTAGAGTGTAATTTTTTTTTGATATTTTTTTATTGAATAATGAATATATGTTTTTTGTGTCTAATAGTGTATTGTGTAGTGTGTAGTGAATAATTTGACAGGTGAAGTGAAGTAAGAGAAGAGTGAGAAGTAAAAATAGATAGAAAAAAATAAAAAATACCTTGTGAGGATAAGGTGAGGTGTGGAAGGCAAGGTGAAACAATCCTATCTATATAAGAGATAGATCGAGAGGAAGCAATAATGAATTTGTGGAATTTGTTTAGCCATAAGAGCAAGTAGGAAGAGATACAGAAGAAAGAGAGAAGAACAAGAGACATGAAAAGTGGATGGAGTTAGAGATGAGGAAGTTGAGAGAAGACATAGATCAGTTGAAAAATATGATGAGGAAACCAAGGTATGATTTTTAATTTTTTATGAAAATGAAATTTAAGTGGCCTGAGATGCAAATTGCTAAGAAAAATTAGAGGTTAAGAGTGAAAAATAATGAGGAAGAGCAACTTAGAAGAGAAGAGAATAATAAAGAAAAGAGTAAAGAGGAAGATAATGTGAGATTAATTCCTAGTCATGGTTACATTATTCTTATTTGGTGGAAGAAATTAGCAGCAACATTGAAAGAGGAGGACAAGCAAGAGAAAGGGATGGTGAGAAAAAGTGAACAAGAGCAACATGTAAGAGATAGAAATTAGAATTCTTTAAGGTACAAGAAAATCAAAAGGAAGTAAATATGGTGTGGAAAAAGAAAGAGACGAACAAATTGTAGGAAAAGGTATAAACACTCACAGAAAGCAATCAAATTCAAGAGCTAAGCTTAGAAAAATATGAATGCAAGGTGAGTACATTTGATTCCTTGTTGGTTGACGATGAAAATTGAGGGAGTGAATTCCTTGAAATTGTAAAAATTAGTGTTTATTGTGTATTTGAGGTTAGTGAGAAAGAATGTAGTGAAGGTTTGTAACACCCACAAATTTGACACACAAATACAACAGTAAAATTACCCGAATAATTTTCTTTTTGACTTTAAATTCTCACTACACAATACCACATGGGTTCCAATAGATAGACTTAACATAACATAAGACACTTACAAAAAATATCTACCCACATAGACAAAATGATAACACCATGTACACATCGATGCCACACTTTCCCTAATGCAAAAATACTAGAAATGACCCAACCATAAAAGGGACCCAGGGATTGGCAAACTTGCAACACATTATTACCATGGTTACATCTTAGTTGCGATTAAAATTCCAAGATTATTTATCATGCAAGGATAATTTCTCCCTTTTCCACATACATATTCTAAAATTCATTTAACATTCAAATTACAATATGAACACTTAATTTGGATCTTTCTCCTTTATAATAAATCTCCATAACTTAAACAATTATTTTCCATATTTCAAAACGCATACAAAATTCCTATTTATTTTATTCTTATGTTATGGTTCTTCTTCTCAAACATTCATTTGATGTTAAAACTTTACCCTTGTTAGCCAATTGTAACTAATGTGAAATCGAGGAAGAAATAATAGGATTTAAGGGAGATTTAGATTCATGATACCTCTTCCCAAAAACATTCTTCCATCACGGTATCTTTAATTTTCATGTTATAGTTTCTATAGTTAAATAACTTGTTTGATCCATTCAAAATTTTCACACCAAGAAATTATATATGTATGTATGTATGTATGTATATATATATATACATATACATATACATATATATATATATATATATATTTGCTCGAAAGTTTGATCTAGTTGAGTTCTAAGGAATCCAAGTATGACATTATTCCTAACCAAAAATCTTGTTTACTCTTATACTCTTTACACTTACATCACACTTTTGTCTCACTATTGGCATTGTTCAAGAATAATTGTAATTCAAAAGACACATATTTTACACTTAAGGATTCATGACTACAAGGAGTGGTGATTTTTCACAAAATAACTCATTTCATCGCTCTTAAATAATTAAGTATTAAATGCATAATATATGATAACCCATCAACTATATGCTTCTCAAATTTCTTCCTAGGAACTATTTAAATCATTTAGTAAATATTCATTGGTATTTCTTTCACCAATACCCTTAAGAGAAGCACATTGTAACCCACTACTACATGCTAAGGTAGAAATTTATCTAAGAGGGAGAAAGGGATTCAAATGTAAAATTTATAAAATATTATGTGTTCAAAATCTTTCTAAAGCAATATTTACAATATTTGATAATCATACGTCATATCTCCTTTACTTTATCACTAAAATCCTAAGGATTATGATTTCACACTCAACCATGTTTGGATTCCTAGGTAATTAAGTATTAGATGCATGTTACAAGGATACATTCATTTATAAATTTTACACACCTTACTAACGTCACAACTAGAGTGATAGAACACTCTTATCTCTAGCAATCATCATCTAATTCTAGGTAAATTCAATACTTCTTGTGAAGCTGACACTCTTGCTTGAGAGGGGTAAAAGGGGATTCGCCCTCAATAGTATCATGGGTAGGTAATAGGATTCACTTGAATCATTTACATTCATCTTAAAGTAATTTCATTTAACTTGATTTAAATAGTGTATTGAAATTAGATGTGTAACCCATTTTTTAATAAGGAACATTTACATGCTCATGATACTATTAGCTCTCATCCTAGGGAATCACCTCAAGAATGTGATTACCTAGTTTCATATCATAAATTCATTTCACAATGGGACAAGTGGGAGAAAAAGACAAAGTAACTATTCATTTAAAGATTAAGCTTCACATTAAAGTTTACACGTCATTGATTTCGTTTATCTCAACATGATGATTTAAAGACATTACATGAAAGATCTAAATATTTCTTTTCGCCTAGCATACCATCTTGTGGTTACCCTTTCAAAAATTAATCATAAATTAAAAAGTTGATTTTTTCCATGATTAACTCTTAACATTGTACCATAGAACCCCAAATAATAATATAAATTGCTTGTCAAGTTCATTTATAATCCCAACTGTTAAAGGTAACTTTCAAGAACAGTTGGTGATCTTTTTCACCTAACACCCTTCACTCTACACATGTTTCAGGCCAAGAGGGTTTTACATTATGTTAAAGTTTGGTTTCCCATTTATTACTAACTTAAGAGAATCACATTATTCTCACTCCACACATGACTACGAATTCTAGGAGGGAACCCCACACCCCTATCGTTCGTAACTGATGGGTTCACGACAATGTTGCTAAGTATAGAGGCTAAGATAATAACCTCAAACTTGGGATTTTATTTCCTTAAGCTATAATTTTCCATCTATTTTAATGATTTAGGTTCACCCTACGGTTTTAGTTTTCCATGTTAATAAGGGTCATGTGAGAAGGTAGTTATGTGAGAGTTGTATACTAGGGTTGACTATTTTATTTAGATTTTCTTTCTATGTTATCAAGGAAAATAACACATCACACCAGATATTTAGTCATCAATTTCACAGTAAAAAAGGAACTATAAGATGTCAATTCAATTACATTTAACATATATATCAACTTTTACAATACATAATTTTGAATGAAAATGACACTCATGATTAGATATACATTTTCCAAAGAACCCTCAATAATTGTGACTCATACATATTAAAAAATTAAAAAAATAAGCCTTTTGATATATTTAACATTATTGTTGTTATAACTTGTATAATAACATTTTTCTAAATAGCAAGTTATGAATTCACTAGTACACTTTTCTTTCTTCGTGTCCTAGTACCTACAACCACATCATGGTCAGTATAAGTGCTGGCATGTCATCCATCTAAATCTAATGTAATTAAAAAATGTATTTTTCCATTCACATAATCAGAATAATTCACATGCAATAGAAGAGGGTTATAGACATATATACATTTTGTTTCATTTCATTTCTTATCTAAGGGAGGAGAGAGAAAGAGATAAGGAAGAGAGAGGATAAAGAGAAACACTATTTTTCCAAAAGTCACATTTCACACAAAAAGCCACAAGAGAGAGTTTAATATAGTTACTTATACATTTCAATAGCTTTTATGATGGTTTATTGTCTTTACTAGGGTCCTACAAACTTATTTTACATTTATCTAATAGCTGCGAAAATGTCTATATTTGGCTTAGAGGCTAATGAACCACATTCAAAAAAATGTATTATGATGGGAAAATGTATAATGGTTAAGTTCCTTCGCGTACTCCTATAAATAAATAATTTATAGGAACTTATAGAATTCATAACTACAAAATTGTTTACAAATGGTGATGGGTTTTCCAGAGCCACCGGTCATAATCGGTCCAGTTTGACCTAGTCAAACAGCTACCAGAGGCCTTAAAAACCCCATTTCACAACTAGCTAGAAATGTATTTTTTCCAAACTAAATGTTACACACAATTACCTACTAGAAATACTAGAGGTTTATAAAGGCGGATAAGATTTCCTTCACTCAAGGTCCAACCCATGGGCCAAAATGAAAAATCAACTTTTCACTTTTAGCAGCTCCCTAAAACTACAAAATGGAGTAACATGGCTTCTAGAGGGCCAGAGAAAAGGGTACAAACAACAAATTGGGGTCAATTTACAACTTAATGAGATTCCCCACATAACAAGGGACACAAAAAAAACTTTACATCCCTTTTTTGGGTTCCAAAATGTTTTGCGGGTCTTCGAAAATCGTAATTTACCTACTTTTACCAAAGAACATTAGCTAGGTTTAACGATGAAAAATTAAACTCAACTAGCGCACTCGAGGGTATGCAACTATCTAGATTGATTACAGAGTTTCCGAAACATCTGATAAATTTAGTTTAATTCTAACATTTACACACGATTTTTTTTTGCAAGGCATTAGTTACAAGGTGATGTGTTATTATTTTACGATACCATTGTGTTTAAAATAACCTATTTTAAGTATTTAATGGTTTGAAATTTCTATTAGATTGCAAATGAAGAACCAAATTATAAGAAAATTATAAAATATGAAGGTAAGGAGACCATGCCTGAGGGGAAACGAGTCAGCCAAATCTATGGTGCTCGGTTACACATCTCCACAAGGCATTTCATCAAATATTTTGTGTGCACCTAGAACACTCCTCCATTTACCTTTTATTCAAAATATATAAAATAACTTCAAAAAAAAAAGGAATAGGTGGCACTCTTAGAAGGGTGTGACGTTATGAGAATAAAAAAGTAGAATCTGCATGTTCAAAATAATTGTCCACATTGAACTCAAAATTATTTGTAAATTTCCAACTCCTCCCTTATTGAATATGTATCATTTCATTGGCTATAACTTGTGTGAATGACCTTTCTACCAAGAGAATTCTTTCACTATTAATGCCTTTTACATTTTTATTTTTTTTAGATGATCAAGCTCTAGAAACAGATTAAGTAGCTTAAGCATGGACCATACATGGTTATTGTAGATAATTTGTATTAGTCTCTAGCTGAGAAAATTTTTCCTTCCAAATTTCCAAAACCCACATCACACTAATTTCACACATCTATGAAATATAATATAATCCTAAATCTATCCACCATATGGAGCACCCAATAAGAGATTCACACTACCACCATTATTCTCTTACAATGTCTGAAAATACTTATGTCTCTTTCAGATTGATCTTACAAAGAAGATTAAATGAATGAATCTTGCATCTTTTTGTAAATGTGTTCTTTGAGCTATACTTCTTACTCTTATCGAGAAAATGAAGTTTTGGTGCTAGCTTTTCACATACTCTATGGTCCATGATTTTTGAGATAGAAGATGGTATGCTTGAGAGAAGTCTAGGATCATCTACGACTTTGGAATTTTGTATGTAATTGTATTATCTTGAAAGATCTAAATTTGTTTCACAAAAATCATGTTTTGGTGTGCATAGTGTTGACAATTTTTGCACTAGTGCAAAAATGGGCAACTTGAAACTTCGTTATGATGGATAACATTGGTGAAGTATACCTAGGCTAGGGGAGTTTCTTTCAGAGAATATTGTTACTGTTGAATTAATTAATGATTACATGAAATCTGCAACTATGTGTGTTGTTGCAAGATATAATAGATCACATAGTCTACAATTTCAATAATATCTTCAGAAAAAGAACACAAATCCCCGAAGGTCCTTTGAATTGCCTTAATGAAGACATCTAATTGCAGAGTAGATAAAATGCTAAGTTTTAGGACAGTAAACATAAATGCATATCGAAGAAATTAGAGTTCATTACTGGGTGTTACAGGTATTCTTTAATGTTCTTTCCTTCATGATTAATACATTCAATTATATTACTGAGTTATTTAGTTTCATTATACAATCCTTACAGAAAGATGAATTGCATAAATAAATACATAACTTAGTTTCAGAATTCAATGTTTTAATCATAAGGAATTTCAAATGTTCCCACAAAGGCCATGGGATGTAACTCATAAGTAAATTACAACTACTGAAATAAGAGGTACACATGCATGAAAGAGAAATTAGAGGAGTATGAGTGAACCCATCATTGCCTTGGGTCTTCTCCTTCGGTTGATGCATCCTCATCTTCATTTTTGTTCCCTCTTCATCTTCATTACTGAGAGCACTATACCAGGAAAGAAGAAAAGGGGAATATTATTAGTTAAGAGCTCAGGGTTAATCCATATTCCTATACTTCCCTAATTTGTGCATATCGATCTCCTAGAAACATGAGATACAAATTACTTGAAGATCAAAACTACATACATGATTTTATCACTTAGAAAGAAGGAGAAAGAAGAAAAGAAGACCATGGACATAAGAGAGGCCGAAAATCCTAAATATTTTCTAACTATTTTCTCAAGTGTGTAGGTGCAGATTGAAGAATCAAGAAGTAATAAAGAAGTCCGAATACCCATGCCAAAAGAGTGATACCCAAATATGGGTTGCAATATTTCAAGCCACAATTTGAAAAATACATGTGCAGATACAAATTTTGGGAAACATAATTCATTTAGGAACAATAGTTAAAGTTCATTATAGATTTGTTGCAATATAACTCAAAGTAATGAATAAAGTTACAGATCCTGGTTTTAATCGAAAGACCCATTAATGGGTACTAAAATCAGAGTAAGGATCAAGAACTCACTAGTTAAACTTGAAGTAGTGAAAACCCTCATTGAATTAAGAGCCAAAAGGAGAACCCAGAATGAGTTTCAACTTAGAGGTCGATGTTGTTCCATAAATCAAATTAAAAATGTAAAGGAAAAACGAGTATCACTTTTTCAAAGATGAAATAACAGAGACAAATTATAAGGGTGAGCTCAATACTGATCAAAATGAGTAATATGCAGTTAGGATATTACAAAAAAAACATGAAGTTGCTACCATCTTGTTCAAAATAATGATGATACAGAAAGGAATGAGCTCACAAACCTCAACAATGGCGGCTATAGAATCTTCGCAGAGCTTCATAGAATACAAATGTTTTGAAGAAATTTGAACTAAAAGCAACACAACTGGTAAAATCAACCAAGTATTGCAGTATAAACCAACCCAGAACTTGAAGTGATGAAATGGTGGTCATTAAATAATAGATAGTTCCAAAGGAAATCTCGACAGAACAAACTATAGATGCAGATAAACTGAGCTCTAAACATCATCTCCAATAGCCATCGTCTAGGGAAAATTTTTGTAGAGTTCCTTTAGCTCAGATAGATATCAAGATTTAAATGTGAAAGACTTAGGGTTTCAAGTCTTTTATTCATGAGATCAATAGCCATGAATCATAGGTATAGAGATCAATGCTTAAAATTGATCACCAAAATCGATGCAACCCCAACTGGACACATGAAAATGGCACGTATTTTTGGTGAACTTAGCATTTTTTCATTGAAGGAAAAATTACAATGTTGAGCTCACATCAAAAAAATCAAGGCAGAGCATCGGAGCCTTTTGAGATTTTGAGCCCTTTTCCCAAAAGGATGTAAATTCATAAAATGACCCACAGGGCTGCGTATCTTAAAGGAAAAATTCAAATGTTGAGCCAATAAAAAAAGGTCAAAGTGGAGGCACAGATCGTCAGAACGTTTTTTGCCTTTGAAAATTTTAAGCTTTTTGAAAAGGGAGTAAAATTTAAAAATTGCCTATGACCATGCTGAAGACCGAACAAGGCCACGTATTCATTAAGTCAAAAGTGGATCGTTGTGTCAATTTGAAAATTTGAACCCCTTTTTTTGAAAAAGGAAAAAGGTGATAAATTCACCCTCGACCCCACTGACTAATAAGGCCACGTAATAAAAAAATTCAAAGCGGAGAATCAAGTCAGTTTGAAACTTTTAAGATTTTTACAAAAGGGAAAAAAGTGATAAAATTACCTGCGACTATGCCCACATTTTCAATAAGTCAAAATTGGAGTATCGGGTCAATTTGATATTTTGAGCCCTTTTGAAAAAGGGAGAAAAGTGATCGATTTTCCCACGACTCTGCCCACACCATCAAAAGCCCATGTTAGAAGTGGAAGGGGATGTCGAATGTTTAAAAATGTACAATATCTATCAGAAACGGAAAAAGAAAGTTTCTATACCTTTTTTCATTTCAAATCTGTCCTATGTGGACAACTCTTTTTCAAAATGATGAAAGATGGAGTTCTTTACAGAAACCTTCAGTCAAGTTTGAACAGTCAACAATGGCAGCCAGGGGAAAATTTAGTAGAACTTTTCTAGCTCGAATAGAGCTCAACAATACAAATACCAAAAAAAATTAATTTTGTGATACTCTTACACCTTAATTCGAGTCTCGAGTTCACTAGATTCAACCATTGTTAGAAAGTGCTAATATTATCACTACAAATGGATAAGGTCACATAACTTTAGAAAAAGTACATATCAGCAAGAAGACAAAATCTGCATGCACAGGGAAGAATACTTGCTCATCAAGAAAAACTTATTTTTAGCAAATTATCACTCATGTTTTTCTCAAAAATAGAACAGTTGAGTGCAGTTGACTGAGTTGTAACCAAATTCTATTAATGCCTCTTTGTATTTGCATGTTCTATTTTTATTCCTTTATTTATTAATAGATGAAGGATAAAAATAGGATGCATGGGTGAGTACAATTCTAGTCTATTTTTTGGAAAGGGTGGAAATAATTTTGCTATATATTGTGTGCTTTGGCAAAGCATAGGAGGAGAAAGTTTAGATACATGAGTGTTCAAGCAATTTTTTGCTAGTTTTGCCCTCTGAATGTGAAGTATTTTCTACCTTTCAAATTATTTGCAGTCTTGTGTATGTTCCATTAATCTTGTGAATGTAAGTTCCTTGATTGATCATCTTACCCTGTTGTAAATTCAGTAATTTCTATGATATTAGTGTGCATGGTTAACTTAGCAATATTGTTGTGATACTTTCCCTCAATACACCAAAGTATTTTCCCTTAATATTTTGCAGAAATCTGCTGGTTTGTGCATCAAAAGTCCTTTCCATATCAATTGTGCATATACTCAGTCAAAGACCTTCATACAAATTTGGTGTATCGCCCCAATTTTTATCCTTTTACAGTCTTCTTTCTACCCTTAAACCCCAGAAAATCAGTTGAGGATACATCAATAAGGAACCATCCTTGCCAGATACTTACCTCAAAATAGGTATACCCAAAGACCTGAGGTGTTTCCATTGTATCTACGAAAGAGAGAGATCCATTTTGTAATCATAGAACACCTACAACCATCTCTCTACAGGGTGTACTTTCGAGAGATAACAATTTTTGGCACACCCGGTGGGACCACACATCAGATGTGCATGCAAGTTACAAATATCTACAGCAGATCTACAACAAATAAAATTTACTTTCAGGATAGCAAGCTGGAACAATTTATTCTAAAGATTTAAAGATCCATTTGGTGACTCCGTCAAGCTGATTTCAGACTAGTATTGTAGCATGTTGCATGCCTAAAGTGACTACAAGATCATTGTTAAGAGGAATTCCTCTTGAGTTTGTTTCTTTACCTTTGAATTCGGCAAGAAGGAGAAATTTGGTACTACTTTACCTTATAATATGATTGGTTTTGATAACCCACCTCCTAGTATTCCTTCACCATGTGGTAATATTTTCATTCAAATCCCATTTTTTCAAATGGTTTTTCAACCACCAAGGAATTTTGTGACCTTTACTAATGGTAGCCCATTAGTAATCCCAATTTACCATGACATTCCTATTTTTGGCGAATCGCAGCACCCCTGAGTGTCTGCAACACGATGGGTTGAGACTCTCAGTGCGATTACATAACATGGAGCTTTTCCCAAGTGTGGGACCTTGCAAAATCGGAAAAGATCTCCGGATGAAGGCCGATTCCTATTCCTCTGTTCAGATGCACACGTAAAATGCAGAGGGTTTACTCAAAACCTAAACTAACTTTCCAAGGAGACAGGGTAAGAATATGCATAGAATAAAACCTAAACTAATAGAGGTGATGCACTGAGGAATGAAGAACACCTGTCTTGCCAATAAACACAGACCATTAAAATGCAATGCAAGATCATTCACAGATAGCCAGATTCACAGTGAAAGATTAGGAGGATGAAAATGAATACAGAGAGGGTTGAGAATCATCCACAGACATGCATTAATTTCCTCCAAATATTGATACAACACACTACAAAATTCCAAGAGGCAAGGTTGCTTTACAGTTTCAAATGGGAGGTTTTAACTCCACAAGTTCACCTTCCAAAGAGAAGAAGGGAGGGGAAAAACAAAAATGTCCAACCATTTAAAAGAAGCCCCTCCTTACAATTTATAGGAAGAATGAGAGAGGGAAGAGAGAGGAAATCCAAATCTACCCCAACCACCTCCAGGTTGCACTTATCTCATAATGATGGTAGGTGAGAACCCCAGCGAACCCAAAAGTGGCGAACTGTATTTCGCATTTTTAAGAAATTTTTCTCACCCAATTAAATATATCCAGTTATAGTTGGATAGAGGACCTCGTAAGCTTTCCAAAAAGTCCAACCTTGCATGAATCCGAGCTCCCAGTCAAAAGTTATGGTCATCTGAATATCTGCGCCAGGGTCTGCTTCCTGTCAGCACTCAAAATGTTGCACCTCCTAAAGGTGCGCCTTGGCACATCCATGTGTGTGTTGACATCCTCCTACATGCACCAAGGCACAAATTTTTCTGTGTCGACACTCCGTGTCATGCACCCTTTCTGTGCGCCAAGGCACAACTTTTTCTGTGTCGACACTCCGTGTCATGCGCCCTTTCTGTGCGCCAAGGTGCAAATTTTTTTGTGTCGAGACTCCGTGTCATGCACCCTTTCTGTATGCTAAGGCCATAAATTTCAGGGTCTAAGTTTATCTGATTTCCCTATTCTTCCGTTTGTCTATATCTACCCAGGGGGAAGATATATACAACAATTCCTAATGCAACCATGAAAAGTCTGCCATCATTCACTGGTGAAAATTAGGTTACACCTACAAAGCACATTAAAGATGTCACATCCTTATGTGCAGTTCATAATATCACTCATGAGGATGTAGCTTTGAGACTTTTAGCTGGATCTCTTAAAGGAGAAGCCTTGCAATGGTATAGAAATCTAGAGATTGGATGCATAAGAACTTTGGATGAATTAGGTGATAAATTACTGAAACAATTTCAAGATAATTCAGATCATTTATCTTTCATAGAACAGTTGTCTACCATTAAAAGAGCTCCCAATGAATTTATGTCTAGTTTCAACATTTGTTATTCCAGAACTTTTGAAATAATTCAAGCAAGTGTCAAGCCTCAAGTTGATCACGATTTTCTTTATTATATCAGGGCATTAAACAATGATTTTTCAACTATGATTCAGTCTATGGGAGGAGAGACACTCCCAGAAGCCTATGATATTGCCATCCGAGCTGAAAATAGTCTTATTCAAG
Source organism: Taxus chinensis (assembly GCA_019776745.2). Classification (NCBI taxonomy): domain Eukaryota; kingdom Viridiplantae; phylum Streptophyta; class Pinopsida; order Cupressales; family Taxaceae; genus Taxus; species Taxus chinensis. The sequence continues at coordinate 702,697,652 of CM034149.1, read as the reverse complement.
CTGGAAAATTAGCATTGAGGCCTGCAATGCCCTTTTTGGCAGATTTAGCACATATTCCTCATCCTATCAAAATTATAGAATCCATTGTTATGCCCCCATCAGATGACGTATTAATATCTTTTCAAACTATGGGGAACAAGTTGACTTCAATTGATAATAGGCTTGTGTTACCTAGCAGACCTTATCGAGTTCCTTATCAGCAAAATCAGCAAAATAGGTAGCCTTACTAATAGAATCAAAATTATAGGTAGTCTTATCAACAAAGGCAATTTGACCCAAAGGCTCCTAGTTCATCTAACGCTTTAGTCCCAGTTAATATGGCTACAGAAGAGTGATGTCAACCTTGTAGTCAACCTCATTCAGCTATAAGTTGCCCAAATGCTTTTCTGAACATAGTTCTTGTTGCACAACCTCAATCTGAGACATTCTTCATATAGACACCAATAATTACGCCCAAGCAATTTAAATACTTAAATTGTGCTAATTATCCCCTTTCTCACAAATCGATGACATATCGTCAAAAGCACTCATATTCCCTCTTGTTTTCCTTAATCAATTACAATACGCTAATTGATTCAGTCGCTTATCCAGCTAACAACCTAGTTAATGACCTTCCGTTAATTAATCACTTCTTCTATCTAAATTAATTAATTATTATTAATTAATTAGTCTTCCCCTTCATTTAACTAGTAAATCAATATTTAATTGATTTAATCCCTTTCTAATATCCTAAATCGTACTAATATTCTTCTAATTGGCTTCTATAAGCTTACACCTACCTATTAGTTAATCACCTTTGATTAATTAAAACACACCCCCCAACTCCCATGACTTGCTAAGCATAAATTAAACCCTTCTAAAGTAAGGTTACCTTTAATAAAACAACCTTATCCATTCCTAATCATGTTTCACCTTTATCCCACATTCATGAGGATGTGTTGAATCCTTTATTCTTTGGGCTATATAAAGAGACCTCCACCTACATTTTTACTTACACCTAAAATCCTTAGAGAGAAAATGCAAAGCATATAGCAAACAGACTAAGAGCTTGTACCTTGTTTTCTTGAGAGTTCATCATCTTGAGGAGCTAAGCTTCCTATTCTAGCCTAAAGTGCTTAGGTCATATGGGAGGTGTCAAAAGGGTCTTACAGCCCAACTTTGATAAGCTCCCATTCCTAGGTTCTTGGAGATATCAAGGACAACAAAATATTGATTTCCATGGAGCTTATTTAGGTCCATTTACTTGTTTGTTGGCAATCTAGAGAAGTAGAGATTTAAATACTTTACCATTGTTTAATTCAAAGTTAATGCATTACACTGGGTATTAATCTTGTTTACCTCTCGTATTTGATGGTGTTTAGATTTTTTCATTAGCTTTGTTGTAGAACTATTTAGGTGTTAGTTCTCATTCATATAACTTAGCTAAAAAGCACAAAACCATGCACACATTTGGCATGCCCAGTGAGACATTTAGTCCCATGGCATTTTAGTTTAAATTTCATTATTTTGGGTAACTTTTGATATGCACATGTAGTAATTAATGTTCAGTTTTTGGTAAATTTTCTCATTTGATATGTGTTACTTCATGTTTATAGCCTTAATTTTAATGGGCCATTGCCATTTTCGAACTAACTTGTACAGATTTAGAGTATTGTGAAGTTTTCTACATTTTTTCCATACTTTGGTTACAGGTTTGGTGTAGGCACAATTTTAGGAGTGCAAACATGATTTTCGGGGTGCAGGCATGATTTTAGGGCGCACACATCTCTCTGGTGGCGCAGGCGTGCTGTTAAACTCTGTCGTTCTGTCTGCCGACCCCTGGCACATGTGAACTAACCCTGGCGCATCCACCCTAACCCGTGCGCATGTGCATTAACCCGGGTGTGCACGACATTTCTTATTGTACCTTCCCTGTAGTTGGAAACCTATCAGAATGGCGCACATGCCCTAACCAGGGTGCACATGCGGTTTTATTGGCACAGGTGTATTTTTCTGGTAATACAGTTATTCTATCTACTTTTCCTATTTGTTTTCTAAGAGTAGTGCATATGCTATTTTCCTGCTGCATACACCTCTTAGGTGGCACAGGCATTTAATTGATCTAAAAAATCCACAGAGTGGCATAGGTGTTGTTTTAGGGGTGCATGCACTATTTTAGGGGTGCACACATCTCTCAGGTGGTGCAGGTACACTATGTGCCAAAAAATAGCCTTTGGTGGCACATACGCCCTAACTCGTGCGTAGGAACAGAAAAAGGGGTGCAGACATCCTTTTCAATTATTTGGATTTAAAACGTCGATGTGCTAACTTTCTTGCATGTCTATCTAATCACATATTTGTCTTTGTAGGTTGTTTTTACATGTTGGTATTTGATTAGATAGTATTTGGCATTCTTAACTAACGAAATTGAGATCATGTATGCTCTTCCCTTGCGTCCCTTGGGGAAATCTTGGGAATCAAAAATTATTCTTAAAACATTTTTCTGCTTTAAGATTGTTAAGAGTATTTTAGTTAGAATTGGTCAATTTGGCATTTGTTGAATTAAAGTTTTGTTCCATTTGGTTATCTTTTGAGATTTGTGAAGATAGCACATATGCTCTTCTCTTGCGTCCTTGGATGATCTGGAGAATCAGAAATGGTGCCTTCTCTTTTGATGGAAAACTACGAATCATCGTCATTCATGACCAAAACGCTTGTCAAAGAATGAAGGAAACAAAACAAGAGTCAGAAAACCTTCTAACACACGTGTTTCTTGCAGGTTGCCAAACGACGTTTGAGCAAACCACACCCAATTAAAAAATATAAAAAACACACCACATTCAAAACACTGTATTGCAAGTTTTGGAAAAGGGTACGTCTCTCTCCGCTCAACTAGAACATAACCCCTTTGGCATAACAACTTAAGCTACAACAGTAGGGGTGGTTCCAGGAACCCCAAAGTAGTCCATGCAAGAGGGAACCTTATGGACGAAATGGGAAGTGTTCCGCACTACCTACTTGACTAGTGATTCCTTTGTGAGATAGCAATACAGGTTGTCCATGTGGCAACCCCAATGATAGTACACATAGATGCACTAGTTGCCTACTATTCTTGAAGGGGGTAAAGTAAATCTGAGATACTCCCAAACTAGTCAGTGTGACTTTTTGGGTAAATCACACTTGCTCGTGGCAACTTTGTAACACCTAGGGAGAGAGAACCACCTAGGAGAATATACTCTAGCCAGGAGCCCACTTTTACCATTCTAAAACAGTTTTGAGTTACGAACCATACTTTCATTGAGAAATGTGTGACGCATTACTTTCGCCTAGTTTTTACTTTCCTTAGGGCGAGGTAAAACTCTGTCAAAGTGAGGCTAGCATTTTTTGTCTTTTTCTTGATTTATTTCATTCACATTCTTTTGACACTTTGTTGATCGAAAGGGGTGTGAATACCTTTGTGTTTCCATTCAACGGTTTCTCTCACTTTTATGTCCGTTTACACCCATCCATGTTTGTGGCTGGGTTAGTTAAACGTCTAAAGTGAGCGGAGGTGTTTTCACATCATTTGGTAGCCATTGTGATCTTGATACCCACGTCAAGGTCATCATTGTAGTTAGGTGTGGTTCATCACCACAGACATCCTAGGAGGAGTTATCCTATTTTTCTTGTATCATTACAATTTTGATATTTACATCTTGTTTCTTGTAAACTCGACATAAATACCTATATTGTATGGTTACATTGCACACATTCTTAACTATTCCTAGCTATACTTTGAGCTTTTTGGTTCGGTTCTATTATTACCTTGATTTCAAAAGGTGCTAGATGTAACCATTTGTGCGTGTTATATAAATAACACCTCGATATCAATACTTCACTTTCTTGCAAAGTGGGTTAACATATCTTGGTGATATTGTTGTTTCATTCGCAAATCGTAATTGGCACTTTTTAAGATATACGTCTTAATCGAATTTGAGCTTTCTCGTCATCTATCTTGATTGGGAGATCGCATTTAACTTCGTGTATTCACTTACGATTGTTCATTCCCTTGAACTTGGAAAAAGTGTAGACATCTTGATAATCATCTCGCGACGTCAATTACTTTAAAACATAGTCTAGGAAATACTTCATTTGATCAAGTTTCAATACCAAACGATTGTTTCATTGGTGATTTTATCACTCTATCACATTAGTATTCTCACACTGTTAATTTAATCTTAAACACGTACATCTTACATTTCACTTAGTGTTAGTCATTAAACTTTGAAAAAATCTACAACTCATCCTAGTGAAACCTTCACGAAAACATGGCTCCCAAGATGCATCTAGGGTTAAAGAAGAAAACATATAAGGAACAACATGTGCAAGCTTGGGAAATATCTAACAGACAAGGGTCAAACCCATTCATCAGACATGATCTAGGACCACTATTTTCTACAGAAAATGAAACAGAAGAAATGGTCGACCATAGTGGAAATGAATTAGATTCACCACGTGCGGACTTTGATTTTGACCCTACTCTGCTAGACAAATTTCTTCTTAGAAACAAAGACAGAGTGTTGGCCTAGGTTTTCAAATTAGGGTCCAAATTTCCCATCGAGAATGAACCAATACTGCAAACAAATGACACTACTAAGGAAGAACGCCCCCTTATCAATATGGAAGATATTTTAATACGTAGGCATGCTGCCACTTCTTACGCAAAAAATGATAAAGTGGTAGGGCATATAATTTCCCTCATCAAAGTGCCACAAAGAAACAAAATAGAACTTGAGATAGAGGAAGAACCTCCATAGTACGAAGAGGAGGAACCTTTAGAAGAAGAGGCTATAAACCAAGCCACAATCCAACAACAAATTAGCAACCTAAGCTGACAACTTGCTTTTCTTACTTCCCATGTATAGAAATATGAAAACATGAACATTCAAAAGGTGAGGCCTTAGGTTAAGATCAAAAAAATCCATCAAGAAAAACAAGGAGAAGAAGACATAGGGTACCATCGTGTTTACATCCCTACTTCTCCCACTAAAGAACAATTTCTCACATAGGAAGTGTAGTCTATGAAAGTGACGCTTGCGAGGTTACAAGAGACCAATATAGGGAGCATCAAGAAATATCAATATGAATAACTATGACCCTATCCTTTTGATAAGACAACAACCCTTCAACCTTTTCCAAAGAAATTTGATATGCCAAATTTTGAAAAATATAAAGGAAAGGGAGACCCAAGAGATCATGTTAAAGATTTTTACATGGCATGTCACGAGGTGTCTTATAGTGATAATTACCTCATTAGAATTTTTCCCAAGAGTCTCAGAGGTCAAGCATTGGAATGGTTTACATGCTTACCACGAGGATCAATTGCCACCTGGCTAGAATTGGTAGAAAGATTCGTGTTTCACTTCTCATATAACATAGAGAGTGACATCACCATGGCAGACTTTTGTGGCACCAAAAAACGCCCAAATGAGACCTTCACTAGCTTCTTCTAATGATGGAGAGGGATAGCCAGTCGCTTCCCTTGCGCTTTCCCTAAAAATTAGTTGGTCTATATCTTCATTCCCAATCTCAACCCAGATATCTCTTTTCACCTCCAGATGCATTGTGTTTGTACTTTTGATGAGGTTATAGAGAAAGGGATTCATATAGAAAAGGATCTCATTGCCAAAGGAACCCTCAAAAGCCAATATGAAGACGACCAAAGTGTTAAATCCGCGGAAAATCTGAAGATTTTCAACAAAAAAGAAGTGGTGGGAGACAGAATCACTGATTCCAAACATGTTCAAACGGTCCAAACTGGTCAACCTTTTAAATTGACCAAGGGACCAATACAACCACCACCAAAATGATGAACGTTTAACTCTCTCAATGAACCATTGTCAGTCATACTAAAGTAGTTGGATACGGTCCACATGATGACCTACCCTACAACACAACCATTTGATGACAACGATCCTAAACCTTCGTGGTATAAGGAGCATGAATATTTCAAAATGCATCGCGTTAAAGGTCATAAAATAGACAAATGTTTGCGAATTCACCAATATATTCAAGACCTCATTGAAAACGAGGAGATAGAGGTGGATAACCTTGGCCACAAACAAACACCTAACGAGAAAATAGGGATTTATAAGAAACCATTCCCCAAGCATAATAAGTCGGAAAATACAAAGCTAGATCGGGGAAATTCATCCCAAACTTATAATTCCATGAATTAATTATATACCAAGAGAGATAACAATCATTACGATTTTCTTATCGGATGTATTCACTCTCCTGTTGATCATGTCAATACTATCCGAATTAAGGGAAAGGACTGCGCTGCAGTAACAAGGTGTGCCCGCCTCGTGATTCAAGAACCCTCTCCGTTGACTCCGCATACTAGTAAGTATAACCTTCTAGAACAACTTGAGAAGACGTCTACTAAGATTTCGATCTTAGATATTCTCAAGATATCCAATGTGCATAAGGAAATTTTGTATCAAACTCTTTAGGGGTGGGGAGTGCCTTTAGAAGTCAGTCTTGCACACCTTCAAGCTGCAGTGGCAAACATTACGCCAAGTGAGCATCTTACTTTAAACCATAGGGAGATCCCTACAGAGAATCCCATGCATAATCTTCCCTTATACATTGAGGTAGTTGTCACCCACAGGAAAATAAAATGGGTGCTTGTGGATAACGGATCGGGATTGAACATTTGCACGTTTAAGCTGGTCAAACAATTGGGACATATGGAGGAAGATCTTGAGTCCCATATTATTACTATCACCGCATACAACAACGTGGAAAGTGAGTCAATAGGCACCATTACGTTACCCATAGAGGTGAGCCCCACTTGCAATCAGACGAAGTTTCACGTCCTAGACTTGGAACTTCCATATAATATGCTTCTCAGCCAACCATGGATTCATGTAATACAGGTCGTGTCATCAACATTTCATCAATGCATCAACTTGAAGCATGAGGGACATATGATAACAATACTAGGAGATTCAAAGCCCTTTTCTCACTGTAGAGCCCTCAATACCTTTGCACGAAAGGGTACATATGCATGTCCCTCCACAAATATAGTTGTTCCTCTTCAGTCTGAGGCTATGGAATCCCACCTGGATTCAGATTCACTTAGTTCTTGCACTCATGGGGCGTCTACTTCAACATCTCCATTTGATTCATGGAAAATGAAAATCCTAGAATATGGCTATGGGGAGTATAATGTACAATAAGCGCTCTTGGTGTTAGATCTCTCTTTGTTTCCCAAAACTAGAGGTCAACCCAACTACCACTTCAGGAGACCTAGAGAAGAACACACTATTGGGTCATTCCTACCTGGAGGCTTGTTAGCTGAGGATAAATTGCTTGATCCACCTACTACTTGGGTCTATGAGGACACTCAACCATACTGTTATAAAACCCTGGAATATGAAAAATCTAGCAGAATGATGTACTCCATGGGCTGTAAATGCCTCAGATGTCGAAAGAATGAATAAGGAAAAAGAGAAGCAGTCCCCCTTCAACATTTCAAAATAGAAAGATATGGCATCAGGATTCACCCTTATGGAGCACACCCCAATGATCAAGATGTGACTTTTTCTGAGCATGAGGATAGTTATGATTACCTAGACAATGATATGGATTCCCATTGTAGCCAATATGAGGATCTGGCCTCCATGAACCTTTTTATGAATAACGTTGTCCTAACCATCACCCCCACTGAACCAACCCTTGACCTAGTATACCCTTCCCTTGTTGAATGGGAGAAAGAACTTCACATGCCACTAGATTTATTCGAGAATGATGAGGCTATTGCAAATTTCATGGGCATAAGGGATACAATCCCCATTGGAAATCACAAGAAGGGTTTCTCTATCGACTTAGACACTTGCGCCTACTTTGGTGAGGAGCCTGAACTTCGTGGTTAGCAAAATTTAAAGAAAAGTGAGTGTAAAATTTCTAAAGAAAATCCTCAGCAAAAATCAAAGTCTAAGTCACACAGTAAAAACCTATTTGAGGCACTGGCTGACAAACAAATAAGAAAATCAAAGGACAAAAAAGGTGACCACGCTAAGGATGAAAATCTAGTGGAGACATCCTTGGATGAAGATCTCAACCTTCCTCCTGAACCTACACGTATGGAGGATTTATCAAAATTGTTAGTAGAAGAAAAAATTGATATCAATATTAGTACTGAAGAAGATCCCAAGATAGTAAAATTAGGGGCATCACTCTCAGCTAGAGAACAAAAGACATTCACTATGTTGTTGCGAGAGTTCATTGATGTGTTTGCATGGTCTTACAAAGACATGTCGTGCCTAAATCTAGCTTTGGTCATGCACAACTTGGTCGTGCACACAGATGTCAAGCCTATCAAATAGAAACTCTGAAAGATGCACCTAAGAGTGGCCTTGTTGGTCAAATAAGAGTTGGAAAGGTTGCTTGTAGCAGGATTCATCCAACCAATCAACTATTCTGAGTGGATATCAAATATTGTTCCTGTCCAAACGAAACCTATCAGTATCTAAATCTGTACAGATTTTAGGGACATCAATAAGGCTTGCCCTAAAGATGAATTTATGTTACCCAACATTGATATGATTGTTGACTCAATAGCAAGATACGAAATGTTATCACTCATGGATGGATTTTCGGGTTATAATCAAATTAAAATCACTGAGGAGGACCAACACAAAACAACTTTCACAACTCCTTGGGGCACCTTCTGCTATCAGGTGATGCCATTTGGCCTTAAGAATATGATATCAATTTATCAGCGGTCCATGACAGTAATCTTTCATGATATGATTCATAACATCATGGAAGACTACGTAGACGACATCCTGGGAAAGTCCAAAATAAGAGAAGATCTTCTTATTGTTTTGCAGCGTATCTTTGAGCACCTGCGTGAATATAAAGTCAGGCTAAATCCAAAGAAGTGTGTCTTTGGGGTGCTATCAAGGAAATTATTGGACTTCATTGTGTCAAGACGAGGTATTGAGGTAGACCCTTCTATAGTGTCTACCATCACTGAAATGCCTCCACCTGAAAATATCAAGCAACTACATAGCTTGTAGGGGAAAATTCAAGCCATTCATCACTTTATATCCTAGCTTGTAGATAAATGTTACTCATTCACCCATTTTCTTAAAAATGACATCACTTTCATCTGGGGACCCGAGCAACAGCAAGCCTTTGCTTTGCTTAAATAGTACTTGGCTAATCCACCTATCCTCATGCCTCCTACTCCAGGAGAACCACTTCTACTCTATATTTCTGCTACACAATATGCTATTGGTGCGTTGCTCGCCCAATATGACCTTAACCATAAGGAGAAAGTGGTGTACTATCTGAGTCGCACCCTCATTTCCTATGAACTTAATTATCCTCATATTGAAAAGGCTTGCTTCGCCGTTGTTTTTACCTTTTAGAAACTTCATCATTACCTCTTGAATACTAAGACCAAGTTCATATCAAAGGTCGACCTACTCAAGTATTTGTTGTCCAAACCCTCCCTTACAGGTAGAATGGCTAACTGGATCATTCTACTTAGTGAGTTTAATATAGAATTTATCCATAAAAAATCAGTTAAAGGACAAGTACTTGTAGACCAGCTAGCGGAAGAACCCTTGCAAAGCATGGAGCCTTTAAGTCTAGATCTGCCAGACGCCTCCTTACTCTACATTGAAGAATCAGCCATGTGGCAGACACATTTTGATGGATCATTTACATTTCATGGTTTGGGTGTAGGAGTGGTCCTTATTATTCCTTCCAGTGATCCTATACCACAGGCTTTCCACCTGACCTTCCCTTGCACGAACAACATTACAGAGTATGAGGCACTCATTGTAGGAATGAAGCTAGCCATCAAGTGGAATATTCATCATGTTAAGTTTGTAGGTGATTGGCAGTTAATCATTAAATAAGTAAATGATGAATATAAGGTTAAGGATGACAAACTCATACCTTATAAAAAGTTAGTGGAAACTCTAAAGGAGTATTTTATGTGCATTGCCTTTGATCAAATCCCAAGAGTGTAGAACAGATCAATGGATGCTATGGAAATAATAGGATCTATGCTTTGTATTCTGCCAGGGAACATTAATATGCCTTTCTTCATAGAAAATCTATGCCAGCCCACGTATGACATGCCAAAATATTTCTTGGCTTGTGAGGTTGTTGGTCCCCATTCCCCATGGTATGAACCCATTTTCACCTATCTTATGGAAAACACATTCCCTCCCGATATCTCCTACTCTGAGAAGTAAATCCCAATTTTACAGATAGCCCATTACACCCTTTTAGGAGGTACACTTTATCGTCATGGCTATGACAGGAATTTTTTACGTTTTCTGGATATGACGGAGTCAATCCAGGTAATTAGTGAAGTGCATGAAGGAGTATGCAGAGCACATACAAATGGAATGGTCTTGCCTGAGAAATTGTTGAGAGTAGGTTATTATGGGCCTACCATGGAAACTGATTGTTGCAATTACGTTAGAAAATTTGTGTTTTGTCAAAAGTATGAAAATTTTATCCATACTCCATCACAACCATTGCAACCAATCACTACCCCATGGCCATACTCCAAGTCCAGACTCGATTTAATAGGGAAACTTACTCCTACCTCGTCTGATAGTCATACACATATCATCACAACCACATAATATGTTACAAAATGGGTGGAGGCCATCCCATTAACCTATGTCACATGAGAAAAAAATTCTAAATTCATCATGAATCACATTATTTACAGGTATGGAATTCCTACAGCCATTGTTACAGATAATGAGAAGTCCTTTAAGAACAAAACTGTGAAAGGTCTTTGCCAATGGTTCCAAATCAGATTAAAATGGTCCATGCCATATTACCCTCAGGGTAATGGACAAGCTGAAGTGATAAACAAGACGTTGGTTAGGATAATGGAGAAGATGGTCTTGAAAATAAGTCACAACTAGCACCTACAAACTCGTCCAGCCCTTTGGGCTTACCGAACATCCATTCGTACTCCTACTAGTGTGACACCATATTCCCTAGTGTTCAGGACATAATCTATCATCCCCTTAGAGATTGAACTTCCATCCTTGAGGATCTCTCTTTGAGACTATCTAGATAAGGATGAAGATTATCAAGTGGCAAGGTTGGCTGAGTTAGAGCTACTGGATGAGAGGCACATTCGCACTCTTAATCACCTGAAAGTATATCAACACATATTCTCTAGAAACTATAACAAGATAATTATCCCTCATTAGTTCTAGGTTGGTGATTTAGTCGTGAAGGAGAACCAGTTCAATACCAGAGTAGAGCAAGAAAAGAAAGGGATGTTTGAATCACATTGGTTAGGACCCTACGACATAGTTGTCAAGTATGGCACAGGGGCATACAAGTTGGATCACCCCAATGGTGATGAGTTCTAGGAGCCCATGAATGCCATGCACCTTAAGAGGTTTTATGCCTGAACATTGCATTATGCCTGAACATTGCACAGGGAAGTAATAAAAATCAAAAAAAGAAAAAGAGAAAACATGTCATCCACTATTGAAAACCACGTAATTGTGGCACTTTGGGCAAGTCCTTGGGTGAAAAATGGTTTTCAGAACCTTAGGAGGATTCGTTGTTCACAAGCATTTTGTATTAGAAGGGTATTTGTCTTTGGCTTGGACTTGGTTCTACTTTCGATTTTCCCTTGTGCATACCATCCTGTCTAGCCTTGATCCGGCTTTACCTTCTCTTATTTGTCTATGAAGGATGTGGTCTTTTGTTATTTCCCATCTTACGCTGGGGGAAACTCAAAAAATTCACCTTCCTGTTCATAAATGCATGGCCTCTGCCCTTGTATATTCCCCACCTAACACTTGGGGCACCCACACTTTCTTTGTTTCCTGCACATAGCTTTAGAAAACCATTAGAAAACACATAAACAATAGAAAATTGTTTCACAAAAACCTAAACAATAAAAAATTGGTGCATGAAAACATATCTTACAAAAACATTTCCTTGCATTGTCTTATTTCCTTGCTTTGTTTGTTGCTTGTATAGTGTTTTGCATGCTTTCTTTTGAGTTGTTTGTTGCTTGGGTGTACTTTTTCATAGTTCATCTTTTCTTGCTTATATTAGATTCATTCTTACTTGTACATATTGTGGTATGTCTCGATATGCTAGTGAACCTTGGGAAATCATGATGTAACGTGTTAATTCATTATGTTCTTTCTTAAGCATTTGGTTGTGTTTTTTACTTGTTAATAAGACATGGTGATTCATGGTGTATTGCATTAATTCCTGGTGTTCTTTGTTTGCATTTTATTGTGTTTTTTTACTTTTGCTCTATTTTTTTATCACTATCATCACATTTCCATTACTATCATCACATCTAACATCATCTCTAAATCATATATAAACAAAAATGCCAAGTTTTACATCATGCATGTATGCTAAGCTAATCATCACATATCGTATCATCAATGGGGCAAGATGGGTTGCGCATAATAAAAAATCTATACCCCCCCACACCAATATCATCGTATCATCCCATTCATATACATCAAAATGACACATGAGAATTACATTTGATATCATCTAAGGATCTATCATCTAACATCCACAGAACATGTATACATCAAAACATCGGAATCAGATACATACAAAGTACAAAATTAGATAATAAACCCATAAGTGCTGAATCAAAACATGCGGCATGTAATGAGAATCAATGTATGTCCACTCATGTCACAACGTATCCATAAGTTTAGAATTAAAAAAACACCACATGCAATGCGAATCAACATATAGTAATTTATGGAAAGGGGTATTTCACATCATAAAATTATGCCCACTCATGCCACATACATCAAATTACAACAACAGTACAAGGCATCATACGATAATATCATAATAACATCCATAAGTGCTGAGTCAAGAAAAATCACATGCATCGAATCCAATGCAGGCAACAAGACTGCTCAAGATACTACAACACGATTCATGTCCTGTCATCAGTTGAATCCCCATAAATTTATAGAAAATGCAAAAAACATCTATATACATATATCAACAAAACCAAGATGTACACCATCTCATAACCATGTGAATCTGAGCTGAAACAATCAGTCCTCATATATATATATATATATATATATATATATATATATATATATATATATATATATATACACACACATGTATATATATATATATACATGTGTGTCAAATATACATCTGTATCAAAAATGGATACATACAAATCTATGCTCTATATCAAAAATTCCTTCAGCTGAGGCGTACAACAAGGATATATCAAAAATGTATGTATGCATATACACAATGTCCTAATTTGTGCTCAATGTAAATACATCGGTGATACACAATGCCATCAAAAAGGGGCATGTATATGAAAGAATCAAGCCTTCATCATGAGGCATCATAAAAAATACATGTCTACAATCACTATACATCAAAATCAGTCTTCATAAGAGGCATACATACAAAAGAATATATACAATACAAAAGTGGCTATTAACCACAGCTCTTGCCCTCACAAAGGCTCCCAGGGCTATTCTCTAGACACCAGACATCTGTAGGTTAGGCTGGAACTGGTCTCGCTAGCTGCTCTGGAAGGAGATGTCAGACTGATCTGGTGGACTGACTAGACCTCCGCGAACGAGAGCCTGATGTACTCGATCCTGATAATTATGGCAATGCTACTCTCTACTATGGTGGAACCACTCTGTACTATGATTACCTGTTAAAAATTTCCTCACCACCAAGCCTGGTGGTATCACGAATAAAATATACATCTCCTGAGGTGATCACTACCTGAAGGAGAGTGTCTCGCTCACCTATAACCTTGCCTAGGTCTACCTCGGCTTGTTTAGAGGTGGCAGCCTCTCGATCTCTCTCCATCATCATCACCTGCAACTTGGCACAGACCTAGTCCCTCTGGGCTACTACTGCCTGATAACGCATATACATGTAGTCTCTCTGTACCACAACCATGCGCAGCTCTGACTAAGATTTATGTAAGAGACTCAGTATATGTGCCCCCTGTGTAGCTATCTCTCGAATCTGGCTCTGCCAGGCTACTCTGTCATCTCCTTGTCTGGCCTGGGCCCAATCCTGATCCCACCCTAAAAGTAACATAACAATATGGGCTCAGGCCTCATCTCTCTCTGTTGTGGCTATCACGCACCAATCTCGAGCCTCATCTCTCTCCACTCTCGTTACGTCTCTCTCATCTAAGAGCTGCTACACCTGTACCTATGTTGTGGCTATCTGTGCCACTTGTTGTGAGGCTATGCATGCCTCAGGGACTGGTCCCTACAACACTCTGGAAGATTTACCCTACTCAAAAATTCTACCTTGGGGTGGCAGCATAGCTGCCTGTGCTAGGCCCTATGGCCTCAGTCCCTATGCTTGTGTGGCACCATGTCCATCATGTGGGATCCCATCAAAAGTATCCTCGGGGTCTGGCCCCAATGATACTATGCTGGCCATACGCTCTGACCCATGCCATACCTCCACAGGAGGGTGAATACCTGTTACTCATGCTACCTATGGAATGGTAAGTCACCGAGGTAACACTATAGCATACCACGCTGCATAATCAGTTGTGGTCCCTGGATCTCTAATCTATCATAATGGATCCCATGGATGGGGGACCACTTGTAAGAAACTGGCCCTGGCTCGGGCTGATACAATCTGAGGCCCCATAGTCTGCCTCTCAAAGTCCCTACGAGCATGCCAAATATGTAGATGTGGGACACCCTTTACTCGGCCTAGCTACCACTGACACCTATCAACACGATACAACTCCATGATGTAGCTACAACTACCAATCAAGAAGTGATCCACCAAGCACATGCTAAGCTCTGTGGCATCCTCTTGCCACTAGAAGTTTCTATATGGACGCAAAATGATGTCTATTACTGCTAGATCATAAAACTCCCACCTATATCTGAATAGGCTACCAAGGTGACCACAGATGTCTCCACCAACTGCTATCCAAGCCATATATGATGGCTCCTCGGGGTCTCAAACTCAGAATGCACCAACAGGGCATCTAATGGCTATATGATCCCATAACCATATTTGTAATAATGATGTCGGCCCCACGGTCTTCTGACCGTGGTATGTGATGAGATGTAAATACCAGTATAAATGGACCATTATACACTAACCTCAGCAATACCTCTCACTACTGTAAATCCCATGCACTAGTGGTAGCAATACTCTCGGGAAATACAAGAGTGATGCTCCCACTTTTGCAACACTGGTAGTTGTCTCTGCAAAATAACATGCCACTCATTATTTTCTAGCATTTCCTCTAAAAATCTATCTCTTTTTTTAGGGTTAACCCAAAAATCCTAAAAAATCTTCCAAGTGTGACGTTTTTCGACACTTTCCTATCTTTTTCTACCTTTCTAGGGTGCCTGCATGTCCTTTTGGGCATGTGTGCCACATTTCTGGTGCATGTGCTTGTGTGCGAGTGTTTTCTGGTGCATGCACCCTCTTTTGGGTGGCTACACACCCTTTTTGGCATGTGTGCCACCTAATTGGTGCTTGTGCATGCATAAGTGCACTTCTGCCTATGTGCGCATCCACGCACATGTGCTCGTGTGTGCGTGTGTGCATGTGTGGGAATGCAATTTTTACCTTTGCGTGTGCACGCATAGACCTGGTGCATGTGCCCCCAAAGTGGCACATGCGCACCCTAACCCATGCCTGTGTCTATGCGCAGGTGCACCTATGCATTTTCTACACCTAAATACCCTAATTAATGCATTAGTGACAAAATTTTAAGGGAAAGGTTGCGATACTCAAAAATGGGCCTCATCCACATGCCTCTGGTACCCCCGGACTGCGTTAGCACGCCTCAAGTGGTCTTGTACAATCACCATCTCTCTTGAGTGTTAAAGCCTCACAACAAGTTTTCTAAACTGAGCGGTTAAAATGAGCTGATTGCGATGTTTTTACCTCCCCTGGGGGGTATATTAACCTGTTTTTCATTGTTTGGAAGGTTGGGAAACCTGTTTCGATCACCGTTTTTTCCTTTGTTCGTTGTGAAATAATTATTTTTCTCTTCTTTTTCACTGTAGTGGGGCATTTTTTTTGTCTGATACCCCCTTTCTTCTCCTCCAGACAATTTTATTGTTCCCTAGCAATTTTTCTTCTTCTTCCCACTCGTAAATAATTATTTTTCAAATAATTATTTTTTCTTAATTTTTCCACTCGACAAGGACTTTATTTGTCATTTGTTTCTCTTTTCTTCCACCTAGGGCACTCTCTGTCACCTCTAGGCCCATCACTTTCTTCTTCTACTTTCTTCTACTCTTCACCATAGTTTGAAAATTTAAAAATATATATATATATATATCTAGAAAATTCCTAAAAAGTACAAAACCCTACAAAATGGTAACTTTCTTATTACGGCTAAAAATTGTGTCTTGCGCATGGTATTTTCTTCATATCCTGTTGGTTTGTCTCACATCTTCCCCGATTAATATGACTTGCGGATCATCAAATTCACAACCATTCAAAAAGCTAGTTGTTTGCTTCATCTGTACTTTGGGGCACTTTTGGTTGCCTGGTACTGTTTCATCATGCACAAACATTTTTCATTGACCCCGTGTTCATTTTCATTTCCCCTTGCATGTATCCTTGCTTGGGGCATCATTTTTAACCCTTTTCATCAATCCCAAACTTTTGGATCTCTTCAGCAATGATAACAAAACATTTGTACAATTGTCTTGACCGTTGTTGGGTTGGATATGTTCATTCGTACTTGTTTTCCCTGTTAAATGAGCTTGTTTCCTTCTCGTATTGCATTGTATTATTGTATGTTGCTTGGTGTTGGTACTTTCAACAATGGAAAACTATTCGTAGTATGGCTTTTCATGTCATTCTAGCTTTGTCGTATGCTTATATTTTTAATAAGGGCCAATGATGTAGTTCTTATGGCAATTTGATGACATCGAATTGGTTCTAAATAACTAGCGGCTAAAGGTTAAGCTCTTCTCCCCCTCTTCCTTATTTCTTCTAAACCACTTCCCTTTCACCCCTGATTCTCCCTCTCCTTGGGGCATCCTACCTCTTCCCCTTTCTTCTACCTATTTCTCATCTTTTTTGATCGTCGATCGACTTCTTTCATCACCGCATTGACACTCCAGGGGGCATTTCTCCCTCCTACTAATTTTTCTTCTATCCCTTCAAAAAATTTCTTCCATCTACTATCTTTGAAGTGACGTCACTTATGCCACCCCAAAGAGGGGCAAATGTACACACCTATAATTATGCCCAAGAAATTTAAATACTTAAATTACGCTAATTATCCCCTTTCTCGCAAATCGATGACATATCGTCAAAAGTGCTCATATTCCCTCTTGTTTTCCTTAGTCAATTACAATACATTAATTTATTAATTCACCTATCCAGCTAACAACCTAGTTAACAACCTTCGTTAATTAATCACTTCCTCTATCTAAATTAATTAATTGTTATTAATTAATTAGTCTCCCTCTTCATTTAACTAGTAAATCAATATTTAATTTATTTAATCCCTTTCTAATAGCCTAAATCATACTAATATTCTTCTAATTGGCTTCTATAAGCTTACACCTACCTATTAGTTAATTACATTTGACTAATTAAAACACCCCCCCCAACTCCCATGACTTGTTAAGCATAAATCAAACCCTTCTAAAGTAAGGTTACCTTTAATAAAACAACCTTATCCATTCCTAATCATGTTTCACCTTTATCCCACATTCATGAGGATGTGTTGAATCCTTTATCCTTTAGGCTATATAAAGAGCCCTCCACCTACCTTTTTACTTACACCTAAACTCCTTAGGAAGCAAATGCAAAACATATAGCAAAGAGACTAAGAGCTTGCACCTTTTTTTCTTGAGAGTTCATCATCTTGAGGATCTAAGCTTCTTGTTCTAGCTTAAAGTGCTTAGGTCATATGGGAGGTGTCAAAAAGGTCTTGTAGCCCAACTTTGATAAGCCCTCATTCCTAGGTTCTTGGAGATATCAAGGACAACCAAATATTGATTGTCACGGAGCTTATTTAGGTCCATTTATTTGTTTGTTGGCAATATAGAGAAGTAGAGATTTAAATACTTTAGCATTGTTTAATTCAAAGTTAATGCATTATGCTAGGTATTAATCTTGTTTAGCTCTCATCTTTGATGGTGTTTAGATTTTGTCATTAGATTTTTTGTAGAACTATTTAGGTGTTATTTCTCATTCATATAACTTAGCTAAAAAGAACAAAACCATACACACACTTCATGCCTAAAATGGAGGTTGGGCAGCAATATACTTAGGTTCAAAAGGCACCTGAACAAAAAAATTTCAGTTTCAGTGTGGATGATTTCATTGCAGTTACTACTAGGGCTAAGGAAAAGGCTACATAGAGTAAAATTAATAGAATAGACATGTTCTACCTACTATCATTTATAAAACAACTATAAGCCCAAAATAAACTAACAGTGCATCTGTTCCTAAAAAATAACAGGTGTTACAACTGGTAAAGAATAGTAAAAATAGCTATAGCTAGATCCAAGAAGGTTATTTATACCTCAGATATCGAAAGAAGCTGAAGTAGAATTAGTTTTCACCAAAGCCTATGCTAAAACAGTAGATCTGTCGCTAAAACTGTTGCTTCTTTTAACATTGTTGATGTAATGAAAAAGTATAATTTTAACATCTCAATGTGGGATACTCTATGTATTCCTGGACAACAAGATTTACTTTCTCATGAACTAGCTAAGCTGTAGATTTCTTCTAAAATAGCAGAAAAGGAAGTCCAGAAAGTAGACATGGTCCTTGGAAGAATGGAACAAGATCACATCAAAGGAGTTAAATGGATGGTTCAGAAAGTCTTAAATGCTCATGACATAAAAAATCCACTACTGTTTTATCCATCACTAATTATTAGAGAACATCTTGTTCATAAATGTATGGTGGACAACGGTGCAAGCAACATAGTTATGCCAAAAGCAATTGTAGAAAAATTGGGCCTACGGTATGAACCTACAGAAAAGAGTGTCTTATAGTTGGATGGAACTACAACTAATACAGTTGGTGTCATCAGAGATCTAAAGGTAACATTACATGCTTTCCCAAATGTTTCCATTCTGCAAGATGTTACTTTTGCATACTTATCTCCTTACTTTGCTATATGTTTATCAAGAGATTTCACAACAAAGATAAGAGGCTATCTCTCTTAATATTGGTCTTTTTTATTTTTAGATACTCATTACAGGACCAAGGTTACTATCAATTAAGAACCATTTGCTAGATTTCACATTGAGCCTCACGCTTCTAATGTAGTAGTTAATTATGAAGCTTTAGACCAGTCTGATTTTGATAATATAGCTCATGTTTCAGCATTAGATGGTGTTTTTAACCTGTTTATGGATTAAAATACACATGAAGAACACGCTCATGATCCTTTCAAATAATTTGAAGAGCATATTTTTGGTGTGTATTGCTTGCATGAAGAAAATACACCAATTACCTTGATGTCCAAAATAGAAAATGCAACTGAAGGGATTTGGAAGCATCATTTTGATGGAGCTAAAAACAAGAAAGGAAAAGGAGTGGGTTTGATACTCACTTACCAAACAAACGAAAGTTATTTCTCAGGTTTGAGTCTCCAATTTTCATGTACCTGCAATGTAGCTAAATATGAAGCATTGATACATGGCTTACTTTGGGCCAGAAAGAGAGGTATTAGAATTTTATAGATTTTTGGTGATTCTGAGTTGGTTATCAATCAAGTAAGACATTTCAATGTTTGTAGGAACCCATTAATGAAATCTTGCAGACATAAAGTTTTAGACTTAATGGAAGATTTCGAAGCTATTAACATCCAATCCATTCCTATAACATAAAATAAGCCTGCAGATAGACTTGCAGCAATTGGTGCCATTTTTGAAGTGCTAGAAAAAATTGAAAATAGAAAAATTTAGACTCATATAAAGTTGATTGTCAGGCCTTCGATACCTAATAATGATTTTAATTGGTAGGTTTTTACTACAAGAAGATGAGTTTTCTGCAGTAAATCAAGATAAATTACAACACTTATATGGTGACCAGATTATTCAGTTAAAGACAAATAAACTACCCTATGGGTTGCTCACATTAGAAGACATCTTCAGTACTAACGATCAGTTAAGGAAGGTCAAGACTAAGATGCCACCGCATGTTGATAAATATGAAGAAATCTCAGTTGTTGAAGGGAAAAAAATGTTTCTCAGAAAGGTATGTTCTTTAGCTGAAAAACATTCTTTTATTAATCGTTGCAAGGAATTCAAAGATGTTTTCACTTGGAAATATCAATACCTGAAAGGGTTTTCTCCCAGTTTAGCACAACATACTATTGAATTAAAGCCAAATTTCAAGCCATTTAGACAAAAATAGAGGCCTGTAAATCCCAAAATAAAGCCTCTAATGAGGAAAGAGTTATCTAAGTTGATTGAATCAGGTATTATCTTTCCAATTAAGCATTCAAGCTGGGTAGCCAATCTTGTTCCTGTTAGGAAGAAAAATGTAGAAAATAGATTATGTGTGTATTTTAGAGATCTTAAAATAAATTTTCATTAAAACATCACTACCCACTTCCAAATATGGATCAGATTTTGAGAACAGTTTCCAATTAAGATAGACTATCTCTTCTACATAGTTATATTGGATACAATCAAATTTTAGTTCGAGAAGAAGATAGGTACAAAACATATTTTACCACCAAGTGGGGTACTTATGCTTACAAAATAATGCCTTTTGGCCTTTCAAATGTTCGTGCAACATTTCAACGTGTAATGGACATGGCTTTTCGCGGTTTGTTAAATAAATGCATCCTTGTTTATTTAGATGATGTTACTGTATTCTCAAAAAATTCTAAAGAACATCTAATACACCTAAGGCAATCTTTTCAGTTATGCAGACAATTTGGGATATCTTTAAATCCACTAAAGTCTTTCTTTTCAGCACATTAAGGCAAATTACTTGGTCATATTGTTTCTAAGCAAGGTTTAGCAATTTATCCTTTCAGAATTGAAGCCATTTTGCAACTATCATTGCCTCATCATAAGAAGGCATTACAAAGTTTTCTTGGAAAAATCATCTTTGTTAGAATATTTGTTCCAGATTTTCCAACATTGGTAAAACCATTGACATCTATGTTAAAGAAAGAGAAGACTTTATCTTGGACCAAAAAACGGAGATAAGGGTTTGAATCAATCAAAGAAACCATCTCTCAAGCTCTCACTCTTGCAAATCCAAATTTTGATAAAGATTTTACAATGTATGCACTTGCAAGATCTGAAATAATCTCAGCCATATTAACTCATATTAATGATGAAAATGTTGAACAACCAATTTCTTTCTCTGGACAGATCTTGCATGATTACGAAACAAGG
Source organism: Taxus chinensis (assembly GCA_019776745.2). Lineage (NCBI taxonomy): Eukaryota > Viridiplantae > Streptophyta > Pinopsida > Cupressales > Taxaceae > Taxus > Taxus chinensis. Next base: position 702,676,260 of record CM034149.1, on the reverse strand, counting down.
TACACATTTCTTGAAAAAAGTACTTTTAGTAGTCAGAGGGCTAAAGAATTTAAATTACATGCTTTTGAACAATAAAATTCATGTTCTTGTTTCTCATCCAAGTGTGAAACATTTCTTGTTAAATAAAGAATTTAATGAGAAAATAGCAGGCTAGATAATGAAAGTTATGGAATATGATGTTGATATCTGGGTTGCGAAGTCAGCTCGAGGAAAAGGCTTATCTGAGCACCTAATTTCTTATATGGAAAAACAACATGAACCAGAATCAAAAGATCCAAAACAACATGCTAAATTTAAGAATCAACAATCAAATGTCATGGTTCAACCAGGAAACTAGCAACTAGAACTTGCCCAAGAGGTCCAAGAATCAAGATGGATGACTTATTTAGTTACCTATCTATATCATGGCATCTATCCGAAAGGTATGGACAAGAATAAATGAAGGTATTTCAGATTACAAGTTGTATCCCATTTTTTCATTGATGATTTATTATTCAAAAGGGATATAAATGGAATCTTGTTGCGATGTGTTGACTATGAAAAAATTCAGTAATTATTATTAGAATTCCATGAAGGACCTGCAGGAGGTCATTTATCAGCACGTACCACAACCTTAAAAATTATGAAAGCTTGCTACTATTGGCCTAACATATTCAAGGACTATTTTTAATGTATTAGAAAGTGTAACAAATGTGCTTTCTTTGTTGGAAAATAACATTTGGATTTTCTACCTTTACAACCTATTTCAGTTAATCAACCTTTTATGCAATGGGGTCTTGATTTTATTGGCATGATAAACCCACCTTTTTCACAAGGATACGAGTGAATTTTTACTACTACATATTACTTTACATGTTGACCTAATGCAATATCCTTGAAAGATGCTAATGAAACATTGATATTATCCTTTTATGAAGGTAGAGTTTGCAGATTTGGTGTTCCAGAAACTATCATATCAGATAATGCTTTAACATTTCTTGGTGCAAACGTAATAGATTGGGTTGTTAATCATGGAATTTATCTAATTTTTTCATCTAACTATTACCAAAAAGGTAATGGGTTAGCTGAAATTACTAACAAGAATCTTTTAAGGATCATCAGAAGAACACTCAAAGATAACTAGAGAGATTGGCATCTAATGCTGAATACAACACTTTTAAATGATAGAGTGACTCCTAAAATATCAGTTAGAAATTCACCATACAAGATTGTTTATGAAAGAGAAGCAAGAATGCCTATTTCAGTTGAGTTACCCGCATTAAATTTGTTGCATCAAATGGAGCTTCTTGAAAATGAACCATTGCAGGGTTTTTATGCAGAATTAATGGAATTACAAGAGCTAAGAGATCAAGCTCATTCAAACATGGAAAATAATCCAAAATATATGAAGAATAATTTTGATAAGAAATCCAAATTCATAATCTTCAATGAAGGAGATATTGTGTTAAAGTGGGATGTTGATCATGGAAAGCTAAGAGACACACGAAGTTCGATACAATTTGGATTGGTCCTTATGGGTAAGTGTACCAAGTTGGGGGGCTAAAAGAGGGTCTTAAGTGGACACATTTTTCTGAAAAAAAAACTTCAACTTGTACAAGTTTTTTGAAATAGTTACACTCAAAATGGGAAGATGTTGTAGAAATATGAATCATAGAATTTTGATTCTAGTTTCTAAGATACTAAATTTTATTGAAAACAGATAAGATTAAAAGGTTCAAACAAATAAAATACCAAAAGATGCTCCTGTTTTAGTTAAAAAAACATAATAGAGTGATTTTCGTGACCCCCACAATTTTTTGAGCACCATTTAGTATTTTTGAAAACCCTTTGGTAGAAAGATAATAGGAGCATCTAGTTTGGGCTCCATTTGTTTTAGATTTTTTTAGAGAATATTTTTGTATTTATGATTTATCTAGTACAAATATTTTATGTTTTGAAAAATAACCGAGCTTTGATAGTGTGCCCCCCCTAACTACCTCAAAAAATATTGAAAATTAGATTTTTTTTTAATATGTATAGAATCATGCCTAGTTTGGGCTAGTATAATTTTTTTAAATTTTGATCACTCCAAAAAAAAAGATACACCATGAAAGATAGGCATATTTAAACTTAAAAAAATAGCTATACAAAGGCATAGTTAGAAAATAAATAGTATGAAAACCTTATATTAGTGAAAAAAATTGAAAAAGTATATTTTTAGAAGGAAGAGACTTTGTTCTACATCGTGGTATGATTTTTTTAAAATCAATTGATTGTTTTATTTTGATTTATCATAGAGTTAGTGGCATTTTTACATTTTCTTGTAAAAATACATTGTTTTCTATGTGGAGGTCCATGCCTCATGCTTGGGGATCCAAACCAGATCCCAAGCCTTGAGGCATGGCTTGGGAAAAGAGAAAATACAAAATGCATATGTGTTCTGTGTAATATAAACATTATGTATGCTTTTGACATGCTTCAATTTACATAAAAAAATGTTCAAGTATAAGTTTTTCATTTATTATTATTTATCTAAATATAAGAAATTAGGGTCACTCTGCACCTTATGGAATTAGTCTCATAGCTCCATGAGTTATGGTTTAGGAGATAATTTTTTAAAGTATAATCTGGTCAGTAAATAGGTAATTTTTCAGGATATCAGCATTCAACCTAAATATTTTAGCGTTTAACTTGTACAATTGAAACCCTAAACCATAGGCCATAAACCTAAGCACTAAATTGTAAACCTTGAGCCATAAACCTTTAACCATGATCCCTAGACCCTAAAACCTAAGCCCTAAACCCTAACCCTTAAACATTTAGCCCTTACCCGTGAGCCCTAAACCCTGAGACTTAAGCCCTAAAACCTAAGCCATAAGCCCTAAACCATGAATCCTGAACCCTAAATGTTAAACCCTAAACCTTGAACCGTAAAAACTAAATCCTAAACCCTAAAACCTAACCCCTAAACCCTAAACCTTAAAAAATTAAATCCTATACCCTAAACCCCAAGGCTTGAACCCTACATCCTTATCCCTGAGCCCTAAAATCTAAACACTAAACCGTAGACCATATATCCTAAGCCCTAAGCCCTAAAATGTAAACCTTAAACCCTAAACCCTACACCCCAAGCCATAAATCATAAACCCTAAACCTTAATCCCTAAACATTAAATCCTATACCCTAAACCATGAACCCTAAACCATAAACCCTAAAACCTGAACCGTAAACCATAAACCCTTATCCCTAAACACTAAATCCTTAACCCTAAACCCTAAATCCTTAACCTCAATCATAAACCCTAACCATAAACACTAAAACCTAAAACCTAAATCCTAAACCATAACCCTGAACCTTCAACCCTGAACCCTAAACCCTAAAACTGAAACCCTGAACCATAAGCCCTAAACCCTAAACCCTAAACCCTAAACCCCAAACCATATTTCATCAATATTACCTACTCTCGTGCCTAGAACCATCATTGAGTTTTATTATAGAACTACCTTGTTTATGAGAGGTGGGACAAGTAACTAAATGGATATGACATCTACCCTATGCCTTGTAATGCATATATTACACATCTCTTCCAAAATTGTTTCTCCCCACATATACCTGTTCTGTTGAATGTACATTTATTCACACTGTGAAAAAAATTTCACATTTCTCATATTTCCATGTATGGTATTATGCAAGCTAGGATGACCCATTGGAAGCTGGAAAAAATAACCATCACAAGAAAAAATAATCTTGAAGGAAACAAAATAAACATAGAGAATATATCAATGCAGAGGTGTAGGATCATAATTGAATTTCCTATAGTATCCTCTCCTCCGGAGAAAGATAAATTTCAGGCATTCTACTGGAATGGATAGTACATTTGACAGAACTTCATGAAGTTCTTAAAATAAGCATAGAAACAGGTGAACATCTAAGAACACTAACGGGTTATCAATTACCTAGTAAATATTTCTTATTTAGTTTTAAATGGGAGTTACCTGACCTACGAATTAGTGACCTTGAATTCATTGATGATTCCTTATATGATAAACCCATGGATGATTTCAAAATCCTTAGAACAAAATGATAGGGGTAGTCATCAATCCTAGTAAAGGGTGTGATGTGATTTCCAAGCAACTTGAAATTCATATAGATTTAGAGGTCATAACATGAATTTACAAATATCTCTATCATTATAAATGGAAGCCAAGTAATAGTGTCTCCTTGTACATCTAAGGATTGAGGACTACTGGGGTCTTTGGAAGGATTGGATAGTCAAGACTATGATATTTCCGTCCTTCGAAATATCGAAAGATGAAAAACATAAATTTTTTATGACTCTCTTTGAATGTTATTCCTACAAATTCGATGAACCCTAAACTCTGTGACCTAAAACCTAAACTATAATCTCTAAACCCTAAAACCAAAGTAATAAATCCTAAACCCTAAAACCTTAACCCTAAACCCATAACCCTAAACCCTTGACCTTAGACCCTCAACCCTATATACAAAATCCAGAGCCTCGAGCTCTAACCCTCAAACCTTAAACAAGTAACTCTGAACCCCAAACCTTAAGCCATAAACCATGAACCCTAAACCCTAAACCCTAAACCTTAATCCTTGAACCCTACACCCTAATCCTTGAGCCTTAAACCATAAACCTAAATACCTGATCCCTTAACCCTAAATCTAGAGCCCTAATATCTAACCCCTAAACCTGACACCCGTAACTAAGCCTTAAACCTTAAACCCATAACTCTGAACCCTAAACCCTAAGTCGTAGTACTTAAACCATGCACCGTAACCCCTAACCCCTAAACCTTAAGCCCTAAATGTTAATTCCTAAAGGTCCCTAATCCCTATTAACTAAATCATAAACCCTAATCCCTAACCCCTAAACCCTGAACTCTAAAACCCAAGCACTAAATCCTAAACCTTAAACCCTAAGCCCTAAACCCTAAACCCTAAACCCTAAACCCTAAGCCCTAAACACTAAATCATAAACTATGAACTCTATGATCTAAACCCTTAACCCTAAAACATAAAACCTAAACTTGGAGCCTTAAACCCTAAACCCTGAACCCCTTTCCCTAAACCCTAAACACTGACCTTTAAACCTTAAACCCTAACTCCTAAACCCTAAATCCTCAACCATAAACCATAAAACCTGAGCCCTAAACCCTGAAATCTATACCATTAACCCTAAGAACTAAATCTTAAACTATAAGCCCTAAATCCTAAACCTTATACCCTAAAACGTAAACTCTGACCCCTAAACCCTAAACCTTGAGCCCTAAACCCTAAGCCCTGAACCCTAGGTCCTAAGCCATAATCCTTAAGCCAAAATCCTAAACCTTGAACCCTTAAACATAAACCCTCAACCCTAAACCCTAAAAACTAAACACTGAGCCCTAAACCCTAAACCTTAAACCCTCAACCCTAATCCTTAAACCCTCAACCCTAAACCCTGAACCCTTTTCCCTAAACCCTGAACCCTAACCTTTAAACCTTAAACCCTAACTCCTAAACCCTAAATCATAAACCCTACATCCTCAACCCTAAATCTTAAACCCTAACTCCTAAACTCTAAACCATAAACCCTAAATCCTCAACCCTAAACATTAAACCATGAGCCCTAAACCCAAAACCCTATACCATAAACCTTAATTCTTAAAACCTAAACTCTAATCCCTAATCCTAAACCCTCAAACCTAAAATCTGACCCATAAACCCTAAACCTTCATCCCTAAACCCTAAACCCAAAGCCTTGAACCCTAGGCCCTAAGCCATAATCCCTAAGCCAAAACCCTAAACCTTGAGCCCTCATACATAAACACTCAACCCCAAACTCTAAAAACTAAACCCTAAACCCTAAAACCTTAACCCTCAACCCTAAACCCTCAACCCTCAACCCTAAACCTTGAGCCATAAATCCTAAACCCTCAACCTTGACCCCTAAACCCTAAACCTTTAACCTTGAACCCTAACACCTAAATCCTCAAACCTTAACCCTGAACCCTAAACCCTAAACCCTAAAATATGAACTATGAGCCTTAAACACTAAACCTTAAACCCTAAACTCTAAACTTTGAGTCCTAAACCCTTATCCCTAAACACTAAACCCCGAGCCCTAAACCCTAAACCCTAAATCATAAAAGCTCAACCAAAAGGAAAATCCTAGAAAGATCTTTCAGCGTTTTTAGTGTGTAGGGAATGGTGTTTAAGGTGATTGATCAAATCATTTATTGTGCCTAAAAAGGCATTTTTGGCCATTTTGTAGTTAATTGAACACCCTTATGAATAAGCTAAAATGAACTAGTCATGTCATCGAGTTATCAAGGACCACTATTTCTGAAGTATTAACGCATTGTTTGTCTCCATAAAAGACATATGAGCAAAAGCATGAATGAGAATCATTAATTTGATTCCATGAAAGGATTATTTTAGAGATAGGAAACGTGAGGGGATAGAGTTAATTCATGGTCACTAAAGTGAATTATGGACCAAATTTAAAAATTAGTACCAATTCAAGCAGTAGTAGGGCCAAAATCTATTTTAGAAGGTAAAAAAACATAAAATATGTCTATATGCTTTCCCAAAACAAAGACCCACTACAATATATATGCCCTGAAAGTTTTAGGTCGTTTGCTGAAATCTTGAAAATGAGTAAGTATTGACCAAATTAAATTTTGAAAGACTATCTTCTAGATTATAACAATTGGAGCTACGAGACCACTTCCATAAGGTGAAAAGTGACCCTAATTTCTTATATTTACTAAAATAAATTTAAAATATAGGAAATAATAAAAGTATACTAAATAATAAAAGAAATATTATACTTAAACATTTATTTTTGTAAGTATAAACCACCAAAACACATATGCATGGTCCATATTACACAAAACACATACGCGTTATAGGTTCAGTGATTATTGAGCCAAAAAATTTAAAACACGAGTGTGTTTTAGCAAAACACATGTGCATTTCATCTGTTTTCAGGTTTTTGTCCACTTTTTGCCCCCCTAAGTTTGTGCACTTACCCTTACATGATTTAAGCTTACAAAGAACACAATGCTTTTTAGCTCTCGAGGCTAAATGGAGAGGAACTTCCCATTATTTTTAATTGTATGTTTCTCAAACAATGTTATTGAAAATCCTACAGTGTTTGTTTAGAGTAGGATCTCCCTTCAATAAGTCCAATCCCTCCACATTGTAATGTTTTTCAATTCAATAAGAGCATTTTTCCAGTGTTTGTTTATATGCTTTAGACTCCAAGCCCAATGGACAAGAGAAAGGCACTGTTTTACAAGCTAGTAGGAAGCTTTCCCTACATAATGGCCATACATGTTGACAATTTTTGCACTAGTGAAAAAATAGGCAACTCATTATGATAGATAACATTGGTGAAGTATACCTAAGCTAGGGGATTTTCTTTCAGAGAATATTGTTACTGTTGAATTAATTAATGTCTACATGAAATCTCCAGCTATGTGTGTTGTTGCAAGATATAACAGATCACATAGTATACAATTTCATGACTATCTTCAACAAAAGAACACAAAGCCCCGAACGATAGTTGTTTTGCCTTGATGAAGACATCCAATTATAGAGTAGATGAAATGCTAAGTTTTCTAACAGCACATAAATACATATTGCAGAAATCAGAGTTCTTTACTGGGTGTTACACGTATTATTTAATGTTCTTTCCTTCATTATTAAGACATTAAATTATATTACTAAGTTGTTTAAGTTCAAAGAAAAAAAAATCATGGAGATAAGAGAGGCCAAAAAAGCCTAAATATTTTCTAACTATTTTCTCAAGTGTTCAGGTGCAGATTGTAGAATCAAGAAGCAATAAAGAAGTTTGAATACCCATGCTAAAGGAGTGATACCCAAATCTGGGTTGTAATATTTCAAACCACAATTTGAAAAATACATGTACAGATACAGATTATGGAAAAAATAATTCATTTAGGCAGGAAAGTTAAAGTTCATTATAGATTTGTTGTAATACATCTCAAAGGAATGAATAAATTTACAGATCTTGGTTTTAATCGAAAGACCCATTAATGGGTACTAAAATCAGAGTAAGGATCACAAAATCACTAGTTAAAATTGAAGTAGAGAAAACCCTCATCGAATTCAGAGCCAAAAGGAGAACCCATAATGAGTTTCAACTTAGAGGTCAATGTTGTTCTAGAAATCACATTTAAAATGCAAAGGAAAAATAAGTATCAATGTTTCAAAGATGAAATAACAGAGACAAATTAAAAGGGTGAGCTTAATATTGATAAAAATGAGCAATATGCACTTAGGAGATTACAAAAAAAAAATGACGCTGCTACCATCTTGTTTAAAATAACGATGATACAGAAAGGACTGAGCTCACAAACCTCAACAGTGGCGGTGATTGAATCTTCACAAACCTTCACAAAACACAAATGTTTTGAAGAAAATTCAAAATCAAAGCAATACAACTGGTCAAATCAACCAAAGCTTGTAGTGTAAGACAACCCAAAACTCGAAGTGATCAAATGGTGTCCATTAAATAACAGATAGCTCTAGAGCAGAGCTCAATAGTTAAAACTATAAATGTAGATAAACCAAGCTCAAAATATCATCTCCAATCACCGCCGTCCAAGGAATTTTCTTTAGAGTCCTTTTAGCTCGGATAGAGCTTAAGAATGAAATGTGAAAGACTTAGGGTTTCGATTTTTTTATTCATCAGATTAACAACCAAAAATCAAAGGTATAAATATCAATGCTTAGAATTGATCACCAAAATCGATGCAAACCCCAACTTGACATATGAAAATGGTGAGTCTTTTTGGTGAACTTAGCACTTTTTCATGAAAGGAAAAAGTCAAATGTTGAGCCCCCATCAAAAAAGAAAAGGTAGAGCGTCAAAGTCTTTATAGATTTTGAGCCCTTTTTCGAAAAGGATGTAAAGTCGTAAAATGACTCATGGCCCCAGCTCTGTTAAAGGAAAAAGTCAAATGTTGAACCTATAGCAAAAATGGTCAGAAGTGGAGGAGCAGATCATCGCAATGTTTTTTGCCTTTGAAACTTTTAAGATTTTTTAAAAGGGAGTTAAGTTTAAAAATTTCCTGTGACCCCGTTGAAGACCGAACAAGGCCACGTATTCATTAAGTCAAAAGTGGATTGTCGGGTCAATTTGAAAAATTGAGCCCTTTTTTTGAAAAGGCGAAAAAGTGATAAAGTCACCCATGACCCCATTGATCGAATAAGGCCATGTAATCAAAAAATTCAAAGCAGAGCATTGGGTCAATTTAAAACTTTTAATATTTTTTAAATAGGGAAAAAAGTGATAAAATTGCCCGCAACTCCACCCACATTTTCAATAAGTCAAAAGTGGAGCATTGGGTCAATTTGAGGTTTTGAGCCCTTTTGAAAAAGGAAGAAAAGTGATAAAATTTCCTGTGACTCCACCCATGCCATCAAAAGCCTAAATTAGAAGCGGAATGGCGGGCCGAATGTTTAAAATGCACAATCTTTATCAGAAATGGAAAAAGAATGTTTTCAGGCCCATTTTTAGGTCAAATATGTCCTACATGGACAACTCTTTTTTGAAATGATGAAAGACAGTTCTTTATAGAAACCTTCAGTCAAGTTGGAATAGTCAATAATGGCAGCTAGGGGAAAATTTAGTAGAACTTTGCTTTCTCGAATGGACATAAAAAATGCAAATACCAAAAATGATTAAGTTTACAATACTCTTGCACCTTAATTCGAGTCCCGAGTTCACCAGATTAAACCATGGCTAGAAAGTGTTAATATTATCACTACAAATGGATAAGGTCGCATACCTTCAGCAAAAGCATAGATCAGTAAGAAGATAGAATCGACATGTACAAGGAAGAATAGAACAATCGACTACAGTTGACTGAGTTGTAACCAATGGCTGTTAATGCCTCTTTGTATTTGCATGTTCTATTTTTATTTCTCTATTTATTAATAGATGAAGAATAAAAATAAGATGCATGGGTGAGTATAATTATAATCTATTTTTAGGAAGGATGGGAAATAATTTTACTATATATTGTGTGCTTTGTCAAAGCACAGGAGGAGGAATTTTAGATAAAGGAGTGCTGAAGCAATTTTTTGCCAGTTTTTCCATTTGAATGTGAAGTATTTTATGGCTTTCCAATTATTTGCAGTCTTGTGTATGTTCCATTAATCTTGTGAATGTAATTTCCATGATTGATCATCTTATCCTATTGCAAATATATTAATTTATGTGGTATTAATGTGCATGTTTAACTTAGTAGTATTGTTGTGATACTTTCCCTCAATACACCAAAGTGTTTACCCTTAATATTCTACAGAAAATTGTTGGTTTGTGCATCAAAAATCCTTTCCATATCAATTGTGCATATACTCAATCAAATACCTTCATACAAATTTAGTGTGTCACCCCAGTTTTTATCCTTTTACAGTCTTCTTTTTACCCTTAAACCCCAAAAAATCAGTTTAGGATAAATCAATAAGGAATCAGCCTTGATACCAAAGACTAACCTCAAAATAGTTATACCCACAGACTTGAGGTGTTTCTATTGTATCTACGAAAGAGAGATCCATTTTGTAAGCTTAGAACACCTGCAGCCATCTCTCTTCATGGTGCACGTTTGAGAGATAACACATACCCAATGATCAATACATCCCACAAGACCACCTCTTTGAGGTTAGTCGCAGAGATTACAATGCACATAGCATCGTTTCTCAAAAGCAAAAGGAGAAACATCATTTCAACTAGATGTTGCACCTTATTGAGGCACCTCCGAACCTCAATATTATTCTCTTTTACCTACAAAAACAAAACAATGGAAAAAATAGATTCTTCCTCTTAAATACTTTGAATCGGCTTCACGTGCAGATACAGATTCAGGACAAGAATTTTTTGTATAGTAAAATGCGGAGAGATTAGGTTAGTTTTATTTCTACATGTAGAATCGATTTAACCCATGATGGTACTAATTTTAGATGGTAATTGGTAAGAAATTATTTCAGTACATTTCCTTACCACTACCACATCCTTCCCTCACTACAACTATCCAATTATTACTAAAATTCCAACGTTAACTTGGGTTTATCATGATTATGCCCCTAGATCTATAAAAGTGCTTATTTTATGATGCAAAGAGGTTACAGGTCTAAAGGGTTATATGGGTAAATTGATGCAAAAAGGTTTCATTTTAAGAATCCCCCTCTAAAAATTTACTTTAGAATTTGTTTCGAATCCAAAAAGTCAACTTTTGAATCGTTGGTGAATTTCTGAAAAAATGTTTCGCGGCAAAGGCAATTTCATAGAGAGTATTTTTTTAGGGTTTCACATAGTTGGTCGGGCATGTTGGTCGGGTAGGTTGGTCAGGTAAGTTATTTGAGTAGGTTGGTCAAGTAGGTTTGCCAAGTAGGTTGGCTGGGAAGGTTGGCCAAGTAGGTTAAATGGGTAGGTTGGTCAGGAAGTTTGGGTGGGTGAGGTAGATGGGAAGGTTGGTCAGGTGGGTTCATTGAGTGGATTGGATGAGTATATTTTTCAAGAGGAGGATAATATTTGTTGGTTGAGTGGCTTAGTAAGGTGGGTTGGTGAACTGGACAAGTAGGTGAGGTGAATTGGTTGAACAGGTTGGTTGGATGGGTTGTTGCATTAGATTGGTTTGATGGGTAGGTTGGATGGGTAGGGGGTCGGGTGGATTTCTCAAGTGGATGGGCGAGTAGGTTAGACGGGTAGGTTTGGAAGATAGGTTTCATGGGTGAATTGGGAAGTTGGGTTGGTTGGTCAGATTGAATTCTTAGGTTGGTCGGGTGGGTTGGACATGTGGGTTAAACGGGTTGTATCATTAGGTTGGTCATGCATCCATTGTGGGTTGGGTGGCCTCCATGGCTAGCCAATATTTTACCACCACATGTCCCTTAAACTATTCAGACACCTATAAATACCCATGTAGGGTTCATTTCTTCACTTTTCCACGAACATTTCCAGCGCTTTGAGCTCTCTAATCTTCAAATTTGTCAAAAATTTAAAGAATGGAAAGCACCACGTCTACTCATACACCCAAATTTCAATACAAAAACCTTATGTTCCCAGAGATTGTATCTCTAATGAAACTAAAAGGCACATAAAAGGAATGGATTGAAAAATCATAGTTTATAGGGCTTGTCAACATGCCCAATTCGATAATGATACTTTCGTCCTTCATTACCTTCTCTCCTCTTAAAAATAGAATGAGAGATAGTTTTCCATTCTCCTTGTGCATCTGAGTCATCATAAAATTTATTTCACAGTTGAGCCCCTAGAAATACATCAGTAAACTAGGTTAACATTTGAAAAGTAGTCTCCCGTTACTACAAAGGTCGTCCTTATAGATGAAGACAAAAAGTGTTTAGAGTATCATTACAATGTGTAAGTTGATGGTAAGTTTATTATTTTCAAATGCTTTTTTTCTTAATATTAATTGACCACCCAAGCATCTAACATTTCTTGTCTGTTATTGCAACTTCTCTTAATCATTCAACAAGAGGCCTTCTTCTACAGAGTATTACAAACCAATTCTTTCTTGTAGTTATATCACTTTTTCAGGCCATGATTGTATTATAGGGAAGATGTGCAAATATTCCATATTGAGATGTTCAATATATATTTTGGATACTAGCAGGGAAATAATTCAATAAAAACAAATGTCTCACGTTCCCGCAATGCGAATATATCTGATAAATCTAAGATTGTATTATCTTGTTGCAATTATATTCTTTATTTCTATCAAGAAGCTTTTTCCGAATTGCAGAAAGAAAAAATTTCAACTGAAATTAATGATAAAATGATTGGTCTCACTCTAGAAGAACAACATGTAACAATTACTTTTACAGTATTCTTGTTATAACGATTTCAAATTCAATATTTTTCAATAAAATAATAATTGTAATATTTTCTTGTGCAGAGAATAATTATGGCTGCAACATCTCATAAGGAGGTAATTTCTCGAGGTAAAGCCCCTCTAAAGGTCTCTTCAGATTCTAACATGGATTCAACAGAATCAACACCAATAGAAGTTCCTCGTCAAAAATGACCTAGGGGGTCAGTATGTGCATCATTTCTACCATCACATTTAACTAATTGTATGAAGTTTTCTTTTTATATAATTTACTAATTCAAACAACTAGTATATATTATGTAAGTAGTATTGTATTTTAATATTTCTATAGTTCTACATTTATAGTATTCAAAAACTACTAAAATTGATGATGAAGATCAAACTCATTCCGACGGTCAAGATTAAAATGTCACCTTTTGGTCTTTGAACGTGTAAGGTAAATTGCAATATATAATATTTAGCATGTTTTATTTACTTATGATTTTTTAGCATTTACAAAGCCCAACTGTATAATGATAATTTTCTTAGAAAAAATTATTTGATTCTTGCATGTAATAGACCTTTTGAGCACATTCTACTTGTAAGGAGGCCATAAATTCTGCCAATACCTATAGTACAAACAAAAATAAGATATTTAGGCAAGAATATAAGGTTTCCTGAAGACTCAGCTAGATAATTTCATCCGCTAACAATATAAGTTCATGGAATCTCACTAGGTGGTGTCTTAAGTGTAATGGCCACACATGTTTTCAACAACATCACCCTTGACAAGGAGTATTTGGGCTTCAATAGTGGCGATGCAGATAAGGGTAACTATTTTGACACCGATGATATAATTCAATCTACTCCACCTCCACCACAACCATAGAAAAATGTGCATGAAGTACACGACAGGGAATCTCCATCTCCTCCAATATTTTTTTTGAAAACAGATGATGAAAAGACATATTTTATATTAGAAAATATGATATCAGATAGTATGGGGAAAAATTCAAGATGTTGTAATGTTTTATGTGGATTTAGTGCAGGCTTGGGAGAGGAGAGATAAAATTTTGATAAAAGAAATAAATACCCGACACAATAATCATGCTCAAAGGAATTCGTTGTTCACTTTCGTAGAGCGCTAACCAACAAGGCATGACATTTTACTAAACAAATCTCAGTCACATAAAATTTCAAATACTAAGGATTATGATGATGATATTATAGACATAATGTTAAATAGGTTAGAGAATCTCAATGCTAAAGCATGGGCTTACTACAAAAAATGGGCTAAAGACAAGAAAAATGTTTTAATAATAAATGCATAAAAAGAAAGAGATCTTGTGAGTCATTTTTTACATGCAAAATTCAAATATTATAAGTGCCACAATATATTTTTTCAACTTATCTAATAGACTTAAAATTTAATACTTTTGTTTTGCATGAAAAATATGAAAATTTAAAGAAATAAGAAACTGTATTTGAAGAATGCATGCAAAAACCTAAATTCATTTTTAGATTTGAAGGAAAAAATCATAGTATTAAATAAATAAAATAATACATTGAGAAGGATAATCAAGGAGCATAAGATGGATTCATAAGTCTTACTAAAGGAAAAGACAGGTGAAGATGCATCACTTTTTTGAGTAGGAGATGTAGCGAGGGAGGAGTAGAATATTCTTGAAAACATCAATAACACAATGTGATATTTTTAGGAATCAGGAGTTATAGCAGATAGCTCTATACAGAAAGAGAAAATTCTTGCTCCTCTTATGCAAGAAAAGTTTCAAGCTTCCCCTGCAACATAAAAAATTCAATATGTTAGTTAAGTTCACCATGTGACAGGTGTGTTGTCAAAATTCCGACACTGACGTAGGAATTAAAAGATAGTGGCCAAATTTTTTTTTATTTTTATTCTATGTAGCAGACTTAAGAACAATTTTGATTCAGAATCAAAGGCAGAAAATAGGATACCCTCGTAATTTTTCATAATATGAAAAAACGTGTCTGGAAGCTTCGATATGTTATTTATAACCCCATCTTTGGAATTTTACTAGCTGACAATGTTTTATGAATTAATAATTTTCTTCATAAAGTAATCTACCGCATGAGAGAACGATTTCAAGGGTACTTTGGAATTGTAACTATATTTATTGTTAATGGATTTCTACTTAATACAAATGATGTTTTTGTTTCTTTTTTTTACGTAAATGGTGCTTAAAGTTTTATGATTTTTTTTGTTTAAAATATTTACATTTCAGATTTCATGTAGATCTAGTAAAATCAATTAACAAATATAAAAAAACAAATGGATACAGGAAAATTATAGTGACAATGTTCTAATCGCAATGGATCAAATAAAGAAAAATGTAATATTGCATTTATTGAAAGCTGTAATCTCTATATGAAATACATCAATACATATTACATCAAATTATTGTAAATAATCTCAAAAATGTATAGAAAAAACTAAATCTATACAAATTTGAACATTCCTAGAGTAACACTTTCATTCGTGTCTTGGAAATCAACTATAGCATGATCTGTGGATGTGTCTCAATCCTCTATGTCAAGAATTATATTACTAACTCCTCTACTTTCTACTAGTGAATTCCATAATGTGAGTGCTCTATCATAATGAAAAGACTCCACTAAGTAACGTGATACATACAACCTCAGACAACTCTCTAGATTCCTATACAATTTGTTTTAAACTTTTGACTCTAAAAAGGATAGAGAACTAAAAACCCTCTCATCTTCCACAAAACCGAGAATCATTGTTTGAAAAATTTCATACAACTTAATATACTCACTCAAATATTCATGTAAAATACTACTGGAACAAATATCCTTCCAAATCCTTTTCATGACACCATATTCCTATGGGTTTTGTAGAAGCTAAACTTTTCGTATCATAGTATTAACATAATCCACAAAGAATAAGAACTAAGTATTTTTCTTTGTAAAATACCTTCTACATAAAAAATATTTACCTCTTCAGTCTTAGAGAATTGGTCAGTTAGATCAATCATGTTTTTGATAAATAAAGGAATGATGGATGTATAACGTATGCCACCAGAAAAATTCCAAAACTACAGATTTACAAATCCCATTGCTCCAAGTATTTTATCATTTTTTAATCTTTACCAGATCACTTTCGATAACGATTCAAAGATCTTTCTCAATTTATTCCTATTTTCCAATAATACTTCATCATATAAATTTTGTGTCACTCTTACTTCTTCCATTTCTGAGCCAGCCATATCAACTCCTTTTTGGAATGTATGAAGTGTAATTTCTTTCCCATGTGTTGTTCTATAGAGATGATCATGTCTCTTGTATTTTAAGAATTACCTTTGATTTTTCAAGACTATCAATGAATTCTAGTTTTCAAAAGCAACACCCTGAAAACTCCCATATAAAATATATAAACTTGTAAGACTCCAGAAAACACGTCCTCTAAGTCTTATGAAGTCTGTTATGTAGAAAGAATGATCTTGTGTCTACTTCATTAAAATATTAAGCTCTTTCAACATGAGAAAATACCGCAGAGTGTGAGTAAAGTTTCTATGTCTGTTAGATGACACAATAGATCTTTAGCTTTATCTACATCCCTGTGATATTTATACATAAATCTTGTTTATGAAGGATATTCATCAAATATTCTACATAAATATTCATACATAAATATCCATGGGGTATCCACATCTTTGAGAATATTTTTCCCTTTGTCAATCCAATTGCAAATTTCTGAAATTTTAAAAATTTGTTTGGACCGCAAGAATAATAAGTGTGAAAATCACGTATCAATTCCTCCACTTTAGCTACATTTTCAAATGTGCTCAATATTTTGTAGGAAAGATTAATTCTATGAGCCATGCAATGGATACAAATCATATAAGGAGAAATAGTTGTATCAATTCAAAGGAAGAGACCATTTTTTGCCCCTCACATTACAACTGCACCATTGGTTCTAACACAAACTAGTGTTGTTAGAATGGAAACTTCATCAATTTCTATGATACCCTTAACATTCGAGACCAAAATTTTATAAATATTTTCAGAATTAAAATTCTCAATCATTTTATGAATTGTTAAGAGGTGCGGAGTTCTGACTTCATTAGTAAATGTGTAAACATGAATACAAATCCATGAAGTATTATCCACTGCAGTAACCTCGTCTATTGAAAGGGAAATATACATTTCCTTTTGAACACACTATTTCAGATTATCCTTTTCTACCAAAGATAGACATTTAACAATTTCCCAGCCACTTTTACCTGACCAATGAGATTAAGGACCATTTTTTAGACCAATAACCTGATGCAAAATATTATTTTCTCTAAAATCTAACATGGGTCTTCCCCTTTTCAATATATGGAATATGATAGCAAACTGAATACTTTTTGCATGCATTTCTACCTCCATATATTTTCTCAATCTTACTACTATGGTGTCACCTTTTTCATTTAGATTTTTCATACTTTTTTTTTCCTTTTCATATTCTTCTACGTATTTTACTTGTAGGTACTTTTTTGCATCTTTCCATTTATGTGTTTTGACTATGTTGTTAAACTTTTTATTTTAGGAAATGTATATTAACTCGCAGTGCTTTTCAATTGTGTCCAATTTGAGTTGCATCGTGTGATCCTTCACCTGTTTCCAATTACATATTTTTTATCGAAATTATTTTGGAACCTAATTTCCATTTTCAGTGTACACATGTTTAATAAACATATATTTTTACAGCACACTCAAACTAGAAAGTCCTTCCAATTGTCTAATTTTTCCTCTTTCTTTTTACATATTTTATTTTCTTTCTTAGCGTTCAACTTGTACATCTAAGCTCTTAGCAAGAATATCTTTATTCTCATGCCTCATATTTCTTGAAATAGATGTTGGAGTACAAGCTTCCGCTATTGGTGTATCATGAGAATTCGATGAATTTTCTTGGACTTCTATGTCATCAAGCGAAGGAATGTTTTCCTTAACATATAATGGATCATCGATATCTTTAAATTGATTATTTTGTGAAGCAATTTCTGAAAATTCTGCATATAATTAAATAAAATTATTACAAATATAATATTAATTTTATATATAGCTAAATTTTTACAAAGAGTACAATGAGATCAAAGAACAATATGTAAAACATAATTATCAAATTTTTTAAGACTAAATAACTTGTAAATAGTACATATTGATATTTTCAACTGATGCAAAAACCCCCTTCACTTTTTGTGATTTTCCAAAATAGCCAAGAAAAGTCTTTGCACCCTATTGTGAAATGGTTGAATTTGTAACCTTCTTATCTTGATTTCACGAATCCATGACTACTTAGGCCGAATTAAGGACATTTATTATGTTCGAAGGATCTAAGATTAGATGGGTTAGGGTTTCATGGCTCTTAGGTTAGATGAATCTTCAATTAGATGGCTAGTGGTTGGATGGCTCTGTGGTTGGATGACTCTTTGATTAGACATCTTAAAGGTGTGAAGGATTTTATCTTTGACGGATAATGGGTTGTATGGCCAAGGGGTTGAATGACGAAGAGATTGGATGGTTAATGGGTTATACGACGAAGGGTTTGGAAGAATAAGATTTTTGATGGCTAAGGGGTTAGACAACTAAGGGATTAGATGGCTAAGGGGTTGGATGAGTATGGGGTTGAAATGCTAAGGGGTTGGATGGCTAAGATGTTAGACAACTAAGGGGTTGGACAATTAAGGGGTTAGATAGCTAAGGGATTGGACGGTTCTGAGAGTCCGAGGTCGGATGAACTTGGGGTTGGATGGATTGTAGTTGCTGTTTGATAACTTATTTTGTACAAAACTAGTTATTTATTTTTACTTCGATGAATATGAACATGAAATGATTTGAAATAGTGGAGAATTATATGCATAAGATCTTATATATGTGTAAATTCTAAGTGAAATAAATTTTACAAGGGAAATTTCCGTTGAAATTTTTGATGAATAAGTCGATTACCACTCATTGAAAAATTCACCAATTTGAATTTTAATAAAACTCAATTTTCGCCAATTTATGAAAATTCAATACTAACATTTTACCTGATGCAAATTCTATGGAGTTAGCTTCACTCCTATCATTTGTATGAAAATGTTTACAAATTTTCAAGGATATGTAGATAGATACAGGTGGGGGGGATTTTTGTGTATGTAGAAATCCAAATAAAAGTCCAGCACCAATCACCATTACGCCTCTACTCCACCAACCACTTAGCCACTTCTATAACTTTCCCCTCTCACCCTTTTTTATAAAAGATAGTGCTTTCACATCTAAAGCCATAAATTTCGGGGCATTACATGGGTTTTTGAAACACAGGGATGATATTATTCAAGATTTGTTGGATGGTAATATGGAATTTATAGGAATACATGAAACAAAGGTTAATTATTGGGTATGTAATTATTAGAATGAAAGTAAAGAACATGAAAACACATATTTAAGGTAGCATGAGATGGTGAAGGTTGAGTATGAGCTAGTAAATGAGCAAGAAAGGCAATAATTTTCCATGATAACGGATGGATACAAGCTAGACATGAATTATATAGTGGTGGAAAGAATAAGAGAATATGGAGAAACATATATTTTTGTTGTTCTAATAATTGTATGTGTAGGTATGAAGCATGAAAACTTGAAGGTGACAATAGTCAAAATGAAGAAAAAAGGGAAACGAAAGAGAATAAAGGAAAAATTAAGAATAGAAACAATTATATTGGACCCTGGTGGCTGCGAATCATACAAATACTGTGAAATAAATAAGATAATACTCAAGACAAGTTTTTATAATAAAGACAACAACAAGAGAAAAAGGAGTATGCATGATTCTTCTCCACCTCAGAAGTATGATCCAGGAGCATCCTTAAAGAACCATTCCATTGCACAATTCATACTTCTTGAAGTCTACTTTAGTTTTGAGAGAGATGTAGGATTTCTTCTAGGTCATATGAAGAAATTCAAGCATCCAGTGGATTTGAAGAATTCAAATTATCCTCCTTTTGTGTTTTCCCTCCAAAAAGGGAATTTGAATATTCAACTATGTGTAATAATTGTGTGGTTTTTAAAAAGTGACTTAGGTGTGTTGGGGTAATTTCTGAGGTTGAATAAATTTTTGTTAATTGGTAATAAATAAATAAATATTGTCTATGTGTGGAATCCTTAAGATGTTTCAAATTATGTAGTAGGGACAATTACATATCTAAGAGAGCAATGGAAGTTGAAGAGTCACTAAAATTCAGTCATGGCATGGTGAGAGAAGTTATATTAGAGAGTTAGTACATGAAAATGGGGATAGCTTGAATATAGAGGGATATTTTTAAGTTTGAATGGGACTCCTAGTGGAGAGGAAGGATGAAATGTGAAAGAAAAATGTTTTGTAAGAAAAATTTACTATAATGTAAATATATATTTCTTGTTTTGTGTAAATTGTGTATGGATTTATTGTTTCCATAATACATAAGGAATAGATTCATGTGTGTAACAAGATCTTATTGTTACTCTTATAGATTATAAATTGATTTATTCATAACAAATGTTTTCATGAATACTTTAGGAGAGCCATTGAAACTAGTTCAGGAAAGCATTGTGAATTGAGATGGTAGATACTTTGTTGTTCACCCATTTTTCTTGCAATAACTAATCCCAGGACTGTGACATCCTTAGAAGGTATTTCAAAGTATTTTGGATTTATTTTTTTGTATTAAAAATAATTTTTATGACTTTAGAAATATCAGTTTGAACTAGGAGGTGCAACCTTCATAAAATTGCATACATGATTGGAAAGAGCTAACTTTGAAAACTAAACTATGAAAAAATATTTCACTATAGAGTTGATAGCATTTACACATGATCTCAAAACAATATAAAATTAGGACCATTAGATTATAATGTAATTTTTATCTAACTTTTACACTCAACCAAAATTAGACAAAAACGACCTTGGACACTGGGAAAATTGACAGATTGATTCAGCCATAGGAGCTCACATTTTTATTTCGATGGTCAGGTTACAGGTGGGCTCGACAATGGAAATAATGTCGGAGCCAAGATATAGAAGGATGGTTCAATGACAAGCTCTTAGGTATGGAAATTGAAGGAATCTCACAATTGAGCTAAGAACAAATGGAGGCCCCGAAGTTCAAAATTTTTGGACTTCAGTGGTTTTACAGTTCAGAGTTTCAGTGGATAAGGATGGAAAAAACAAGATAAATCCATGAAATCCCAAAATTCCGAATTCCAAAAAGGTTGGGGGTTTTTCAGGGTCAACAACTCTAGAGATCAGGGATGGCGGAGTCTATACTTCAAAATCCAAATTTATGACTTTAGAAGTTCGGAGGTTTGAAAATTTCGGTGAGCGTGGCAAGATGAACAGTGAAAAAATCCCCAAATTCCCAAAGGTCCGAAACCCAAAGTCTGAATTTTAGACTTCGAGATTTAAAAAAATTGGATTTGGAGGAAGGGTCAAATATTAATGAAAATCCAAACCCCATAATATTGAAACCCCTGAAAATGTAAAGGTCCGAAACCCAAAGTCTGAATTTTGGACTTCAGGATTTCGGCATTTCGGAACGTTGAAGCCCCAATGCATGAAAGTCACAAAAAGAAGTCTAAAACCCAAATTATAAATTTTTGACTTCAAGGTTTTAAATTTTTGGAGGTTTTGTTGACTCAAGGGGATGAACAGCAACCCGAACTTTGAAATGAAAAGCTTCGATGTTCTGAATCTTGAAGGTCCAAAATTTCAGATTTTGGAGGTCCTGATGCATCTCAGAGTTCGAAGAAATAGATCCAACCACTTCCATTTATTGTAGTATTGCACCCCCATCTTTAGATAGCCATAAATTTTGACTAGGAGCTTGGATTTTCACGAAATAGGACTTTTTTGGAGTTACACAATTACAACTAGTTTTATTAATTTAAGTGAGACTAAGTTCTTCAAAATGAAGAAATATAATCCGCCATTTTAGAGGGCATTTCTGAATTTATCACCTACCCAAATGATGATATATGGGCTTCCTTTCTTCTCCAACAAGGCAAAGTAAAACGAGGTATTGGTTTTTTCAGTGGCACCCATCATTAATTTAGGAGATTTTAATGCATTTTTGGGTGGTTGAAGCAAGATTTTGAATTCTTCTCTCTCCCTTCTCTCATTCTTCCTATATATTATAAGGAGGGGATCATCTTTTAAAAGGTTGGACACCTTGTATATTCCCATCCCTTCTTCTTATTATCTATAAGAGATTTTGTGGATATTCCAAACCTCACTACTTAACATTGTAATGCAAAATTATGCCTTTGGCCCTAAATGTGATGTATTATATCAACCTTGAGAGCACTAAAATAAGATCTGTGGATTTTTAAAACCCCCTTCTCTATTCTATTGCATCTTTCTAATCTTTCATTGCATACAAGGTTATTTTGTATTGTTTTTTTTTCAATCCAAGATTCTATTTGTGTTGCTTTTATTGTGCAGGTTGTTTAACATCCTTCCTTGTGCATCACCTTCCCTTAGAGTATGTTTTAATTTTCATACATTTTCTCTAACTTTGTCTCCTTGGGAAAGCATTATATTAGTGTTAGATCTGTAACTCTCTGCACTTTGGAGTAGTTGGCACTAGGATAGGATAAGAATCCGACCTTATCCGTAGGGTTATCCCGATTGCGACGTCCCACACTTTGGGATAACTCCATATTTGAAAAATCAAATTGAATCCCTCAACCGTTCACTTGCAAGCAATCAATTGTTCATTTATTTCTCCGTAACAGTAATTTTTCACATGGGTTTTTAAGGGTTTTCCTTGATGATCAATAGTTTTTGAGATATGATGTCTTTTACCATTAGGGATGAGGATGCATACTACTTGTTTAACAAAATGTCTATCATGTTCAAAAGAGTATATCTCCTTTATTTTTTGGAATTAAAACCTTAAATTTGGAAAGTCTAATGTAGATAATATTTTCATGTGGGTTTGTAATTGTTTAGTTGTTTGGAAACCGTAAAATAAGATATGAATATCATAATTTTGTCACGGGTTGTTGGCAAAAGGAAAAAGTAGGTTTGTAAACGGAAGAGTAGTATGAATTTTTGAGGTTTAGAATGCATTTAAATGTTTTTTCTAACATTAGGACAAGTGCATGAACAAGGATGAAGGACCTGAAAGATTAAGAACATAAATACCATAGTTGCATGCTTAGCAAAGAGCTAGTCAAGCTAAGGTTTGTGACAAAATTGGTGAGATTGAACAAATTGATAATTTCTTCCTTTTTTAGTTATTCGAAGAAGTTCATAGTAGTAGAATGAGGTGTATATGCATCGGTAAAATTGGTAAAATGATTTATAATGTTATTCTAAAGGATATTTGTAAGATTAGACAACTTTGAGCAATTTTGACAGGTTTTAACCCTTAGAGGCTTAAATTTGATCCTCCAATGCAGAGAGTGTGACAAGATATTGTTTTCAATCCTCTAATAGTCTATAATATTCTTTATTTTGAATTTCTTTGTCATAGTTAAAGTTGTAGATGACTCAAGAGGAGGAGGTGTTGAACTTATTTTTAAAGTAGGTTGCCTAGGTTGACTTAATAGTGTCATAGATGACTTGAGAGGGGGAAGAGAGAGACTCATTTTGAAAGGCTATTTCTTAATCTGAGTGTATTTTATAGGTGTAACTAGATTGACCAAAGAAGTAACATGAGACGTGATGACATGACGTTCATTAGACATTGAAGGAGTAGATTTAGGAGCCCCTTTGGATGTAGCATTTTATGATGGGCATGGAATAGAATTTTATGCTAGTGAATGAGATAAATCCTTGATGCTCAAGATATTTGATTATACATTATAAAGCATAGAAATCATTTTTATTATGTCAATTGATGATGATAAGCACAAAATGGGAAACCTTGATATTTGACAAGTTGGTAAGGATGATAGAAATGAGTAGTTGGAAAGCTGATCAATTGAAGAGTGAGTAGATGTAGAAGAATATCTTGTTTCTTAGCATTAAAATAAAACTAGAGAGGCACGAGGAGTGGAAAGATTTTAGGTTCATTGATATGAGCACATGTAGAAGACATAGAATGAGGATAAGAATAAGAACTAGCATGAACCTGAGAAGCATCCTTAAAATGTTGGATTTAATATTTGAGTGATGTAATTGTGGATTCCATAGCCTGAATTATATCTTGAAATAAAGAATGTAAAACTTGAATAGACTTGCAGATTAATTGATTGTCATTGGAACTAATATTAGAGTCATAAGAGAGACGATCGAAGATGGCATTAACTTGTGAAGGCAACATGTTGAAAGGGATATGCATAATATCTAAGGTTTAATGGAGAGCATCTTTACAAGATGGGTGCATTAGAAGTAATTGAAGGAAGGAGACTTGAATAACCTTATGATCCATGAGATAAGAAAAATGAGGATCGAATTGTGTTCGAATGAGATGGGTTCATTAAATAGTTCAACAAAAATTTTTTTTTTTGTAAAACCTGAATATTTGAGAGTCAAATGAAATAATATAGCAATGAAGTATAGAATGTGACACAAGAAATAAACAAGATGATTTAAAACTCTAGGTGCAAGAAAAATGAGAAAATTCTTATCTTATTCACACTAAATCCATAGGGGTTTGAATCTTGAAAATTGTTGGAACTAGAACACAAAGTGTTGCAACCAAACCCAAAAAATTATAGGAGAGCTGGATCAGGCCAGACTAGAGCTCCTAGACTAGTACTGGGGCACCTACGTGCCAAAGACCCTAACTGGGAAACAGGGTCTACTTAAAACCCCAAAAATTGGATTTCATAGCATTGTTAGATGTTCATTGACCTTTTCCTTTAATAAATTTTGTGTCGCATGTAATTTGTAGATGTTGCCTATGGCCTTGAATGAAAAGAGATATCTTGCAAATCCCCAAAACAAATCAAATGATAAAAAATAAAAGATGTAAATGGGGATTCGTACTGACCCCTCTGGTCACTCGAATGAGAGTACCTACAATCTAGGTTTTGTACTACACTTTAGACTTATTGTCATGCAAATGTGCAACAAGAAAATTGATAATTTTCTAGCATGAAAATGATACCCTTCTGTCAAAAATTTCAAGTGTTACCCTTCTAAGGAACCCCAGGTCTACCTAGTTAATTCAATGACCTCCCAGTGGATGTTAACTTAGTCCTTAAGATTAATTATGAAAGTCAAGTCAACCCCCTAGGTGATTTTAGGAGTTCTTGATAAATGTTATTTATGGGTAGTGTTGAGAAGGGCTACCATTGGCCTTCCCAGGAATTATGTAATCCCTTATATTGGAACGGAGGATCCAAATCAAAAAATAGAGGTGAATGTAAGGTCAAGTAAAATAATCTAATTTATTTAGGAAGATTGAGGAAAGATTTGGAGGAGTTGGGGCAGTTTCACCAAAAACAGGGTTCAGAGGCCTAAGTAGTGCACAGGGTCAAAAGAGTTTTTGAGCTTCTGGAAGTGATTATGGGAGATTTGGATGAATTTAGGATCCAAAAAAGAAATTTTTCAGAAAGGGAATTTAAATCCCTATAATATGGTGAAATAAGATTTTTCACAACACCTTAGCGTAATAGGTGTATATCTAGTTTTTTACACTCTCAATGAGGGATCCAGATAAAAAATCTAGTTTTTCAGTGCTTAAATGGAGTAATAAATAGCTAAGACCCCTACCATAGGATTAAAAATGACATAGTCAATAAAATTAATATTATTTTTTTCCAAAACAGTGCATTAGGAACTCCATATACAACCTTACAAGTTCACTCTCAAGGTTAAACACTTAGCCAATTTTTCAAGAGGACACGTGTCAGCACCAACAGCTTAGCGGGATGTCATGTCCATTTCATCCCTTTAGAAAATGGACATAGGGGACCAAAGAAATGTGCCCAACCTTTATTTATCCCCCAGAACACCATTGTGACCTCCCATTTGCTAGTTAATCCCCTGATAGCTAATTTTGAGCTTTCCCTCTCCCTACACGGATGATCAACATGTGTCGCGATGAGGCGCGAACTGGAAATTAATGTACCCTTGGTCCCTTTGCTTAAAGGGAAAAATGGAAATAAAAAATGCACCGTTCTCCCTCCCTCTTTCCATTTTGACACTATAAATATGACACTTAGCTTTTTCTTGACCACTTTTCCTCAGGCCTCCATATGCTTCCGAAACTCTATTGGATTTTTGCCAGATCTGAAAGCAATATTTATCAAATTTTATCAACATCATCAAATCATTAGTCATTTAAACATACCAAAATACAAAAAAAAATTATAACAACAGATTTAAATGGTGGATAAACTATGTTTTTTCAAATAAACCCTTTAAATCACCCGACGAAGAATCATTCATATCGTTCAAACTATTCAATAGATTGAGATGTTGTCTTTTGCAGATTTCCTCATTTTTAAAGATAATAAAGGTGAAAAAAACGAGAGGTCGAATGGTTCCATAAAAATATTGTTCCAACAAGAACTCCATCTCGTGCCCTAGCTCACATTCGTCAGATTTCTCATTAAGCCGGCAATGGAAACGAGCTAAAAACTTGCACATAGACTCCAAATGAAAAATATTTCACAATGGATTTGATTTCATCATGATAGGAGATTAAAAAATAGACTTGAGAATTTTGAGCTCCATTAATGGCTGTCATGGTTGCTCCGTGCCCAAAGCCACTACTAGGTGAAAATTTTAAATTTCATTTCCAAGCATTCTAGTGGGTGAAATTATTTGAAATTCAAAGGATGTGACTGCAACGTTGAGCTAAGTCTGAAAAATAATGTTTTTTCATAAACTGATCACTCGAAATCCACTTTCCAATATTAGTAAGTTTTCCTATACATACTTTTATTGTTTGGAAACTCATCATCAAAAGTAGTTGTCGTGAAGCTAATGTGCACTGAAGGTTAACAAGAAATCAGAATGAGTGTTTAGAGCAAAAAATGGTGAAAATTACAACTTACTAAAAATAGTAAGTGTTGGTGATCGATTTAATCTCACCATGTTCGTTCAAAACATCTTAGTCTGCATGCTTTGAAAGTTTTCTTTGTCTCCCCGTATTGATAAATGAAAGATTTTTCCTTCATTTACTTACCATGGTTCGTCCTTTCCTTTGGTCGAGGATCACATTGAGTCCAAATATTGTTTTCCATTCCTCTTTCCATGAGAAAGAATTTGTAATTTGGGCATGAATCCGAGGTTTCTCCTGCCTTCTTTTTTTCCACAATCATATTTTCCTTGTCAATTTTTATCCTAACATCTGAGGAAACATGCTCCTTTCTGATTATATGCAGCCCAGTAGGTGTTTTTGGTGAAATTTGTCACTTTTGTCACATTTGTAAAAAATACCAAATTAGCCCCGCGGCCCTGATAACATCTAATTGGTTATTCAGAAAATATGAAGTGGCAGGGAAAAAGTCTTACTTTGACCCCAAAGATGGACACGTGGTAGTTTTTCAAGTTACAAGTCAGGAGGCGGGTCGTCAGAGCATTTTTCCTTTTTGTACAAGCGAGAAAAGTTATGAAATAATTTGTAACTTCGTTGGGGCCCACATCAAAAGTTAGAAGCAGAGAGGCGGGTCACTGGGGAGTTTTGAGACTCTAAAGCCCACTTCAAATCAAAGATTTTCCACGTGGAGGGCCTATGCTCATTTGAAAATTTGCCTCTAGATTTGACCTTTGAAATTACACCAAGGAGACACTTGGAGGTTTTCACTGGCTCCTCTCTATACTTAAACTTCTCAAGCAACTTTCTAAGGCCTAGGACATGTGGAGGGCCCGCACCTATTTCAGACCTACCCTTATACTTTACTTTTAAAGAAGCATTGAAGGGAAACATGGAGGTTTCTGCTGGATCTTCCCATACTTAGACTTTTCAACGGTGGAAGAAACTTTCTCAGACCCTAGGCATGTGACGCCTTCCACTGGTCCTTGAACTCTTTCAATAACTTTGTTGGGCTGAGACACATGGTGAGTTCGCACTTGTTTAGGGTCTCCACTTTTAGAAACCATATTAGAGTTGCACCAAGGAGACACGTGGAGGCTTCCATTGGCTCCTCTCTATACTAAGACCTTTTGAAAGGCCAAGGCAATTTTATTGGGCCCAGGGCACGTGGAAGGCCCATGATTTTTTAGGAACCTACCTCTAGACTTCACCTTTGCAGTTGTGCCAAGGAAACACATGGAGGCTTCCATCGTCTCCTCTTTGTACCTAGCCAAGTTAGACTCACAACATAGTAATGTGGTGTAATCCATGCATGGAAACACATTTTTGAGAGGCAAAAATGCAGGCATCAATCCGAGGGCACTCATTTCTCAAGGTGTATTCTCGAGGGTGAAAAAGATTTCTTGTCAGATCCAGATATATAGAGCCACCTAAAAATGATTGAAAAGCAGATTTCTTGCATGACAGAATAAAAGATTGATTATAAGGACTACCAAACAATTATGGCATGGCATCCCAGTCATGGTTGAGGGTATGAGAAATGTGATCAATTTGTGTTTTTTCCACTTGGCATCTTTGGGTGTAAATTTTTTAAAAATCACTTTCTGAGACAAACGTGTAACAAGCAAAGGATCCCTTGAATATTCTTTTTTTTGGGGGGGGGGGGGAATTTTGGATGAGTGATAGAGTGAATTGTATAAATGTAATGAGGATACTATTGCAAAAGGTCAGCAGTTTAATTTCTACGAGAAAATTTGAGAAATCGCATCTTCCTGAGAGACCATCTAAGAAAATTGTTAATCTCTTATGTTTTAGATTTGATCACATCAAAATGGTTACAAGTGTACAACCATTAACAAGATATGAGACTATTCAAGAAACTTTCCCGTGCTGATAAATTTAATAGATATAAAATTAATATGTGGTGATCTTGGGAAAATTTGTGTCTTCTTTTATTTCAGAATGTTTTCAAATGGTTTTTATGTTCATGCTGCAATCTTATGTTAAAATCCCTCCGAATCACATGGGATCTCGTCCGTGTGATAGTATAGTGGCATTTTCATTTTCATTATGAGAAGAGCCTTCATCTTGTAATGAAATAAACAATTTAAAATCACTTAACTATCATTTTGTTGATAAAGATTGTCTGGAAGCCTTTGAGTGTATCTCAGGCATGAGAAACTAGGGGTTGTTAATGTTAAATTGAGTATTTTTTGAAAATATTTTGCCATAATCAAATTAGAAACGAGGCACCATAGAGTAGTTGCACTCCAATGGAATCGTGATAGCTCCAGCGATTACAAGAAAGAATTCATCAGTAATGGAAGAACTTGCTCAATAGAAATAAAGCTTGCATATAGAGGAAAGACAACAAAGTGTCTTGGCATGCTCATAATGAATAGTAAAGGGGTACATATAGGGTGCTGAGTAACCCTAGTGCATGACACACATGAAACCCTAAACCTAACCCATGTGAGATGACCCTCCAATATGAGAGGAGGACACATAGGATAACTCACATTAACATCCCCCTTAATTGAAGCTGGGGTAATGGATGTGATGAGTCAGATGGAAGAGAAAGACACTCCTAAACAACTAAGAAAGATGTGTCAATGGGGCCCGACAACTAAAGGCCTGATAAGGTGCCAATATACGAACACAATTTTCCTAGAATTAGAAGAAGAAAAGAAGGACTACATAGCCCAAAGAAGATGAGTAGCTATAGAAGACCTCACCCCAAGAAGAGATCGTAAGTGAAGAAACTTCATCTCAATGAAGGGCTTTGTGAATAAATCTACAATCTGATCAGCTGTCTGAATGTAATGAATGTCAATGATACCATCATGAATAAGCTCCCTTATGAAGTGCATATGGATCTCAATGTGCTTTGTCCGCTGATGATGAAATGGATTTATGCAAATAGAGATTGTGCTCGTGTTATCATAGTAGATAATGGTAGGCCACTGAAAGTGGATGCCAAACCCTGTCAGAATACCCTGTATCCAAATAGCTTTTGTGGCACCGTTACCTGTTCCTCTGTATTATACCTTTGTAGATTATATCACAATTACATTTTGTGTCTTGCTAGACCAACTAATGGGACACAAACCAAGAGAGAAACTATATCCAGAAGTAGATTTCCGATGATCTAAGTCACCGGCCCAGTTAGAATCTGTGAACCCAATCAAGTGAATATCAACCCCTCCATGATAGTGAATGCCATCAGCATAGGTGCCACGAACATAATGAAGGATCCATTTAGTCACTTTCCAATGCAGCTCATGTGGCTCCTGCATGAATCTAGACATGATCCCAACAACATACGACAAATCCAGTCAAGTGTGAGTCAAGTAAATCAAGCTCCCCATCAACTATCAATAAAGAGTACCATCAACCAAGGGAGTAGAGCAATCTAAAACCAACTTAACCCCAGAAAGAAAAGGAGTAGGAGAAGACTTGCAATCGGACATTTGAAAATGATCTAGCAAGTCAAGAGAATACTTAGGTTAAGAAATCAATATTCTTGAGTCAGATTGAGAAATTTGGATCCCAAGAAAGTAATGAAGCCGACCTAAGTCATTCATGGAAAACTAGTTGGCCAAGGAGATCTTCATAGAATCAATAATAGAGGAAGAGCTGCCTTTGATCAAAAATTCATCAACATAGAGAACAAGAATGATTATGGAGTCATCTTGTCATAGAATATAAACATTTGGTTCAGAGTGACACCTAGTAAACCCTGATGTAAGTAAGGAGTCCATCTTGGCATACCAAGCCCGAGGGGATTGTTTAAAGCCATAAAGAGACTTATTTAACTTACAAACAAGGAAGGGATCTTGGACATAACCCAGAGGTTGTTCCATATAGATATCTTCCTCTAGGTCACCATGAAGGAAGGAACTCTTAACATCTATTTGATGGAATTTCCATCTGTTCATTGCGGCAATGGCTAGGGTTAGTCGAATAGAAGCCATCTTCGCAATCAGAGAAAAGGTTTTTGTATAATCAACCCCAGCTATCTGGGAGAAACCCTTAGCTACTAATCATGCTTTAAAATTTTCAATGTCTCCATCTACTCCATAGTTTGTTCGGAACACCCACTTACACCAAAAAAAAATTCTTCCTTTGGGAAGAGAGGTGACATCCCAAGTATCATTCTTCATGAGAGAGGAATACTCCTCATCCATGGTATAATCCCACTCAAAAATACCAGAAGCCTCCCGAAAAGACTGCGGATCAGAAGCAGAGGTGAAGAAAGAGTGGGGTCCAACAAAATATGAGTGAGTACATCTCATATTTGAAGTATGTCAAACTAAATCTCTAGCACTTTGAAAATTTTTCCTAGCCCAAAGAGGACTAGGAGGATCAGACTCAGAGTCAGAAGATTCATCACTTGAGTGAGAAGGGACATAGTCCTCATCATCACTACTGTCAAGATCAAAAGACTCAAAGGTCTGATGGTCAGGAGGATCAGGAAGAGGAGCATGCTCAACAGCATCATCATCTGATGAGTCAGAATCTGAATTAGCAAGCTGAAGAACCGCAATAGGTGGAGAAGTAGAAGTTGAAGAAGACTCATCAAACTTAAGATTTCTCTCAATATACAGCTCATGACAAGTAGGATTCATCAATCGATATCCCTTCACACCATCAGGATACCCTACAAAGATACAAGGTTTGGATTGTGGTTCCAAGGTCTTACATTTCTTCTTGGGAATCCGAGCCATAGCCTTGAATCTGAAGAATCAAATGTGCTGAACATCAGGCTTGCATCCAAACAAGGCTTCAAGGGGTGTCATCCCTCTTACTACCTTGTGTGGAACATGGTTCTGAATGTAATTTACACAATTCATGGCTTCGGCCCAATACTACGGAGGAAGAGACTTCGAGTGAATCATACAAGTGGCCATATCCTTTAGAGTACGGTTCTTTCTTTCTGTTACTCCATTCTGCAAAGGGCTATAAGCAATAGTATGCTACAAAGAGATCCCTTCAGAAGTGCAAAAATCCATAAACCTATTGTTTACATATTCACCTCCATTGTCAGTTCGAAGAACCTTGATAGACCATTCCGCCTGTTTCTCAGCAAGAGCCTTAAAGTCTTGAAAATGTTCAAAGACTTCAAACTTAAGCTTAAGAAAATATACCCAAGTATATCACGAATAGTCATCAATGAAGGTTAGCACATAAAGAGATCTAGTAAATGAAGGAGAAGGAAATGGACCAGAAACATTGTAGTGAACAAGATCTAAAGGACGAGTGGCTCTCCAGGCTTTTCCTTTATCAAAGTTCTTTTCATGATGCTTTCCAAGGGTACAACCCTCACAAAGACCCTTAGAAAACTTGACGTGAGGCAACCCATTGACCATTTTTTTTTGGCTCAATTATTTAAGGTAGTGATAATTTAGATGTCCAAAATGCTCATGCCATAGCTTACTAATGTCATTTTCATGAGTGAGAAAGGAAGTGGGAGAAGGTGTACAACCATGAACAACGATCTTCCTTTCCCTCAGCCACTATAGTGTCATTGTTAAGCTCACAAATAATCATCGAGTTAGGACCAAATTCCACTCGCATTCCTTCACCAAGGTGAGTATTTTGGTAAACTGATTTGAGATTGGTAGAGAGATCAGGAACACTCAACACTTGGTTAAATGTTCCCCCATCCATCTCTACTGATCCCTTACCGGAAACCGACACTGTCGTGTCATTACTCATTGTGATTTGGGACATTCCACAAGGTTTGATGTTGAAAAAATCAACATACGAAGAACCCATGTGGTGCGAGGCACCGAACTCTAGATACAAGGGCCTTTCCTTTCTTCTTATCATTTTTAGCACCTTTTGTAGCATAATACACGGCCTTCGAAGCACTTTGTTTTATGGATTCAAGAAAACTTATTTTATTCTTCTCAAGTAAATAAGATAAGTGATCAATCTGTTTCCTAAAATAGTGTTGCTCGTCATGACCATAATTCTTTCAATAGGAACACAAATACTTTCTTTTTTGTGCCTTAGGCTTAGAAGTTGAAGTGTTTGTGTCATTTTTAGGTTTGATCTTGCTTTCTTTCTTAGGTTGATCCTTTGTTTCTTTCTTCTTTTCAGTCTTCTTTCCCTTGCTATTACTTGCTATAAGCACATGTGACTTGGACTTGAGAGACCCCATTTGAATGAGTTTGTCCTATTCTCGAATGAGTTGGGACGAAAAACAGTCAAAGGAGGGCATAGTCAAAGTATCGCGCAAAGTAGCTTTTGTAGCATAGAAAGTTGACATGAAGACAAAATATTTGGGACCTAACTTAGAGAGAATCGACAAGATCAGTTGAGAATATTTCTTCTCTACTCGACATCCTTTTAACAATAATCTAATGTGGACAAGTTTTGAGAAGAAAGCTTGTAGGTTTTCAAAGTCACTAGGATTTAACCCTAGTAGTTCATTTTCCAACTCATGCGCTCTCATGTCATCTAGTTGTCCAAGAATCACATCCAACATTTTCCACGTAGATTTAGGTGTTTCGGATGCCTCAATGTGGAAGAGCAAGTCAAGAGAAATGAACATGCAAAGAAGACCTAAAGCTTCATCACTACGATTTAACCACATAGATTTTTCAGGTTCGTCATCTGGTTCAGTCTCAGTTCCCATGGTGATGTGGAATAACCCTTTACCTCTTAGTTTCATTATTATTTTCGATCTCCATTCAAAAAAGTTGAATGGCCTAAGCAAACAAATTGAAAGTGCATCCATAGTGACAGAGAGAGAGAGAAAGAAATGCAGAAAAGAAACACAACCACCCAGGACAATAATGACCCCCTTGCTTTCGGTAATTTATAGTTTAGTGTGTTGATTACAATCAGGTCTGTGTGTGTAGTTTGAAACACTTGGTAACTCACCTTGCAATCATCGTAATAACGCACAAGAGAGGAGACCACAACAGTGTTTTGTGGAGCACAAAAAAAAGGACACCATAAATAAGCACAAGAAAAAAACAGAAAGGAGGTGAAAGCCAATCCTGGTGGTGAGAAAAAATGTCTCACATCATAAAAGGAAACCCCCTTGCTGCAGACTGTGGTGGACGCAATCACCAGTCGCTCAAGGAGTTCAGAGAGTCTTCAGAATGCTAGAAAAGAGCTCGGAAGGAAAAAAGGTGCTTAGAGTGATGCTGCACACTTAAGCGCATGATTAGAGGGGGAAAAAATGCCAATAACACCTAAATTTTACTATTTGGAAATGCCCAATTTTGCTATTTTGAGAGCTACTGGAGTTTTTTAAAAAAATGATAAAAAGGTTATTAAAAGACGAGTTTTAAGTTACTATAAATCATAAATGAGATAGGTTAATTAGTTTTGTAATTAATTATATTTAATTAAATTAAATCTAACTAATTACAAAACTAATTCAGATCTAAAAATAATTAAATTAAATAGAAAAAGTACCTTCCCTCTTTTTGGTTAAAAAGTAATTTTAAATTGAAGGAATCTAAAAAAATGTTTTAGAAAGAAAACTGTAAATTCTTTTTTTTTGAAAAAAGAAGGAAGGTTTTAAAAAATATGGACCATTCTAATTTCAAAACTTGTTTGTTTTAATTAAAAGGATATATTTTTAAAAAAATGTTTGAGATTTTTGTTTTTAAAAAGGTAATAATTTCAAAATCTTTCCAAAAAAACACG
This sequence comes from Taxus chinensis, assembly GCA_019776745.2. Taxonomy (NCBI): domain Eukaryota; kingdom Viridiplantae; phylum Streptophyta; class Pinopsida; order Cupressales; family Taxaceae; genus Taxus; species Taxus chinensis. The sequence continues at coordinate 702,641,753 of CM034149.1, read as the reverse complement.
CACCACAGTTGAAGGCTTTGAGAGTAAGAAATATTGTTTTTAAAAAACTTTTAAAAAGGCGGCTAGATTTTTAAAAGGTTGTAAGTAAACAAAACCTTACAAAAACTTACCACGTTTGTTTAAAATAATAGTAAAAAAATGGACTGTATTTTAAAAATTTGAAAGTATGGTTTAAAAAACTTACTAAAAAATAGGAAACCTTCCAAATAAACATGGACCAAAAAGGGCACAGGCCATGAGGAAGAAGACATAGGTGTTGTTGTGCTGCAACATCCAACATTGATAGCTCTAGTGGGTATGTGAGGAAGAGAATGTAGCCGTTTTGAAGGAAGGGCAGTGTGCAGGTTTTTTTTTGTTTGTTTGCAGCAGCCGTGGGAGGGAGGACATGGCCGTGGTTGGAGAATAGCGTGAAAATCCTCCTCAAAAAAAAAAACACCACAACAGCAGCTCAAATGAACTCCAAGCCATAGGAAAAAAACTGTATTATGCAAAATACCAGAAAATAGAGATCCAAAAAAAACCACAGAGATCTAAAAAAAATTCACTTCTATTTTAAAAATTTTATTAAAAAATGAAATAATCTCTATTTTGGATGAAAAGCCAAATTTAGTTGTAGATAGTTAAATGTGGCTGTAAATACCCTAAAAACTCAGGGAATACCTGTACAAGTACAGAAAACAGGCACAAAAACTGACAAAACTTTCTGAGAAAGCTTGTTAGAGAGATTAGCAAAATAATCTAGAAAATAGTGATCGAAATACTTGTATGCAGAGAACAAAAATGAAACAAAGAAAGAGTAATCGCAACTACAAAATAACGATTGCACATTTACCCGATCTCAACTTTGATACCATGAAAAGAGTTTGCAAGAATCAAATCAGAAACGAGGCACCACAGAGTAGTTGCACTCCATTGGAATCGTGATAGCTCTAGCAATTGCAAGAAAGAATTGATCAGTAATGGAAGAACTTGATCAACAAAAATAAAGCTTGCATATAGAGGAAAGACAACAAAGTGTCTTGGCATGCTGGTAAATGAATAGTAAAGGGGTACATATAGGGTTCTGAGTAGCCCTAGTGCATGACACACATGAAACCCTAAACCTAAGCCATTTGAGATGACCCTCCAATATGAGAGGAGGACACATAGGATAACTCACACTAACATTTTTCTCAAGGCTTCGTGTTGAATTCTTGAAGATTTTGTTAAACCGTGTAGATCTGGGGTTCCATTGATACACATCTTCTAGTTGAAGGAATATTTTGGCTATTCAGAATCATTTTGTCTGTTAGTTTTCTAATTGTTGTAAAGGATCTCAAAGATCTGGTGAAATCAACTTCATCTTGCTTAAGCCCCCACCAAAAATCTCAAATAACCATGAATCCTACCCGAAGTACCCCTTTTTTTGTTGTGTATCCGTAAATGAACAAATTCTACAGCCAAAATATACAGAAGCAAACAATTTTTAAGTGTCTTTATTAACCTGAACCTTGTTCAGAAAATATCTCCATTCTTTAGAAGTGAACACTTGTGAGAGTTAAATTATTGTGTATTGATCATATTTTCTCAAGGTTCCCTTGAAAATTGTGCAAAGAAGGATCTCTTCATGTCCTTCACCAACATAGGTTACAAAACATGTCCTCTCATCCTTGTCAAAAGGCACCACCTAAAGTAATGAGGATAGATCAAATCCTTAATGAAGGTGTTATCCATTTCTCAAACGCCCAAGTGACAAAGAGCCAGCTGAATCCCTTCCCCAGCTATAAAATGACTTATGATTTGTCTATCTCTGAGTATCTTGTTAAATCTATGATGTTGCTCGGCTTCCAAGGAATAATTAATTTGGATACCAACACCGGAATGACACTGTTTTCAAGGACTATTTGAACAAAGGTGTACACATATTGACCTCAGGAATGTTCCTTACATGATATACGTGCAAATACATTGTTTAAACATCATCCTTTGTTGAGATCTATAAGGTTTGTGCAACGTTACAAGTTTTATGTGTAATATTTTGAGTTTCTAGTGGTTATTGCACTAAATTGATATTATCAGTGATAAATAATGGTAAAGGAAGGTCACATTTGCTAAGCTTTGCAGGATTTAAGTGTTGATAGATATTTGACAAATAATTTATAGTGCATTTGCAAAACTAAGGTGAAAATCCTTAGTAGCGACTATGTGCTTATTTAAATTTTGATAAATACTAGCTCCTTAACTTGTATTAAGTGAAATCTGTCACTAATCTTTGCAAATCTCAAAGGAAGAAGATCTTTCTTCACTAAAGACCCTACTAGAAAGTTATTTCCATAACTGGGAAAAGTAAATTCAGAAGAACAAAGAGTATAGAAAATAATTGGAGATTAGGAATCAAGAAAATAGTTATCCATTGTGGAAAGTGATCAACTTGTGGTTGAGGATTACCATTCTTCTTCAAGTGATTCTGAATCAGGTAATTTTCATATAGGTCTGATTTCTCCAACAGGAGAGGGGCCTTCATTTATGTCTGATAAGCATGTTTCTTAGTTTGTCACTATATTTTCAAAAGTTGATAATGTTTTCCATGAAACAAATTTTTTAGAGGACATTCATTTTGAAAATTATACTCTTGTGTTCCAAATACCCCCTGTCCCTCATCATTTTGTTTCTCCTGTAAGATCACCCCCTCAAGGAATTATGGCTCAACCCCCACCTAGACATCCTTTTGTTGTGAATAAATTTGGTCATGTAGATTATAGAGGCATGGCTGGATATCCAAATGTAGTGCCACAAGATGTTAGAAATAGATTGCCTAAATTTCAACAGAATAATGCTATCACCTACGATCAATATTTAAAACTTTTTATCAAAATGATGGAATACTTTGAGATTGAATTCAATGGTGTGTATATAAAATTGTTTATTTATACTCTTGAGGAGGATGCACGTGATTGGTATAAAAAATTTTCCAGATAACTCAATAGATTCATGGACAGAAATGAAAAATGCTTTTACATTGTAATATGGGGATAAGATAGATCCTAGGTTTCTTTTGTCTAAATTTGAAAATACTAAGAAGAATCCTAATGAATCTATCCATGAATTCAACACTTGGTTCAATAATACCTTGAATAGGCTACCTGTAATCCTAAGGCCAAGCGATGTTTCTTGTCTGATAAAATATTCTGATGCTTTTGATAGGTAGCTTGCTTATTACTTAAGAGATAAGAACCCAGGAACATTGAGGCAAGCCTTCACTATGGATTTGTAGATTGAAAACAATATCAAAGAAATTGGTAAGCCTCATAAGAGGGAAGGTATCAAGTTGATCAATCTAGAGAAGCCTCAGTCAAGTAATTATGTGGATTTAGAAGAGGTTGTAAAAACTTTGGTCGGAGCTGATAAAGAAATATCTTACAAACTGGCCAGAGCAAAGAAGGGGATTGGACAAGGTTCCCAAGGTCAGCACAAGCCACAAGGTCAAGAAATATTTGCAAATCATCCCAGAGGTGATCATAGATAAGATGACAGTGGTAAAGTTCTTGTGGGATCAAGAAATAAATAGCCACAACCCCGGGAAAATAGATTGGTGCCTGATCCTTTAGCTGTCAAAGTTGTTGTTGAAGAAGCTCATGAAATTGAGTTCTGTGATAGTTTTTTCTTGCCACATTCTCCATGTGATGTTGAAAAGGGAGTTGAGGAAGAAGTTGATGATGATGAGACAGATGATGATACATGTATGATGGATTTCTCTACAAGTTCACAGTGGGGAGCGGCCTCAAATGAGCTGATAAGTGCCAGAACTGTTGAAAAATTCTAGGATTGCATTCACCAGGTATTACCTCTTCCTCCCACTCATAATTTTGAAATTTATATGGTACAAGCTTTTGAGTTACCTAATAATAATTTTGAGTACTTAAGGGAATTAATGATTAAAAATTATGATTGAGGAATTCCTTCAGAAGAGGACAGATAGTTGCTAATGAATGTAGTAGTTGCCTAAGAAAAAGAATATAATACCAGGAGTAAGGTTTCCAAAGGGGTGGAACCGCAGGCCAAACCAAAAATTCCAGTGTTTATTAGTATCCCTAAGGAAAAACATAAAAAAGATACATCTGGCAAAGGCTTTGTCACCCCAAATAAAACTTGTGTTCCTCCCCTTGCTCAGATTGTAAAAAATCCCACGTTATTAGGTGAATTTGTAAACCTTCCTCCTAATACTGCCTTACCCAAATATGTTCCTTGTGACATAGCCCAAATCTTGAGTCAGATCAAGATTAATATTCCTATTGTTGAATTTCTTAGAATCCCTGAGCATAGGAATGAAGCATTCAAATATTTGGGATTTAAAGAAGAAAAGGTCACCCAAGGAAAAAATTTAAACAATATAGAGGTTCCTCCTACCATTGTAGAATTAGAAAAACCACAAGCATTGAAGGAATTGGGTGAACCACCTAAGGTTTATTTGGGAACTTCTCTAGTTGAGTCTCAACTAAATGTGGATCCATTTTTCACTACTTTGATTATTGAAGATAAGTTGTTACATAATTACATGTTTAACTCAGGAGATTCATGTAATGTAATGCCACTTGAGGTCATGAATGAGTTGAATATCAAAGTAACAATAACTTATGGTAAATGTACTACCATGGATTCAAGAGAGGTGCTAGTAGTTGGATGTGTCAAGGGTTTAGTAGTGTAATTGGCAGTGTATACAGGAAAGTACTTAACCTTGAATGTGGTTATTGTGGATTGTCCTACTAAATGGGGGATGTTGTCATCTAGAATGTGGGCAACTAGTGTGGGTGGAAGTATTCAAATGAACATGTCTTATGCCACGATACAAATTGAGGGAAGCCTTTTGAAGTTACATGGAGAAAATAAAATGTTATATCTCATTGAGGACTGCAACAATGCTTCTTTTGATGTAGTGCAAATAGACATTGATGTTGATAACTCTGTATGAAATTGATCAATGCAGATATCCTGAGAAGATTGATTTTCCTAGGACTTTGATGTTTGATGCAGCCTCGAGATATGTTGAAAAACTTAACCTAGGGAAAAAGGATAATCCTAAAAACATGTGGTCAGATAGTAACTTGGATGGAAAAGAAAAATAATCATATAACCAGTTGTTAAAGACCTATCAAAACTACTTAGCATGGTCATATCCAGAATTGAATGCACTTGAAAACTTTCATTGATTTTTTTCACTGAATCAGGGTGTACACCATTGTATAGTGTATAGTCTTTTGGTTTCATTATGCTTTCGTGTTTTTCTATTTCGGTTTGTCTTGGTCCCTGGTGACCAGTTTTCGTTGGTTTCTTAGTTCATATTGGGAGATTTGGTTATTTCCTTTTTGCTCTGCAAGCTTGGTTTTGACTCCATTGCCTAATGGTTTTTTTTGGCACATGGTCTGGTCTATTGTTCTTGTAACACTCATAGGGAGTTCCCATCCCCGAGTCGGAGTCGATGTTGGTACTCAATTTAATCTCACCCTCTTTGTTTAAAACATCTCAGTCTGCATAGTTTGAAATTTTTCTCTGTCTCCCTATATTGATGTGTGAAATATTTTTCCTTTATTTAATTGCTAAGGTTAGTCCTTTCCTTTGGTGGAGGGTCACATTAAGTCTAGATAATGTTTTTCTATTCCTCTGTAGATGAGAAAGAATTTTTAATTCAGACATGAATTTAGGGTTTCCCCTGCCTTCTATTTTTCCATAGTCATATTTTCCATTTCAATTTTTCTCCCAACATCCGAGGAAACATGGTCCTTTCTGATTAGATATGGCCCGATGGGTATTTTTGGTGAAATTTGTCACTTTTGTCACATTTGTAAAAAATACCCAATTGGCCCCACAGCCCCAATACCATCTAATTGGTTATTCAACAAATATGAAGTTGTAGGGAAAAATTCTTACTTTGACCCTGAATATGGACACGTGGTAGTTTTCAAGTTACAAGCATGGAGGTGGGTTGCCGGAGCATTTTTCCTTTTTGTACGAGGGAGCGAAGTTATGAAATAATCCAAAAATGCATTGGGGCCCACATCAAAAGTTAGAAGCAGAGAGGCAGGTTGTTGGTCTATTTTGAGACTCTAAGGCCCGCTTCAACTCAAATCTTGTCCATGCGGAGGGCCTACGCTCATTTGAAAATTTGCCTCTCATTTTGACCTTTGAAGTTGCACAAAGGAGAAACATGGAGGTTTCCACTGGATCCTCTCTATACATAAAATTTTCAAGAAACTTTCTAACACCTGGGACACATGGAGGGCTCATGCCTATCTTAAACCTACCCCTATACTTTACTTTTGAAGAAGCATCGAAGTGACACGTGGAGGTTTCTGCTGGATCTTCCCATACTTAGACTTTTGAATGGCCGAAGAAACTTTCTTGGACATTAGGCATGTGGCGCCTTCCACTTGTCCTTGAACTCTTTTGAAAAATTGACTGGGCTGAGACATGTGGTGAGCCCAGAATTTTTTAGAGTCTCCATTTTTGGGCACTATTATTACAAAATCACAGCAACCCCAAATGAGTTCTATAGATCTTCTTTTCTAAGGATGGGTCATTTGGTGTGATTGCATAACATTGAACTTTCCCCAAGATGTGGGACCTTCCAAATGGGAAAATCTCTCCAGATTAAAGGTTGGTTCCTATTCCTCTGTTCAGGTGCACACGTGAGAACTTGCAGAGGATATCTCTCTATACCTAATCTAAAATTACCAAGGAGATAGTGGTAAAAGGAGTATAGGAAATGAAACTAAGCTATAAGGTGATGCACCAAAGGAATGATGAATTTTTTTGTTTTGCCAATAGACACAAAAAAACCAAATTTATATAATAACCAAGAACAGATAACCAAATCTATACTGAAAGATCAGATGAAAGAAAAAGAAACAAAACGGATATAAAGTCAATCACAGACATGTTTTATTTCTTTGCAGATTAATACAATGCATTACAAAGTGGCCAAAAGGTAGAAATGTATTACCATCTAGTAGAAAGTCTAAAACCCCATGAGTTTCTTTTCCAAAAGAGAAAGGGAGCCTACAAAACAAAGAATGTCCAACCCTTTACAATGAATCCTACCCCTGTATTTATAGATTCAATTAAAGAGAAGAATGAGAGAGAGAAGTGGGAAAAGGAGGTTAAAGCTCAACTACTGTCATTAATGCCTTTGATAGAATTTGCCCCCAAATTCTTCTTTACTACATAAATCCTTGGCTCAGTGCCTTAAAGGAAGAGGAAATGGCGGAATAGATTGAATTTGATCTGGTTGTTAGGCAAAACAGATCATGCATTAAAAATTTGAATATGTTTCTTCATTTTTCACCAATTAGGGTCTGAGAAAAATTATTCTTTATCCTTCCATGGTGTAGAAGACGTTGAGATGCTTCCAACGGTGTCAGATTTACAATATTTTGAGCCCTGAGTAAAAAGATATGCCCCTTCAAATTTTGTATCAAGTTTGTACAAATGGGTGGGAAAACAGTTTGAAAAATGGGTCCCCCTTTGATATGGGACAAGTGGCAGCCAGATTAGAGAGAAAATCGGGCTTGTGGGTCTGTAATTTATATTTTTTCCTTTTGTGCGAAAAGAACAAAACTCAAAAAACTCCCATGGCCTCGAAGCTCCACCTGGACACATGGCACCCTTTGGTTGGCTATGGATGCACTTCCATCTTTACCTTTACGCCTTTTGGACAAAAGGAAAATTTTCACCTTTTCCTCTTACTCTGCACTTTTTCTTTGACTCGGGCTTGAACGCTGACTTTTTCCTTTGGGTGGAGTTGTGGCTCATTTTGTGACTTACATCCTTTTGGGATGACAAAGGGTGAAAAACCAACTTTCCCCCCAGCGACCCGCTTTCCTTAACTTGGGCCCAAACGCTGACTTTTTCCTTTGAGCAGAGTTGTAGCCCATTTTATGTTTTTGGTTAAGTATTTTGCTTGGTGGGGCATATCTCTTGATTTGGCACACACGGCATCCTGGCACTCGTTTAGCAACTCCTTCTTTATACAATCTTTGAATTAGCACCATTTAGACACTTGGCAGCCTTTGCCGGCTTAGCCTATGCATTGACTATTCGACTAACTCTACCCCTTTCTAATATTTGGACATGTGGAGGCACCGTGCTTGCTTGAGAGCCTGACTCAAATTTTTCCTTTAGAGGAGTGTCGAGTTGACACTTGTTAGCCTCCGCTAGTCTGTGGACCTTTCAACAGTCCTTAATTTTTATGCTTTGGACTACATGGTGAGTTCATGCTCATTTGGGTCTCCACCTTTGGACTAACTTTTTGGGATGCGCCATGCTAACACTTGGAATTCTGCAAACACACTTCTATACTTAGCCAATTTGAGGCCCACCCTATCCACCTTTTAACTTTGTTCGACCATTTGCTACATGGAGGGTTGGTGTAAAATTGAGTCTCCACCCTAGGATTCCTTTCCAGATTTTCACTGAGCTGACACCTGACACCTTCTTTCTTAGTTGAATACTTTTCAACACCTTGCAAATTTTCAGGACTCAGGACGCATGGAAGCCTGATGCAAGTTTGGGCTTCCCATTTTGAATTCACCTATGAAGACGCGGAATTAGGACACGTGGTTCCTTCTATTGCCTCCTCCATACTTAGTCTATTTTGGCCCCTTTCCTAGACGGTTTCAAGCCCAAAGACTTTGAATCTTCACTGTTTCTTCCTTTTCTCACTCCTGGTTCCTCCCGCAGCACTACCCCTCTTTTCTGAACCTGTCATTCCATCGTCGGGTCCTTCTGTAACTTGAAAAATGGATTTAAGACCTGGAAATGGATAGATATCGTAATTTCTTTTACACAGTGTCCCTAACTCTTTCTCGGGCCTCTGACACTCCATTTTTGAGTTCCTCTGCTACTAATTTATAGATCAGAATGAGTTTTCTCAGGTTCTTTGTATGCGGTGTTGTGACTGATCCAATATTTGGCTCAGGACGTAGTATGGATAAAAATTTGGTGACTCATAGGGGTATCTTCCTGCTAGATGAAAGTCCAATTTCCTTGTCATATCTGTTGGGCATGGAGTCGAGAATAACGATCTGATACCGATTCTTCTTCTTAGTCATAATCCTAGCTATTCGCACTCTCAATTTTCATAAGAAATCTTGAGATGAAGGTTTCTGAGAGTAGAAAATTGTTTTGACCCGGGGCTCATCTGTCTCTCCGAATGAACTGCATAAGAGTAACAAAATAGCACAACAATTGTATACAAAATTTAAATCATACATGCTCTAAATAGAACATGTAGATTGTGTAAATAACTTAGGAGAAAAAAACCTACACTACAACTAGATAATGTGCATAAGCACTTAGAGGAAAGAGAAAACTAAACTAATATGTACAGGGTGAGAACTCAACTTTTAGTAATAATGCTTAAGATAGATCTTGTTCACTGGAATCTGCAACTATTCACCCTCTAATGTAGACAATTTGAAAGCATTGCTACTCTTACATTTTGTGACCATGTAGGGGCCACTCCAGATGGCATTAAAATTGGAATTCCTTCCTAGTTTTTCTTGATCTGCATCTCATTTCAAAACCAAGTCTCGTTCCTAGAAGGTCCTTGCTTTTTCCTTCTTATCAAAACATTTCTTGACTAAAGCCTAATTCTTCTCTATTGCCTAAACTGCATGCTCTATGGATTCTTCCAATTCTATCAGCTCTAAATACCTTTCCTCCATTGGTACAAATTTAGTCATCTCTAGCTGCTTCACGAGCTCTAATGTTGGAAACTCAAGTGATATAGGAAACACTGCTTGTTTGAATGGAGAGCTTCCTGTATATCTCTTGGGAATTATCCTATCAGCCCATAAGGCCATTATGAGCTTTCTATGCCAGGTCCTCTAATTCTCATCAAGAGTTATCCTAATGATATTTAGTAGGTTCTTATTTGTGGACACATCCTGGCCCTTACGTTGATGGTAATAGTTTGATGAAGTGCTCAAGCAAGTCCTATTCTTAATAGCCCATCCTGTGATCTTGGAGCTTATGAATTCTAATGCATTCTCTGATATAATGGTGAATGGCACTCCAAATTTGGTCACTATCCCTTCATAGAAATCCAGTATGCTAGAATCATTAGCTTCTTTAAGTGCCACTTCCTCAGTCGACTTGGTGAAATAGTCTATTGGTGTCAGAATCCATTTATGGCCTTGGCTTGAATTAGGATTGATGACTCCAATGAAGTCCAATCCCCATTGCGTGAAAGGTTTGTCAACTAAAATTGGGTACAATGGGAGGGTTGATAGCCTTTCTTTTCCTTTCAATAATGCACAACTCTTGCACCTTTTGATCCATACATAGTAGTCACTAGACACTCGGGGCCAATAATAACCTACTTTCATGATTTTGAGTGCTATCACCCTTGGAGCAAAATGGCCTCCAGCTGCTTTGACATGGAATTCTTGTAGTACTCTCTCAACCTGATTTGTTTCAATGCATCTCAGTAGAATGCCATTGATGTCTCTTTTGAACAAGACACCATCAATAAGAACATATGGGATGACATGTAGCCTGAAATGTCTCCTCTTTGCTTTATTCATCCCATGAGGACATAAGCCTATCTGAAGGAACTGTGCCATGTATTGAGTCAAACAAGTAGTAGGTACATCATCATTTCCTTCCTCTTGATTATTTTGTAGAACAAAAACAACCTCCTTTTCATTGTTTGCTTCATTTTGTTGACCTGAGGCTATTTGTTCACACAACCCCTTCCCATAGACCAGCTTAGTGACCTTGATCTCAATTTTATATTCCATAACATGAGTGATCCATCCTGCACGTTTTTCATTCAGGTCCTTGCTAAGAAGGAATTCTTTAACTCCTACATTAGAGACCAATAATTGGATTTTATTATTTGAAACCAGGTGCTTGAACTTCTTTAATCCTTTGATTACTACCAGGACTTGCTTTTTGATGGAGTATCTCACTTCATAGTCTTCTAGACCTTGACTGAAGAAAGTAATTGGTTGTTCTTTACCTTCTTTGTTCTGCTGAACTAAGATTGTAGAAATCGTGTCACTACCACCAAAGGCATATAGTATGAAGTCTTTAGAAAAATCTAGATCCACAAGAGTTGGGGCTTGTGATATAGCTTCTTTGATGGCCTCAAATCTCACATTTCCTTCATTTTTCCATTTGAATGCTAAGTTATTCTTCATCATCAACGTTAATGGCTTAACAAGGGAAGCAAAGTTTGGCACAAACCTGCGAACAAAATTGATTTTTCCTAAAAAAATTTGAAGAGCCTTCTTGTGGCTTGGCAATGGCAATAATCTTATTGCTTCCACTCTCTTTGGGTCAATTTCCAGTCCTTCCTTTGATACAATATGGCCTAAAATCCTACCCTCATGGGCCAAGAATATGCATTTTTTCTGGTTTAATGACACCCCAAACCTTCTACACCTTTGAAACACTTGCCTTAGGTGGAAATGGTGGTCTATTACATTTTTGTTAAACATCGTAATGTCATTAAGATAGATGAGTACTATTTTTTTTATCATCCCTTTGAATGCAATATCCATTTCCATTTGGAAAGTGGCTCTGGCATTGGACAATCCAAATGGCATTGTTATGTAGGCATACATGCCCCATTCGGTGGTGAAAGTTGTTTTGAATTGATCATCGTCTTTCACCATGATCTGGTTGTACCCTGAGTAGCCATCTAGGAGGGAGAATCTCTCTGATCGAGACACCACTTTGCAGAATCTCCTCCATTGAAGGGAGTGGGTAGTGATCTTTAACGGAGGCTCTGCTCAAGTCTTGAAAATCTACACACAACCTAGTATCTCCATTTTTCTTTTTGACTAGGACTAGGTTTGTAATGAAAATTGAGTGTTTGATTGGAAATATGATACTTACCTCTATCAACTTGTTTAGTTCTTTCTTCATTAGAGGCTCAATGTGTGGGTTGACTAGTCTCTCTTCTTTTTCCTGATGAATTGAGCAACTGGATCTAGTTCGATTGTGTGTTGTGCTAGCTTTAGTTTGAAACCTCTTAGGCATTCATAGCTCCAAGAAAATACATCTTGAAATTATTGGAAAAGTTGTATGAATTCATACCTTTATTGCTCGGTGGCCACTTTTCCAATTTGAAGTGTTTTGTCTTTTCCAACTGGGATTAACTCTAAATCTTCTCATTTGATCTAAATGTTAGCCTTCTTTTTTCTAAACTGATCACTAGGATTGAAAATAGATTCCAGAGTCACTAAGCCTTTAGGAAGATTGTTTGTATGTAGTTGTATAGTATCTGATTCCTGTATTGCTGCTCTAGTATGATTTGATTTCTAGCTGAGAATTCATCTTCTTCTTGCAAAAAATTAATGATCTAATGATCATTCTCAAACACTTGCCAGTATGTGTTGTTATCTGTAACTGCTAGCCTCACAACTATATGGATATGTGGTTGTTCTTTGTCTCTTTTGAGGCTTCTGACCACATCAAACGTTACTCCAACTGCTGCAAGTCTATTAGCAGCTTCATTCTCCTTCCTGGGTATGGGTACGATGTTGAAGTCCTCAAAATCCTCCATGAGATCCCATACCCTTCTCTTGTATCTCTTGAGAAACTCATTTTTGATAGCATTAAGTCCTCTAAACTGATTGGCAACCAATTCACTGTCACCAAACACTTGAAAAATCTTGATTCTAAGCTTCCTTGCCCAATGAAGACCTTAGACCAAAGCTTCATATTCAGCAGTGTTGTTTGAGGAGGAAAAATGATATTTGAAGGTTGAATAATATTTCATACCTTTGGGGGACACAATAATATCTCCTCCTCCAGCTCCTTGTCTACTCCTTGATCCATCAAAGAAAATTTTCCATGCTTCATTGTCATCTTTATATTATGGCTTAATTAGGTCAGGAAGAGGATGATTCTCTTCACGTAGATAGTAGACCCCTAACTCAGATTCTTCAATTTCTTTATAGGGTTCAAAAGTATGAATTTTTTTGGCCCACTCATTGAGAGTCAATTCTAGGATACATCCCACCTTGGTATCTACTTCACAATTGGTTAGGAAGTCTTCTTGATGAAAAGATGAGTAGTTGGCATTGATTGGGCTAGGCACATGAGGTTCAACATGATAATCAGCAATGGGCTCAGATCTAATTGTGGCCTTTGCCCCATACCTTGTCCTAAAGATCATATGTGACCAATTAGTAGATAGATAACCTCAAATTTTAGCAGTGAAGTCCCTGGACAAACACAAAGCAAAATGTGGGGGCAAATCTATGATGGATACGTTCTGCAAAATAGTCACATTGGGGTAGGCATGCAAAGTGAGGCTCAAATCCTTGATGATTCCAATAGTTTTCACTGTTGTCCCATCTAATTTTGTTACCCCTTTAGAGATGAATTCATATTGGAGACCCAGTCAATCAGCTATTTGTTTAGGCATCACAGAACTACTAGCTCCTGAATCAATCATACAATAGTGAACCAATTGGTCTCCAATAATCGATGAGAAATAGAATGGAGGAGGTGTCAGGCTGTTACCTTGTTGTTCTCCATGGTTCCTCCTATGCTGAACTGCATTGACAAGCACTCTTTCTTGCTATTTAGGGAGTTGATTTGAGCTCAACCAATTCTGCATGACAGTCTGCAATAGATCCCTCTTCCCTGGAATGGCCAGTGACTCCCATAGTGAAATGTTCACACTTGTTCTCTTCATTTTCTCAATGATATTGAATGAACTATTGCTTTGCTACCCCTTCCCAAACACATTTCTTTCTTGCACATGGGTTGTCATAACCAGTGCGTGGCTAGATTTGGAAGGTGACTTGGATTGGTTCTATATGTTGGGAGTTATATTTGGAGCACCAAAACCTTGTGGAGTGATGAAATTTTTGTGTTCACCTGAGCTCAGTGGTTGGGCTTCTCCAATATTTATTTTTTTAGACTGTGTATTGGCAACTACACTTTGAGAAGGGAACTGATTCATCCCACAGAAGTCCTCAACCTTCCAATTGACAAGCATAGTCTCACCTAGAGGTCCTCTTGTTGAGCACTATTGATCTCCTTATTTTCTAGATTCTTGTGGCACCATACTGGTCTACACCATCAAGGCCTAATTAAGGGCACCATTAAATCACATTGATTGGTTATGAGGCTGACAGCATAGGAAATAACAATCATATTCTTGTGTCATATTGTTATGTGTTGGAACCAACACCCTTGATGCTAAAGTTGTTTTTGGATCATATGACTAGAAAGGTTTATAAGCTTGGGGTTGTCCTTGGTTTTGGCTCTGATTTACAGTCTAATATGGTGGTCTATTTTTCTTATACGAGGGTCTAGCCTGGTACTAACCCTGAGACTATTTCTAAGGCGATACGATCTAGAACTCTGAGCTTGTTTTCTTTTGATGGTTACTATCTCATTACCTAGGTTTTGAAGTTGTTGCATGACTTCCTGGAGTTCCTTAGAGGTATTAGATGACGAGGTGGAGGCTTCAGCTGAGCTTTGACTCCTGGGGATGGGTATAGGAGCTAATGTAGGCATTTGGCTGGCATCTGGGCTTCCTAACTCAGGGTATAGAGTTATAGATGGCCTAGGAGGGATTTTTCCAGCTTGAATCAAATGGTTCTTAGCCCCTATGGAAAGGCTATAGACTGCAGGTAAGGTTGTGCCCCCCATTGACTGAATCATCAAAAAAATATCAAAATTTAAAGCCCTAAGAAAGTATAAGAAGGCACCTTCATTAGTAGGATTTACTGTTGTTGGAATCATGTCCTAGGTCTGTTGGAATATGAGGTTGAAGTCTATCAGATGCTCTTTTGGGGATCTCTTGATTGTTGTTAGTTTCTCCAACAAAGATAAGTTATCACCTTTCTCTCCAAAATGGTTGTGAAGATTTGTGCACATATGGTTCCAATTTCGGATAGAGCCTACCTCAAGGCTTCTAAAGCATTTTGAAACTTTCCCTTTCAATGAAGAGGTGAGAAACTTGACTGTAATGTCCATCTCATGGATTTCGTGGATTGTACAAACATTTGCAATATCTTGGACATGATCATCAGGAGAAGCCTGGTTTTACCCAGTGAAATATGGGATGTTCTTTAATACTGCTATCAGAAGAGCAGAGTAGATCAGAGGTACCTATTGTATTGTTTTGTTGAGCCATGAATACATCAAGCACGAAGGTGAATACAATGTGGTAGATAAATGAGAGAACCAGGAAGTGGATCAGTGATTCCTGATTCCTAGTTTGGGGGTTGAGGTGGATAACATAGGGATGAATGGGGGACTATCTAGAAAATGTCTGCAACCATGCATATATAGAAAGGAGGTGGAATTTCCACCAGTCGTTAAGTCAAGTTTGAGCTCAAGAGTAGCACTCGAATAGATATAGATCAACGAGGTCCTAATAGAGGTATCGAATCCTCCTTGGTAAGCCCAGGGAATAGGTATCATCTAACTGTGACTCCACTTTACTTTCCTTTGGATGGGATAATAGGCATCCTGGCAAGGTCAATAGAGGATGTACTAGATACTAAACCCTTTAAGGAGGGTAGTACTCACCAGTAATCTGATATGAGGTTAGTTCCCTTGGGGAACTGTCTACTTTCCCACATGTAGAGGGGAGGGGGAGATAGGTGGTGCCAACCTCTTCCCCCCGGGGAGGGTTGGGGCCCTATCTATGTATGGGGAGGTTATGGGTTCCTTTCTGTGTAGACATGGCGATGGAATATATCCCATCTAGTCCATGTCAGAATGCTACCACCCCTGTTCATGCAGGAAGGGGCCAACCACCATATATTTATCTATATAGATATATATTTCTTTGATTTTTTGCATTCAGAGTGAGTGGGCTGCTGCCAGTGTAGTTAACCTAAGGATTTCACTGAGCCATCTTGATCGGCCTGAGCACCCCTCTTGATTGAGAGAATGCCCTACAGGGAGGAGGTGTTGATAAGGTCTTGTTTAGTGGGGATAGAGACCTCTGAGCTCTTCTTCCTTCCCTTCCTCTATCTGGGGATAATTCTAGATAGACAAATAATCCCTCCTCTCTCATTCTTGGCTGTGTTTGTATTCTTCTCATGAACCTGCTTGGACTTCTGAAACTAGTAAATTTGTCTCTTTTAGAGTTGCCAGATGTACGATTTTAGAAATTCTTAAAAGTTAGAATCATAGCAAGTACACATCAACCTTACTGTAATGAGGTTGAGACTTCTCTCTATTCCACTTAGTGTGTCAAAATTGTTAGTGTGAAATCACAGCACCCCCAAATGAGTTCTAGAGATCTGATTTTCTAAGGCAGGGTCATTTGGTGTGATTGCATAACATTAAACTTTCCCCAAGGTGTGGGACCTTAAATAAATGGGAAAATCTCTCCAGATTAAAGGTTGGTTCCTATTCATCTATTCAGGTGTACACGTGAGAACTTCCAAAGGATCTCTCTCTATACCTAATCTAAACTTCCCAAAGACACAGGGGTAAAAGGAGTATAGGAAGTCAAACTAAGCTATAAGGTGATGCACCAAAGGAATGATGAACTTTTTTTTTACCAATAGACACAAACCAACCAAATGTATACAATAACCAAGCATAGATAACCATATCTATATTGAAAGATCCAATGAAAGCAAAAGAGACAAGAAAGGATCTAAAGTTGATCACAAATTTTTTTTATTGCTCTGTAAATTGATACAATGCATTACAAAGTGGCCAAAAGATACAAATGTATTACAATATAGTATAAGGTCTAAAAATCCATGAGTTTCTTTCCCAAAATAGAAAGAGAGCTTGCAAAAAAAAGAATGCCCAACCCTTTACAATGAATCCTGCCCTAGTATTTATAGATTCGATCAAAGAGAAGAATGACAGAGAGAAGTGAGAAAAGTAGGTTGAAGCTCAACTACTAGTGTTAATGCCTCTGATAGAATATTCCCCCAAATCCTTCTTTACTACATCAATCCTTGGTTCCGCACCTTAAAGGAAGAGGAAATGGCAGAACAGATCGAATCTGATCTGGTTGTTGAGGTAAAGAGATCCTACATTAAAAAATTGAAGATGTTTCTTCCTTTTTCACCTACTAGGGCCTGAGAAAAATTATTCTTTATCCTTCCATGGTGTAGAAGACATCGAGATGCTTCCAACGGTGTCTTATTTGTAATATTTAGAGCCCTAAGTCGAAAGATATGCTCCTTCACAGTTTGTATCGAGTCCATACAAATGGGTGGGAAAACAATTTGAAAGATGGGTCCCCCTTTCGATATGGGACACGTGGAAGCTAGATTAGAGAAAAATCGGGCTTGTGGGTCCGTAATTTATCATTTTTCCTTTTTGTGCCAAAAATGTAAAACTCAAAAAACTCTCGCAGCCCCAAAGCTCCGCTTGGACATGTGGCACCCTTTGGTTTGTTGGGGGATACGCTTCCATCTTTACCTTTATGCCTTTTGGAAAAAAGGAAATTTTCACCTTTTCCTTCGACTCCCCACTTTGGCTTTGAATTAGGTTGGAATGCTGAATTTTTCCTTCAAGGGTGGAGTTGCAGTGCATTTTGTGACTTTTATCCTTTTGGGATGACAAAGGGTGAAAAACCAACTTTCGCCCCAACGGTCTGCTTTCCTTGACTCAGGCCCAAACGCTAACTTTTTCCTTTGAGTAGAGTTGAGGCCCATTATGTCTTTTTTGGCTAAGTCTTTTTCTTGGCAGGACATATCTCTTGATCTAGGACATGCGAAATCCTGGTACTCATTTGATAACCCCTTCTATATTCAATCTTTGAATTAGCGCCATTTAGACACTTGGCTGCTTCTGCTGGCTTGGCCTATGCATTGACTATTCGACTGACTCTACCCCTTTCTAATATTTTCACATGTGGAGGCACCGCACTTGCATGAGAGCCCGGCTTGAAGTTTTCCATTGGAGGAGTGTTGAGTTGACACTTGTCAGCCTCCTCCAATCTTTGGAATTTTCAATAGTCCTTCTTACTTTTTAGACTTTGGGCTACATGGCGAATTCGTGCTCATTTGGGTCTTTGCCTTTGGACTAACTTTTGGAGATGCGTCATGCTGACACATGGGATTATCCATTCACACTTCTATACTTAGCCAATTTGATGCCCACCATGTCTACCTTTTGACTTTGTTTGACTATTTGCTATGTGGAGGGCTAGCAAAATTTTGAGTCTCCACCTTGGGATTCTTTTCTAGATTTACGCCGAGCTGAGACATGACACCTTCTTTATTAGTTATAAACTTTTAAACACCTCGTGACTTTTCAAGACTTTGAATGTGTGGATGCATGACGCAAGTCTGGGCTTCCCTTTTTAGATTCACATTTAAAGACATGTCGTTAGGACACGTGATTCCTTCCACTGCCTCCTCCATACTTATTCGATTTTGGAACCTTTCCTGAATAGTTTTGAGCCCGAGGACTTCAGATCTTTGTCCTTTCTTCCTTCTCTTCCTCCTGGTTCCTTCATGCAGAATCGCCCCTCTTTTCTGACCCTCTCATTCCATCATCGGGTCTTTTTATAACTTGAAAAATCGATTTAAGACATGGAAATGTCTCGACAGAGTCATTTCTTTTGTACAGGGTCCCTACGTCTTTTTTGGCTCTCCAAAACTCCATTGTTGAGTTCCTCTACAACTAATTTATAGATCTGAATGAGTTTTCTCAAGTTTTTTCTATGTGGAGTCGTGGTTGATCCAATATTTGGCCCACGGAAAATATGGATAACAGGCACCATATCAGAGTTGCGCCAAGGAGACACGTGAAGGCTTGCACTGGCTCCTCTCTATACTAAGACTTTTTCAAAGGTCAAGGAATTTTTCTT
Organism: Taxus chinensis; assembly: GCA_019776745.2. NCBI lineage: Eukaryota > Viridiplantae > Streptophyta > Pinopsida > Cupressales > Taxaceae > Taxus > Taxus chinensis. The sequence goes on along the minus strand of CM034149.1, from coordinate 702,622,954 downwards.
TGGCCCAGGGAACATAAAAGTCTCACACTTTTTTGGGAGCCTGTCTTTGGACTTCACCTTTACAGTTTTGTAAAGGAAACACGTGGAGGATTCCATTGGCCCCTCTTTGCACCTGGATAACTTGGACTCACATCATAGGAATGTGGTATAATCCATGCATGGGAACTCATTTCTAAGAGTCACGAATGTGGGCATCCATGCGAGGGTGCTCATTTCTCAAGGTGTATTATCGAGGGTGAAAATTATAACTTGTCAGATCCAGCTACACAGAACGACCTAAAAATGATAAAAAGGGGATTTATTGCATGACAGAATAAAAGAATGATTAGAAGGACTATCAAAAAATTATGGCATGGCATCCCAGTCATTGTTGAGGGTTTGAGAAATGTGATCAGTTCATGATTTTTCCAGTTGGCAGCTTTGGGTGGAAATTTGTTAAACATCACTTTCTGAGACAGATGTGTAACAAGAAAAGGATCCCTAGAATTATCTTCTTTTTGGGGGTAAAATTTGTGATGAATGAGCAAGTGAATTTTATAAATGAAATGAGGATACTCTTGCCAAAGGTTGGGGTTTTAATTTCTACAAGAAAATTTAAGAATTCCCACCTTCTTGAGAGACCATCTGGGAAACCTGTTAATCTCTTATGTTTTAGATTTGATCATGTCAAGATGGTTACAAGTGTACAACCATTGATAAGCTCTTATATTGTTCAAGAAACTTTCCCTTGCTGATAAATCTAATAGATCTTGAAATAATCTGTGTTGATCTTTGGAAAAATTGTGTATGATTTTTTTTAAGAACGTTTTCAAATGGTTTTGATGTTCCTGTTGCAATCTTATGTTAAAATCCCTATGAATCACACAGGATCTCATCCTTGTGATAGTATAGTAGAATTTGTAATTTCACTATGAGAAGAGCCTCATCATGTAATAAAATAAATAATTTAAAATGACGTTACTGTCATTTTTTTGGAAAAGATTGTTTGTAAGCCTTTGAGTGTATCTTAGGTGTGAGGAACCAGGGGTTGTTAATGTTTGATTGAGTCTTTAGCTCGAGGATTCATGTTGAATTCTTGAAGATTGTGTGAAACTGTGTAGGTCTAGGGCTCCATTGATGAACACCTTCTTGTTGAAGGAATATTTTGGCTATTCTGAAGCATTTTGTCTGTTAGTTTTCTAATTGTTGTAAAGGTTCTCAAAGATCTGGTGAAACCAGCTTCATCTTGCTTAATCCCCCACCAAAAATATCAAATAACCATGAGTCCTACCCAAATTACCCTTTTTTGTGTTGTGTATCCACAAATGAACAAATTCTACTACCAAAATATACATAAGCAAGCAGGTTTTAAGTGTCTTTAGTAAGCTAAACCTTGTTTAGAAAATATCGCCATTCTTTAGAAGTGACAACTCGTGAGAGTTAAATTGTGGCATATTGATCATATTTTCTCAACGTTCCCCTTAAAATTGTGCAAATAAAGATCTCTTCATGTCCTTCACCAACAGAGGTTACAAAATAGGTCCTCTCACCCTGGTCGAAAGGCACGACCTAAAGTAGTGAGGATAGATCAAATCCTTAATGAAGGTGCTCTCCATTTATGCAATGCTCGAGTGACAAAGAGCCAATTGAATCCCTTCCTTAGTTACAAAATGAATAATGATTTGTTTATCTCTGAGTATCTTGTTAAATCTATGATGTTCCTCGGCTTCCAAGGGAGAATCAATTTGGATACCAACAATAAGTTCCCTATATGGGTGCTTACTAAAAAAGTAAGTCACCCCAAGAATTGGTCAAGGTGAAGGAAGTGTGAAAAAGCATCATGAGGGAGTACATCACATCAGGATGGTCAAGAAGAGGAAAAAATCACCTCTTACTAAAAATAGTAACTATTCCATCAAGGCACTTGTTATTAATGGTAAGTTACACTAAGAGGGAAATTTTGGCACAATGGAACATAAGGGGATCATCGTTTGGGATCATCCATGGGATTTTATCACATGGCATTAAAGATCCATCCCAGGGAACCCGACAATGTATTTCGACAATCACTGCATGGTTCAGGTCACAGGTATATCATATGAAGGGTAGGAGTTACGGTCATCAATGGAATAATTCATTCAAATTGGCAAGGTCTTTTATGAGTTCCTATCTCTTCTAAAGGAATTTTCATTTGACTTCAAGTTAATTGGTAGAAACATTCAAAAGTTTTTTCTAACACTCAATCGAAAGCATCTATGAGCCAAGATGAACAAGTTTTTGAGGGTACAAAGAGTTCAGAGGTTCAGATTTCATCACATTAGAGCATTCCATCAGGTCATTTAGACTGATCAGTAGACTTTATCAGAGGTAAAGTCTTTCGTTGTTAATGTCATTATTTTTTCTTCTTATTTCTTCTCTCTCTCTCTCTCTCTCCTCAACTTTATCTCTCTTCTCAATGTTCTAATTTTACGTTGGGGTTGAAATTTTTCATAATTCCTTAATTAATTAAAAATGAATTTATATTCAATGTAATAAGTCACCCTTAACTTATAAAAGGGGACTTCAAGTTTTCCTAAGAATGTGAAAATTTTCAAGGCATATGAAGGGTGAATGTGGCTTATATGAATACTATTTTCTCTTCCTATAAATTGTAAATACATTACTATTTCAAAGGGTTGGTGATTGATTTTTGAAACTCAAGAGTGCATTGTACTTAGAGAGAACAAAGGAGATAGTCGTTTTCTTCCATTTCCCTCTCACAATTTTTCCTCCATTCCCACACTATGTAAAACTTATGTTTAAGCATCAATACAAGAAAAAATATTTTCTATCCTTTTTTAACTAAGGGATTTATCGATACTTTGTGGTCATAAATTCTTATCGATCTTGTTGTTGTTCACAGATTTTTTTCTTCTCATAAATGTGTGTGTTGAAATTTCTAAGTAGTGTGTGCAGGACTCTGACTTCTTACCTGGAATATTAGTTCTCCTATATAAATTCTCACTCCCCTTTCCTGCTTTACAGACAAAGTAATCTCTAGAAAGAAATATTTAGATTTTCTGCAAGGTCAGTGAAGTGCCCATGTTAGATCCTTGACAGCAAGGCCACCAGGAAAAGCCACCTTTTCATGTGCATGTAAATACGGAAGTTGTACCATCTTAGTAGAGGGAATTCAATTCCTATAGAGTTAGAAGAAATCCACATATTTATTCACCTAATAAATTTCCTTGCCAACAAGACTCCATGTAGTTTTGTGTGTGTGTGTAGAATTGTGCCCTAGGTGGCTCTTATCCAAGATGTATTTGATAGTGAGAAATAACTAGATGTAAAATATATAAATATATGTTTGCATGGAAAAAAATAAATTCCCCTCCTATGAAATGTATGTAGAAGAATGTAGTCCTTTGTCCCTTGAGTGGGTGTTAGATGGATGCTTCGATTCTCTTAGAAGGCCTTTGGATGCAACCTTAGGTGATGGTAGTAGATTCTTAGAGCTTGGCCCCTTATTATGATCATGTAACATTGTATTTATATGATTACCTTGTTTTAATTTCATAATTAACCACTAAAATGTCAACCACCAAGAAAATAATATTCCCAACAACTAGAAAAGACCCAAAAGATTCTAGAAAGTTACAAAGAGATCGAGGACACCTAGTTTCCGACGTTTTCTTTGGGCTCTGGTGTCCAATCTCAGAAAAGGTTAAGTAACGAAGGTCATACTAGGTCGTGTGATGTGTAAGACGAAGATGAAAACCATAAATAAAGTAAAGAGGCTAAAGACAATGATAAATTTGTAATTTTCTCTCTTAGGAATCATATGCACAGTAGTATGTGATTGGGACCTAAAAATATACGTAAACTGCTTGATTTTGTGTGTACAATGGTTTTGGAGGGAAACCACTTATTACAAGAAAAATGAGTCCAAATGGACTTCACACACCTAGATAACTAAGACAAACCAAAATTACAGTTGTAAAATGATGCTCATGCATCACACACACACACACACACACACACACACACACACACACACACACACACACACACACACACACACACACACACACACACACACACACACAAAACAAGGATAAAAATAGATTAGCTTTCTTATCGTTTCCACTTAAGAATTATGCATTGGGCAACATGCAATATGATTAATCATTGTTTGTTATACTCTATTACCCACCACTAGAGAAGAGAAGAAATGAAATATTATTTTTCTTGGTATATGTGTTCATCATATAATCAATTGTGTTTCCAGCTAGTGTAGAGAAAATAGAAAATATTAGCATGACTAATGATGGACCTCCCCTCTACCTCTATACCAGGGAAACATGGCAATACATGCATGTGTTTCCTTATTTTAAAAAAATGTAAATATCCATCTAAAGAGATCAAAGAGCTACTTGAGGGAATGAATAATGATATAATTTCAAGTCACTTTCAAGATTTTTCATCAATGCATTATAATATTCACCAGAAAAAAACCATTAGCAAGATGCCCAAAAAAAGAATTCTGAATAATTCCTAAATAGCCTTACTTTTTGATGGCTTTGTTACTTTTAAGGCTTACTACAATCACATTATCAGGTGTTTTAATAATAGAAGTGTATGACTAATATAACAAAAAATATGCAAATATAATGAAAATAAGAAATACTTGGGAATAGAAAAATATGGTATATTAAGAATAAATTTTTATACATACTGTAAGGGTGGTAGATAATTTGATAAGTTCAAATAATATTAGTAAAATATAGGTTGAATACATGGAACACATGGGGGACTTCCATTTGGTAGAATGCACGTTGATGTAGTTTTTATAAACGATAAAATTTTAATTAACATTTTCAAAAACAATTCAAAATTCAAGATAATTTGAACATAACCTTTTGAACAGTAGCCAATGAGGTGACCTGATTATGTATGTGCTAATATGTTTGGGCTTGGATGAAAAATTTATTGTAGCATTGTAGAGGCATACAAGCTTATGGAGATGTGCCCACATGGACTGGATATACTCAGAAGTGGGTTTGCTAAGATGTTATCCCACCATTTTACATTGCTCGCATAAGATCTATGTGACAATGTGACATTTCATGAGACATCATCCGATGTGTGCTCAATAATAGAAAACCATTTATTTCATCATTGGTATAGTTGTTATCAATATTAACTCATTGCAATTTTTAATTAGAACACCTTTTTCCACATAATTAAACCAAACTAAACATGTGAATAAAATTAATTAAGTCTTGAATTTTTCCTCATTATCATTATTATCATATTATCTAAATACAATACTACATTCTTATTATTATATACCGACCATCACCATCAACCAACTTAAACTGTACACCCAATGTTATTCTTTCTTAATTCTAAATAAACTAAATTCATAAAATACTTAAAACTATCACCACACCTACTCAAATTTAGTACCACTAACCCCATTCTTCAAACCATATAACCTTTAACTATCAGCATTCTTTACTCTTGATACGAATAATACCTAAACTATCACCATGAACCGAGTCAAACCATGAACCTAACCTTAAAATAATAGAATTTTGGTGGGCTATATTCTCGAGACTCCATGATCATAAGTATGTTTATTAAAAGGAAGTGTATCTCATCTCTAATCCAAAATTAGAACATACACAGTTAAATTTTAAATATGAATTATATGTACCAGTTATTTGAAATATTTGCAAGTATTTTATAGCTATAATTACAAAAATCATATAAAAGACCATCAAATTTCACAATTGTTCACTAGTATCAGATAAGTTAGAACAAATACCACCATCAAATCTATGATTCATGGTTTTTCACTAACTACTTGCCTCAGTTTCACATCGCTAATTGAAATTTCATTGACATAAGGAATAAGAGTGATTGAGGAAATGTTTGGTCTATATTTCAATGATGTTGTTCCCTTTTCATACTCCTCAACCTCTGACTGTGATTTTAAACCCATACTTCTCATGAACACGTGCTTTGTTGGATTTGAAAATGTCACTGAACTATTGGATATCATCATTATGACATTCAAAATGGTTAGATAAAGTGTTTCATTTGTTTGTACACATAAAATCCCTAGAACATGAATGCACCTCAAGGCCCACTCCTTTGAAAATGTTTCTATTACTGTTACTATTGACTCCACTATATTAGACATGTATCCTCATTTTTATAATTTCCATGCATGCATCATAAATCTTCAAATCAATTGAACATGGGTATCCAACATTGATAAATTTTAAAATAACTTGAACATGGATATCCAACATTGATAAATTTTATGAAAGGAAAACATTAAGTGAGAAATTATGTTCCTTTCCCAATCCAACAGATTTTTCCTTTCATGGGGAAGATCATTATTTGTGTTTTCCTTCCACTAACAATCTCAAGAGATATCACTCCAAAACGGTAATCCACTTTTACCCGACAATAGCTAAAACATTGTGTTCTAGAGCCCTGTAACCACTGCAACTCCACACCAAACAATTCATTTCAAATGAACCAGAAGTGTGATATATTTTGTGGATCATTTCAGATCCTATAGGATAGTCTTAAATTGTTAATGAATTTTTTTTTTTTTTTGAGTGTTTATGTATTACAAGGTAATTAGATTATTTATAGATCTATCCACTCTATGAAGCGTAATAAACTAGGAAGCAAAAAGGTAACGCAATTCATGTATGTACATTTTAATATCAGTATTTTATTTTATGTTAAAAATTAAATAATAAAAATATCAAATATTTAATGTCTGCTTAGTGTTATGTTACTTCAACACAATTAAATTTCATGTATTTCATTATTATATTATTAGTAGTTCAATAGCGCATATATTTTTTACTCACAACCTTTACGTGAACATTTCTTGACACAATTTCATTTCTATCGCATGTTTCCCATTTACTATTTCTAGAAACATAATTTCAATGTTACCAATTTATTCTGTGGTTTCTAATTTACTCCATGGTTTACTATTCATTTCACTATTTCTAAAGTACCCCATTGTTTCCAATTTATTCATTATCTTCTATACTTCATTATTTTTTCTATTTTTCCCAATGGTTTCAAGTTTATCCTATGGTTTATAATTTTTGCAAAGTTTATTCTGTTAACTTACTTAGTTTCTAATTTGTACTAATGTTCCCAATTTACCCCTATAGTTTATTTATGCATATTTAATATTTTGATTCATCATGTTTATATTTTACCCAATTGTTTTCAAATTTATTACATGTTTTCTAATGTACCATAGAGTTTCCAATTTATTGAGTTCCTTCTAATTTACCTTAGAGTTTAAAATTTACACTAAGGTTTATAATTTATCCAAGGGTTTGTAATTTATTCCAAGAATTTATATTTAACATGAGGTTTTCAATTTTCTTGTGTTTCCAATTTACCCTAGGTTTCTAATGCACCATGTAGGTTTTTTCTACAATATACACATGTCCATTCCTAGGGTTTACAATTTACCTTATGGATTTCCAAGCTATTACATGCTTTCTAATATACCCTAGGTTTAATCCAATTTGTTTTGCGGCTTCTAATCTACATTAGGGGAAATTTATGTAATTTAAGCAATTACATTACTAAAGTTCACATTTTTTAATATACATAAATACCTCTGTGTGTGTGTGTGTGAGTGTGTGTGTGTGTGTGTGTGTGTGTGTGTGTGTGTGTGTGTGTGTGTGTGTGTGTGTGTGTGTGTGTGTGTGTGTGTGTGTGTGTGTGAAAATTGGTCTTAGCGAGGACCCATCCCCTAGATTTAGGAGACATTTGGAATATTTTTTGGGAATTTTTAATTTAGATGGGACATTCCCTATTTTGATAAAGTTTTAAATATTTTTATGTTTTAACTATATATTTTAAACGAAATATATTGATTCTAATTTCGAAAGTACCTAAAATATATTAGATATAGAATAAATCTTAAATTTCACTGAATAATGTTATAATTTATAAATATGAATTTGTATCTATTATTTTTATTATCACCCCATGTTGTCATATTTTATTTCTGTTTTAGAAATTACCCCATAGTTTCGTCCTCGTGTTCCCCTTTTCCCAAGATCTAGGTAACTATGCTAAAATGTCATGCATTGATTTGCAATATAAATATTGAGCCTTCTAATCGAGTATGAATCAAATATTTTTTATATTTCTCCATTAATTTTTTTTTTAGAGAAATGGTTTCCATAGTCATGCATTGTATATCCCGCGATCATATCATTCCATGAGAACACATTTGACTAATTTTTTTTTCAAGAAATCCCCACGTATAATCCACATTAAATTCCCCACCCATCTTTTCATTCTTTATAATTTCTTGTTTATATACCAATATTAATATATTCACAACATGCTTTGATATAATTGGTTTTGTTGTAATAGTTGTCATGGTGTCACTTAGTATTCAGAATATTTTTTTAGTATTAATTGTTCATAGCCACTACTGTTGATATTCCCACTATCAATTTCTCATTCATTTAATATTCACCATGACAAGAGTGCACCATCCAATATTATATATCCTATATTTTTTTCCATGAGGACTTGTTATTTACCATTTCTTACACAAGTTTTTGACTAACCTTTTTTCGATACTTACGTCTTCATTCTTTAACTCGATAATTGATTTTTCACAACTTGTATCCCATGAATTTGTTTTTATCCTCTCATTCTGAATTGTGAGATTCATTTTCTTAAAAACTTTGATTATCTAATTTGTGCAAATTCACTATTATAAATTCTCCTATCTCGATCCATGATATTCCTTTTCAAACCCACTAATTTAATACTCACAATATGTAGCAAATGGAGCAAGCTATGTCAAGTTTTATCCATTAGGAAATAGTAAAAATTTCATTTAATGATCATCTACTTGTTCCCATATGGTTTCCTTAAGAAGTTATCCCCATTTAGACAACTTGATCACAACTTTTATTGCACATATTTCCTATTACATCTTAAAATGGTCCTCATATTAAGTTTTTTAGTGGGATAATGATAGAGTAAAGGTTCCATTTTAAGCACCTTACTATTAACACAATGGTCAACCATGTGTTCTAGCATTGTGATTTATAAATTATCAATGCATTCATTATAAATCATTTTTAACTTCATGTAGAAGTAAAACTAAGGTTGTTATCTTATATTTTCATAATTATAGGATACAAATGACTTTTTTTTATAATTAATATCCTTAACGGAATGTAAAAATTTGAAATATTATATATTTGTCAACTAATATCTTACCCAACTTATACATCATTTTCAAAATTTCTTATATGCCACTATGTCACCATGACTGTAAGAAGTATCTTGAGGTAAGTTGTTAATAGAAACCAAGATTCCAAAATTAGTTGATTCCTCTAGTTATTGATTGAAAATTGAACATTTTGGAAACAACGTCTCAATAGAAGTACTTAATTCAAAGATAATATTTAGATTGTAGGTCTCTCTCCTTTGATAAAATATAAAGGATAAGATATGTTTCATATTTCTTCACAAACTTGTTTGTCTCTTGTAAATACAACTTAAATGAAATTCAACTTTCCAATTCCAACATTATATATGAGTTTTTATCCTTATTTATTCGTTTTGAGATACACCACAATTCAAAAAATGTCCTAGCTTTGTCCATTCTATTAATTTTCAAAGTCATTACTTTGACTATTTTAAGGGCCACAATAATGATTTGTATTATCATCTCCTTTTTTGTCTTATCTCACTTCGAACCCTATGATTTTGTCTAAGAGAAATTCACTTCAATGTGTTCTAGCATCTCGTTCCTCACTTCACATTATTTCAATATCATTGTCGATAAATACCATCTCCCTTGTCCATTAGAATACTAGTCAATATTCATAATAAATAATGACAATGGTCCATTTTGGATTATAAAATCTTAATCCTTAAAATACCCTTTCATCCTTTTACATTTCTTCTAAATAAAGAACTAATCGCCTAGAATTTCAAAACACATACAAACTTCTCTTATTAGGCTTAATTATTGTTATAGGGATGATTTTAAGAGTAAAGTCCATGCCAAATTCATTATTCTAGCTTTAAAATGTGGCATCTAAAATAAAAATAACACTTTTTCTAAGTAATAGATAAAGATAAATAACTATAAGCTCATCAGGAACCACAATACAATAATTCCCTCTTGAAATTATTTATAAAAATGGGTTCCAAAATCATATAGAGCTCCATCATCCATTGTGAGGAATTTTTTTTTTTTTTAAATGGGATATAGGTGGGTTACATTGATACGCTTCCATAAGTACATGTAGATGGGGATTGACACAATTCTTGAACTCCACAATTCTAGAGATGCATTTTCACCCACTTTATATTTGATTAATATTTACACCTAACCAAAAAGAAATTAAATAGAAGCCACATGGGGTTATTGTGATAAATTCAATTCCAACATTAAACATTCAATATAATAATAACACATTAATACTTGTAAAAAATGTACATGATATAATACAAGTTCAAAAACAAAAGGGATTGAGTACACTTAATTGATTACAAATGATTCTAGATTAATCAAAATGATGAAACAATGATATCTACACATGTGAGTGTCATGATACATAAACTATGATTTGTATATCCTTCTGGACAGGACCGTACAGTAGGGGTGGGAACATCCATACGGTCTTGACCCTACTCAGAACCATGATCTATAAATTTCTAGGTTTGTGTTTGTCTATATTTTTTCACCTCTCTATGTCACCCACTTCTTATCACACTGCAAAGGTCTTTGAATGATCCATTAAATATTTCAAACCTTAACCATCGATAATAATTCCTTCAAAATAAGCATTAGTTGTGGGCACCCCTATGCACATCCAACATCAACACTACTTTGAAGAGACCTCTAATGACACATCATTCTCTACTTAACATGTGATATCTAGTTTGAGTGCAATCATGAAATGCAATATTTTCCCTTGACAAAATATCTTATTGTTGAATATTTATACGCTTTTTAATATTTTAACACTATTTAATTGATAAAGCTAACTCAATTTACAACTATATTAATATAACCTAAGATGAATTTAAAAATATGTGAGCTACAGCTAAACATGATTAGTTAAAGCTTTAAAATGGTGCAACAAGAGACATGTGGAATTAAGAAAAAAACCAAACAATTTTTCGGCTCTAGACAGCCAACGAGATCAAAGGAAAAATACATGTGGAGATATCACAACGAAAAAGGATAAGTAGAGTCTGAAATTGTGAAATTCATATGTACGTGGTGTTTTTCTATTGGTTTGCACTTTGTAGTGTAACATATATAACATAAGATCATTTAATATAAAAACGATCCAAAATTCACACGTATGTGGTGTTTTTATATTGGTTTGCACTTCAAAGTGCAACATATATAACAAAATATCATTTCGGAGAAAAACGTTCCGTTAAAACTGTACATACATGGAATATTCTTAATGGATCACTTTTCACACTTTGACATGGTTTCAAAAAAGGAAAACAACATGCAAAATAATGTGGACAACTCTTATTGGCTCACATCATGCTATTTTAGACAAAATTTTAATGTAACAACAAAGTAGCTAGATAGAGGATTAATCTTATTGGTTAACAACTGATAAGGTTAACAAAAGACTGACATTGAGAATTATGAAGTGACTTAGAGTGTTTCTATTAGATCATCATGTTATTCCAAAAAAAAATTTAATGTAAAAAAAAAGTAGCTAGATAGAGGATTAATCTTATTGGTTAACAACTGATAAGGTTAACAAAAGACTGACATTAAGAATTGTGAAGTGACTTGGAGTGTTTCTATTAGATCGTGTTTCGTATTGGTTAGATACAAGTTATTAAAAGTATGATATTGTGAACAGCATGGAGTTTCTTCATTGGCTCACACTTTGCAACAATCAATAAGGTCTATTAAAGTTATCACATTGCAAATTGACATGGATCTTCCTTATTGGCTAAAACTTTGCAATGAAAAACTACTCTGATGGACTTATACCCACGGAGTTAACCGTATTCAAGGAAATCTTTTGGTTCCATAGAAAAAAGACCATAAAAAACAAAGATAGATACAATTAGACTGTATAATATTTTCGGTTACATATATCAATTCTTATTCTATGTTACTTTATACAAATCCTTTTCAAATAAGAACATACATATATAACAATCTTGTGAATTCCTATTCTTTATAAAAACAATTTCACATTTCAAATTAAAAATAAAAAAATACATTCACTTACATTTTATATGAATAAATGTAAGTGTTGACCATTTTGGGTCAGTATGGGTACTTAAAAAAAAATCGTCGTTACAAGGCAGTCATTTCTGGGAAGGATTGAAAGCTAACATGTAATGTGTGTTGTTGCAAGGTGCAATGCCTCACATATCTTATTATTCTGAGTGTCTTCATCAAAGATATGTACAAGCCTCGAAATACTAGATTATAGCCTTGATGAAGATGAGAATTGCGGCATATGTTAAAAATTTGTCCCCGAAACAACAAACACAAATGTTGTTTGTATGGTAGAAGAGTACAATTTTCAAGTACAAGTGCATTAATTCTTAATATTTCTTATGTCTGAATGATATTAGTTATGTTTTGAGTTGTTTATTTCATTCCATAATTACCAACTACACTAATCAAATGTAAAGGAAATAGACAACTCAATTACATAATTTAGTTTCATTTATTCATTAAGAAATGATATTTCAATGTTTCCCACACAAGTTGTGGGATCTAACTTTTATGCACAAGCAGAAAGAAATACACTTTAATAAAATTTCTAAATAAATAAGAAGAGAGGAAACCCATCATTTCTTGAATGGGTTGGTTTCCCCTCGCTCCTCGCTTTCATCTGCTTCATCTTCTTTCTCTTCTCCCACGTTGCAGCACCTGCTAAAAGAAAGAATTGGTGGTTAGAGCTCCGGGTTATCTCACTACCTATGTACTTACAATTTTAATCATATTTATTTCTTGAAGCAAGTAAAAATAGATATATGAAAGGAACTATAAATAGAATCATAAAGTGCATGTCAATGCCATTCATCAGTATCCAAACTACTACTTTCAAAAGCATGTAAAAGAAGAAAAATAACTAGTAAAGGAAAGGCTTTTGCATTTTTTTTATAACTATTTATTTCAGTGTGTAGGTACATGAATGAATTACATAATAACAACTTCAGAGGAAATAATGCAAAATCAAATTCCCAAAAAGCTATGCCAACAAAGAGAGATATAAAACTAGTTTTCATGAATTCAGAGTTTCTAAGCCATACAAAGTTGTTATTTAACTTTAATTCAAACAAGCACCATCAAATGATAAAGTTATAGTTTCCAAATTTCAGCAAATGAAGAAGGTTTCATAATTTATTAAACATTTTCCAACTACAGAAATGGAGAATCTACCAAGTTTCTTAGAGAATTTTGCATAAAAAATCACATTCAGAATGTATTTCAAAATAGATCAAGTGCAATGCAAATAGATAAGAGAAAACAAAACTTTGTAAAAATATTTTTCAAAATGAAGTAAGATTATTCTTCATTTTACAAAAGGAAAATTTTAAGTTAACAGATTTTAAGTTGCCATGCAAGCTTCCCAAATAGATTCCTAGAGTACATGAAATAGATCAACATACTTTAAAATAGAAGATATTACAATTTCAGTGTTCATCAATGAGTTAGGAAGCAATATTGCTCATTAAAGACAAAATAGAGAAGGTATTTTTTAAGTTTGCAACAATTCATCGAGTCACAAGTTCTATTAGATTCATAAGATACAACAAAGGAAAAAGTGTGTATTTATGATATAATTTGAAGGCAAGTCATTCAAAGTGTCAACTTGAGCTAATGCAATACAACAAAGAAAGAATCGATCATAGATACCATAGGTTAGAAGTAGCTGATATTGAATACAGAAATATGGGATTTCTCAAAATTCAAGAACAATAAATTTTCCACACAACTACAAAATCATATGTATACTTATATTATACAGACATCTTCTCCTCTCAAGTAAAGGTTGCAAGTTGCAATAGTGAAGCATTTCTTGATAAGCTAGGCATAGTTCCCAATCATAAATTTAAGACATAGCTGACTTTTAGAGAGGATCAAACTACTCATGAAGACTTCCTAAATAGTAAATTTATTTCAGAATTATAAATTACTTCACCTTTGTAAGAGTAAGAGACTTTACAACCTTATTGTAAAAGAAATGAATATGGTCATTCAGAAGTATAAAAAATAACTAGCCTTCTTGAAATACTCATGAAGTAGTTTAAGTACAGCCTTCAGATCCATACATAACTCCTTCTATGGCAATCACTCATGCATTATCACATCATGGTCAACTGAGAAGGATATGAGGTTTCAAAAAAACATCAATGCCCGATTCTAAATCTATAACCATAGTCAGAAATTCATAAAATATGATTTCACAAGGAAATGACATCCATTCTCCAATGAGAATCAAGTTTACACGTGATTATGTTTGCAACAAATCAACAAGAAAAATATGTCAATTATACAAGGGCAAGTTAGCGAGACATTATGCAAGCACAAGCTCACGAGCTCACTTTGCAAGATGATGTTTATATCGCATAAAACACATAGATCCATAGATGAAAATGAGATGGTCTACATCAAATCAAATCACAACCATGAGATACATCACAACTATCTCATAAGATGAAGAACAACATAAATTTCAATGATATGACAGCATAAATAGGAGAGTTTGTATCAATATCATATAGTTCAAACTTTACACGATTCCCTAGATTTATATCAATCATTGAATGGAAATGAGGATTCTTTACAAATGAAGTAAATGCAAGGTCAGAGGGCACATTTTTAGTATTGAGATGAGTTATGTGACTAAGTGATGCAAAAGAAGAAGATGAACAATATCCAAGCACATTTTTCCTAAATGACTAGTTAAAGGAAGTAAATTAAAACTTTACATTACTACAAGCTCCATGTTTAGAAATGAACTATTATCATCTTAGCTTTGCAATACAACATAAAATCATATATATGTTGGCATAAGTACCGTAAATGGTTGTAATTGTAAAGAATATTTTGGTTAGGTCAAATACCTTTTTAATTATTTTTGTCCATTTACATGAGCAGGTCTTTTTGTAGTTTCAATTTCTAGTGATGGTTTACGTGGAAAAGGATTGGTCAAATTTACCTTCATATGCACCAAAGGTAGTCAAAATCATGTGGATAACCCAAGAAAGGAGGGCTATAGTTAACCAAGCTCAAAGGTAGGTTATTTTTACACAATACAAATATTCCATAAAGGAGATAAAAAAAGTCATCCACCTTTTGCATGTAAGGACAAAGGGGCATGTGCCCAATCTTGGAAAAGATTGAGGTAAAAATGAGGTTTTGGCTAATTAAAGGTGGTGATTTACCTTAAAATCTTCAAGTTACCTTATTTTATGCAAAATTATCCTGTACACTATCCTATTTTTGCATGAAGAGCTGGTTGACTAGTCAACTGTGGTTGAACTGAGTTGGCAGGCTGTTCTTAGCCTTATATTAGTTTTTTTTTAAATTGTATTTTGTAAAGGTTGAATTGGCGCATGTATGAGAGAGAACACAACCTTTGAGGGCTATTTTTGGAGGGTTAGTGTGAGTACTTTACTATTTATTTTCCACTACATTCATAAGCATGGGGGGGTGTTTGGAGACTTATGCTACCAGATTGTTTTGTATTGTACCTCCTTATGACTAAATCGAATATTGTTTTCCTCCATTAGGAAGTTTTGTCATAGCGTGTTACAATAGGATATACACATGTTTTAGAGAGTTATTTTTCCCTTACATGTTACTATTCCAAACAACACCTATATCAAGTAGTTTTAATCTTGTTGCAAGCCAATAAAGCATATTTCATTACCTTATGAATTGAAAATTAATCAATAAGCTACTATGAGTGAAATTTAGCA
This sequence comes from Taxus chinensis, assembly GCA_019776745.2. NCBI lineage: Eukaryota > Viridiplantae > Streptophyta > Pinopsida > Cupressales > Taxaceae > Taxus > Taxus chinensis. Next base: position 702,606,973 of record CM034149.1, on the reverse strand, counting down.
CTCTCTTTACTAGTCAGTAAGTGTACTTGTGCAACCTCAACCCCACACAAGTTTTGGTGTTAAATCTATGGGAAACAAGATTGTTTAGTTGTTTAGTTAGAAATGAATGAAGCCCAAGAAAGCATGCCATATCAACCACCTTTTCCAAATTTTAGCAATTACAGACCTCAAGGTTATAGACCATATCAAGAACAACCAGCTAGGCATCTTTTTGAAGCTGATCCTAATGCCCAAAAAAAATTACAAGCATTACTTCCCATGCAAAAAAATATTTCCCAAGATGCTAGTGTGTAGCCTGGTGGTTCAAATGCATCTACAAAAATGGTACCACAAGGATTTTCTGTACCAAAAATGAATCAAGAAGAAACATTTAATCATTTTCAAGAGAGTATATTTCGTACAGCACATGTGGATCATATTTTGGCACAAGAAAAATAGGGGCAGCTAGATGCCACTTTAGTAAATTTTGAAACAGTTGATCATGTGGTTGTAAATCATGAAATTAGATCACAAGATAGGGCTTATTTTGTTAAAATAGTTACAAGATCAAAGAAAAGGGCCATGGAGGTCAATCTAGGTAATCAAATTGTTGAACCAAATCATGAAAATCAAAACAATGTTGTTGGTAAGAGTTTTGTACCTTCTAATGTTCAAGAAAAGGTTGTTGTTACAAAAAATAGCTTAAAATAGGCGTTGTTTCATTTAATATCATTGATCATATGAAGAACTCTATTGTCAGTATGAGCATGTGGGATAAATTGTCTATTCCTAGAAAAAAATAATTGCTGGTCTAAGAGCTTGCGGGTCTAAAATTACAATCAAAACAGGTTGACAGTGTAGAAAACACAACCAATATGGTGATGGAAATTGTAGACTAGCAAGTTAAAGGTTCAAAACAAAAAGTTTTTCAACCAAAAAAAACAACAAAATAGGTAAAAATAGTAGTTATGGAGGTAAAAGTTGGTAAGCCACCTCATTTTTACCTTTCTCTGATTATCAAAAACTCTTTGCTTCATAATTGTATGGTTGATAGTGGAGCTAACATTATTGTTCTACCAAAGTTAGTTACTGAAAAGTTGGGTCTTAAGTATGAACCAAGTACCAAAGGAGTTTTACAGCGTAATGCTTCATCTACTAAGACCATTAGAACTATTAAGGATGTAAAGCTAACTTTACATGCATGCCCAAGTGTTGCAATCTTACAAGATGTGATGGAGGTGGATCTAACACCTTATCTTTCCACATGCTTATCTAGAGACTTCACATCTGAGATTGGTTGTTACCTTTCACCAGATTGGACTTATCTAGTATTTAGAACTCTTTATGGAGATAAGGTAACTATCAATTCAGATCCTTTGTCAAATTTTCATATTGATCCTTTTACACCTAGTGTTGTTAACATAAATTATCCTGTAAGTGAAGAGCATTTAGATGAATCCGAGGCTGAAAATGGTTTTTCCTTAAAATGTTTCCTGGATCTATTTAAGGATCAATGAGCTGATTAAGATCATTTCCATGACCCATGGAAAATTATTGAGGATCAATTTATTGAAGGACAAGGCCTTGGAGTGTATTTTATCCATGTGTAAAGTGCTATAATTCCTTCTTTGGAGAGAGAAAATTAACAAGATAATGGTTTGTGGCAACTTTATTTTGATGGCTCCAAAAACCAGCATAGTTTAGGGGCTAGTTTGATGTTTATATCACTTTCAAAACAAAATATTTTACTTCCATTAAGTTCCATTTTTCCTTTTCTAACAATGTTTCAGAATATGAAACCCTTGTTCACAGTTTGAAATGGGAAAGAAAAAAGAAAATCACATATTTACAGATTTTTGGGGATAACGAGCTTTTTATTCACCAAGTTAGATGAACTAATACTTACAAAAATCCATTAATGAGAACTTACTGGCATATAATATGGGATTTAGTTGATGATTTCATTTTTGTTAATGTTTAAGTTATCTGTAGAGATAAAAATAAACACGCTAATAGACTCGTTGCAGTTGGTTCACAATTTGATATATTTGTTGTTGTCAAAAGTGACAAACTTTAGCCACATATAAAGGTTTTTGTGAGACCTTCAGTCCCATAAAATGATATGTATTGGCAGGTTTTCGACAATGATACACACATAACAAGATTTATGCAGGAAGAAGTAGAATTTACAGCTCAAAATCAGGGAAATCTGCATAATCATTATGAAGATTAGATAGTACAGCTGAAAATGAAAAAGATTCTGAAAGTCCTTGTAATATTGGAATTCATTTTCCGTGAAAATGATGAAATGAAGCATGATAAGGTTGCACTTGCTATAGGTACAAATCAACACGAAAAAAGTCACCATTTTAAAAGGTAAGAGTCTCAAATCTTGGTAAAGTTTTTTCACAACCTAAAAAATACTTATTCATTCGGCTTTATAAAGAGTATGTAGATGTTTTCACTTGTCAATACAATGATTTTAAGCGGTTTTTATTCCTCTTTGGCTCAGCATACCATTGAGTTAGAACTTGGTTTGAAACCGGTTAGACAAAAGCAAAGATCGATAAATCCAAAGTTGGAAGCCTTGATTTGGATAGAGCTTGCAAAACTCATACAATCTTCCATTATCTTCCCCATTAAGCATTTGCCTTGGGTGGCTAATCTTTTACTAGAAAGAAAGAATAATGGTTAAATCATTTTATGTGTTTATTTCTTTGATTTAAACAAGGTTTCTCTTAAGGATCATTATCGTGTACCTTATATGGAGAAGATTTTATAGTTAGGTTGTGGTTTAGAGATGTATTCCTTACTTGACGGATATAGTAGATATAATCATACACTTGTCAAGGAGGAATATCAACACAAAATGACATTTAATAAAAAATGGGGCACTTATGCTTACCAAAAATGTCATTTTGTTTGTCAAATTTTGGTGAAAATTTTCAATGTGCTATGGACATGGATTTTCAATGTATTATAAATAAAATTTTCTTAGTTTATCTGGATGGCATCACTATTATTTAAAATCTTGCAAGTGATCATCTACCACAGCTCAAAGTAGTCTTTGAAAGGTGTAAAGAATTTGGTGTGTGACTTAGTCCTAAAAAGTGTGTATTTTTAGTCCATGATGGCAAGCTTCTTGGTCATATTATTTCCAAACATTATATGATGATTGATCCTAAAAGAGTAAGTGTTATTATTTCTTTAGGATTACCTAAACTTTAAAAAAGCACTTCAAATTTTCCTTGGAAAAATGAATTTTGTAAGAAGATATATTACTCATTTAACCTCACTTATAAAGCCTTTGACCAATATGTTCAAGAAAGGCTAGAATTTCACTTGGTCAAAAATAGGAGAGCAATTTTGATGCCATCAAGAAATCCATAGCTTCTGCCCAAAAAATTATCAATCATGATTTTTCAAAAGATTTCATGTTGTATGCTTATGCTAACATGGATATTATTGTAGTAATTTTAACACAGCAGAATCGAGAAGAATTGGAGAAGCCAATTTATTTTTTCAGCCAAAGTCTAATGGAGTACAAGAATAGGTGTATGAGAATAGGTACGCATTCATTGAGAAGCATGTTATTTTAATTGTTAGATCTCTTAATAAGTTCAGGAATTGGCTCTCTAACAACATAATTAATCTAATGGTTTCACATCCAAGCATTAAAGAATTTCTCTTGAACAAAGATATATCAAAAAAGAGAGCAAGTTGGATCACTCGATTTATGGAGTATGATATCATCATTAAAGTGACCAAAATGATTAGATGAAAATGATTATGTGAGAACTTTTCTTAAGGCTTGCATTCCTGCAAGGAAGTTTTTTATTTGTTGCATAATGAGCCTGAAAAATGTAGAAAATCAACAACATACAGATTAGATTCTCAACATGTCCAGGTATCTTCAACATGGTATTTACCCACCAAGTTTGGACAAATAAGAAAGGAGGTATTTCAGACTCCATTCCATTCCTTGTTTATTGGTTAATGATGTGTTATTCAAGAAATATATCAATAGTGTCATGTAAAGATGTGTTGATCCAAACCAAGTTGAAAGGTTGCTTGAGTAGTTTCATGACAGCCAGAGAGGAGGGCACAATTAAACTAAAACTACAACCCTCAAAATCATTAAAGGAGGCTATTATTGGCCTACAATTTTCAAGGACAGCCATGAATGGGTAAGAAAATTTCAGACATTTTCTTTCTTTACAGGAAAAGAAATACTTGCTTCCTTACCATTGCAACCTATTTCAGCTGATAGATCCTTTTCTCTGTGGGATTTAGATTTTATTGGTCTCATTAATCCACTTTCAATCTCATTCCACAGATGGATACTCACCACAATGTTTTACTTCACATGATGGATTGAAGTCATTCCTTTAAAGGAAGGTAATGAGACAAACATCTTTGATTTTTATGAAGGCATAATTACAAGGTTTGGTGTTCCTTTCACCATTATTTTAGATAATGCTACAGATTTCGTAGGTGCAAAAATTTCTGTATAGGCTATTCAAAATGGAATTTATTTGAGTACATTTTCTAATTATTACCCATAAGGGAATGCATTGGCTGAAAGTACAAACAAGAACTTAGTCAGAATAATTCGAAGAACCATAGATGAAAATCAACGTACTTGGCATGATAAGTAAATGGAAGCCTTGTCGGCTAATATAATTACTCATAAAAGGTCAATATTAAACTCACCTTTCAAGTTGATTTATGGTTTAGAAGTAAAGTTACCCATTTCTCTTAAAGTTCCAGCTTTAGAGCTTATGCATCAGATGGAGTTATTAGTGAATGAGCCCATGGACGTACGATATTCATAGCGTATGGAACTTGAAGAAATCAGAAATGATGCTATGTTTTCCATGGAGAAGAATTAGGCTCAAATCAAAAGGACATTTAATAAGAAATCCAAAGCACAAGTCTTCAGTGAAAATGACTTGGTTTTGAAATGGGATGAGGACCAAGCAAAGCTAGGCGCTCATACAAATTTTGATTCACTATGGAGTGGACCATACATTATAACCGAATGCAAGTTACACAATGCATTTTAGCTTGCATAGACAAATGGAGAAGAGATTATGATCCCAGTGACCATGATACAATTGAAGCATTATTTCTAAATGAGATAATTTGACGTTGTATCATAGTTTGCATGCTTTCATCTAAGTTTTTTCTAAAGATATCCTTTCAGAATTTTTCTTCTTTCAATAATGGTTGCCATCTTCAATGACATGCCTCGTAGAGGTTTTGTTTTCCCCTTTGTGTAATTTTGCACAAATTTATGTTCTTATTTTCCTTTTTCAGAGAATTTAATAGTTTTATCAACAATATGAAGCCTCAAACATGCATGTTCAACACATGGTACAGGTTTTAAGTTGGCATTAATGGCTGAAACAACCATTTTTAGGGTTTCTTACAGGTTAGCAGGAAACCTAATCCGCAAATTCACCAAGATGTTGACCATTTTGGGTCTAACATCGGGTAGGTGTACTTACAAAAAAAATTGTTGCTACAATGCAGTCATTTCTAGGAAGGATTGAAAGCTAACATGTAACTATGTGTGTTGTTGCAACGTGCAATGTCTCAAATATGTTGGCATTCTGAGTGTTGTATTCAAGAAATATATGTAGAAGCCTTGAGATACTAGAGCATAGCCTTGATGAAGGTGGGAATAGTGGCAGATGTCAGAAATTGGACCCCAAAATAGAAAATACACAGGAAACTGCTTTTTACATAGCAAAAGAGTATTGATGATCAGGTACAGGTACATTACATTCTTGTTATTTCTTATGTATGAATGAGATTCAGTATGTGTTGAGCTCATTTTAGTTCATTTTTTTGTTACCAACTACAATAATCAAATGTAAAGGAAATATATATCTTCTATTATATTCCTTTAATGTCACTGAATCATTAAAAAATGATATTTTAATGTTTCTAACTAATATAGCGCAGGGATATAACTTATCCATGCACATGCAGAAATGCATATCATTTAAACATTAAACCGGAAATAAATAAGGAGAGATGGAAACCCATCATTTCCTGAATGGGTTGGTTTCCCCTCATTCCTTGCTTACATCTACTTCATCTCCATGTTCTTCTCCCACGTTGCAACACTTGTTTACAGAAAGAGGTGATGGTTAGAGATCTGGGTTATCTCTCTATCTATGTACTTACAGTTGGAAGCATATGTATTTATGTAAGAAAATACAAATTTTATACACGGAAAGGAACTAGAAACGGAATCAGAAAGTGCATATGACTACCATTTATCATTATCCAAATGTAGCTACTTTTAGAAGCATTTAAAAGAAGAAAAATAATCAGTAAAGGAAATGTGTAGGTACAAGAATGAAGAACATAATAACAAATTCAGAGGAAATAATGTTAAAATCAGATTGCTCAGTAAACATCTAAGTGCCAATAAAGACAGATATTAAATCAGTTTTCAGGGATGCGTACTTCCCAAGCGATACAAATTTGCCATTTAAATTTAATTCAAACAAGTTTTCTCATATTATAAAGTTACAATTTTCATGCATTTCAACAAATGAAGAAGGTTGATAGAACTCCTTATTCGATCATTCATTCCATCCACTATAATGAAGAATCCTGCCGAGTTTCAATTTGGGGAAATTTTCAAAACTTGAAATATCCAAGAACAGAATTTATTTCAAGACCTTTCCTAACCTGTAATGCAAAAAGATAAGAGCAATCATATAAGCTCTATCATAGGTTTTTCTCAGAATAACAATATATTGACATGAACTTCATTTTATCAAAAGGTTAGAGTTTTAGTTACAAAATTACAATTTGTGACCATAAAAACTTCCCATACAGATATCTAGAGTACATTATAACAAATCAGGACATGCTTTCAAGAAGGACAAATAATACAATTTTAGTGTATAATCAATGACGTATAGGAAGCAATTACTAACATCATTCAGTTCTACATAGAGTTTCTTCTATGATTTTTAGTCTCTCGGCATCAAATTATATTCATCGATATCAATGGAGTGTTATGCAACTTCATAAGATAAAACAAAGGAAAATAATGCCTGCATTTATGCTATTAATGTTTGTCTTTTTCTAAGTCATTTAAAGTGTTCTTATTTGAGTTACTGAAATACAATCATAGATACGATGTATTAACAGATTGTTTATAGATTGGAGGCTTGTTGATATTGAATACAAAAATATGGGATTGCTCAATATTCTTGTTGGTAGCAAATTTAATAGTCCACTACCATATCCTTGTTAGTGAGATGTATACTTTTATCACACAAAATTTTTTTGCTGCTCAAGTAAAGGTTACAAGTTGTCCATAGGCGAGGGATTTTTTTTTAAGCTAGCTATAGACTCCAACCCATATCATAACATTTAAGACAACCTTTACTTATGTGTTTAGGGTGTTTTCAAACTATGAATAATTAAGGATTCCTATATTTTTCTTTGTAAGTTATTTTGTTGATCGATGACAGGATGGTGTCACACAAATTTAGACATGGTCGTCCTTTGTAAGAGCCATTGAGTGAATTCACAACCTTATTGCAAAATAAAGGAATATGGTCATTCAACCTTATCAAAAATCACCTTCACTTCTAGACATAATCATGAGGTTGTGGCAAAATAAGAGCTTTACAACAGAATATAGACATCCATCAAGGCAAAGGAAGACTTACTTTTTGTCAAGTTTTGTAATTGTAGTGTATTGTTCACTTCTTTATATCAAAAATTTAAAAAAATTTAAAATATTATACCTTTCATTATAAATTACAACTACAACAAAGTTAACAAGTAAATGACATCCATTCCCCAATGAGAATCAAGTTTACATGTGGTTATGTTTCCAACAAGTCTATAAAAAAATCTGTCAATTATGCAAGGGTAAGTTACTGAGACATTATGCAAGCACAAGCTCACAAGCTCACGTTGCAAGAGGACTTTTATCTCTCATAAAACACAGAGATCCATAGATAAAAATGAGATGGTCTACACAAAATAAAGTCACAACCATGAGATACATCACAACTATCTCACAAGATGAACAACAACATAAATGTCAACTATATGACAACATAAACAAGAGACTTTACATCAATAACATGTAGTTCAAACTTTACAGGTTTTCCTAGATTTATATCAATCATTGAATGCAAATGAGGATGCTTTAAAAATGAAGTAAATGCAAGGTCACAGGTAACATTTTCATTTTTCAGATTAGCTATGTAACTAAGTGATGTAGAAGTAAAAGATGAATAATATCCAATCACAATTTTCCAAAATTGTAGAAAATCTAGAGTCTAACACAATGAACGACATAAAAGAAAATAAACAGAATAATTAATTAACTTGTATAAACAAAAGAATACTCGAACCAACACTATTGTGCTCAATCTCCATTAATAAAAGCTCTATCGTACTCAAAGCTTCAGCTCTTTACAATCAATTTGTATGTGCAATTATGTACTTTCAATGCAAATATTTACTTGCTTGTGCAGATTTCACACCTCTGTGTGTGCATACAAAGCAATTACAACTGTTGTTATTTAAATAGACTAACTCACCCACAAATGACTCTTCAACTGAGCATTCTAAATTTAAACTCATGCTTTAAAATAGCTGCATATTGTGTAAGAATTAAAGCATATTTACTTGAATTAAGTATAATCCTAAAAATAGGATAAAACAGAGATAACTAAGGAAACTAAATCTATTTTTAATATTCCTAAAAAGCTACGGTTGGAATTACATGTATATTTCCAACACTCCCCCTTAATTTTAAATTTCTAGATTTCACTCTTCTGGAGCTTCGTTTACTTTTTGAGATCTGCCATGTGCCTGCCATGCACAAGATCACAAACTCCCAAACAATCTCTCAGATATTCAAAAACTTATTTTGCCAAATCCTTTGTAATAATTTCTGCAAACTGATCTTTAGATCTACAAAATTCAAGATGAATTTCCTTGCTTTATACTAGCTCCGTGATGAAATGATACCTCATATCAATATGCTTTCTCCTCTTATGAAAAACACGATTTTTGGACAATGCTATGGCTGAGTTGTTGTCACAAAAAAATTGTGTAGCTTCCTCTTGTTTCTGTTGTAAATTTGTTAACACTCTTCTCATCCAAACAAATTGACATGCTACTCATTTTGCTACTACATACTCTACTTCTTCTGAAGATAACGTGACAATGAGCTGCTTCTTTGATGCCCATGAAACCACCCCTGTTCCAAAGTGAAAAGTATTTTCGGATGTACTTTTTTGATCATCTATACTTCCAGCTTTGTCACTATCTGTATACCCAATCAATTTGAACTCTTCTGAACTTGAATAAAGAATTCCATGATTCCTTGTTCCATGTACATACCTCAAAATTCTTTTTCCAGCTTTCGAATGTGAAGCTTTTGAAGATTCCATCAACCTTGATATGAGGCTCACACCATACATGATATTAGGCCTTGTGGCCGTCAAATACATAAGACTTCCAACCAATTTTTTAAACAATGTTTGATCCAAAAATGATCATTTATCCTCTTTGCTCAACTTCAAACCTTCTACAACTGGTATTAGCGTTGGCTTACAATTCAACATGTTAAACCTTTACAAAAAATCATTTGCATATTTTTCTTGTGAGATAAAAACTTCACCTTTTGATTGTTGAACTTCAATGCCCACAAAATGATGCGTAAGACCAAGATCTGTCATCTCAAACTCCTTCATGGCTGATTTGAATGACTCTGTAGATAGATTTCTAGTAATGATCAAATCATCTACATATAAAAAAGTAATTAAAATTTTACCTTGCTCATTTATCTTGGTGTATAAGGTAGGCTCACTACTACTCCTACTGAAACAATTCTCAATCAAATAAAAATCTATTCTGTTGTACTAAGATCTAGGTGCTTACTTGAGACCATAGAGTGCTTTCTTCAATCTGTATTGTTTTTGTTCATGACCTTCAATCTCATAACCTTTTGGTTGATTTAAATAAAGTTCCTCTTTAAGGAATCCATTTAAGAATTTTGATTTAACATCCATATGATAAAAAAACCATTTGTTTTGAGTTGCAATTGCTAAAACCATTCTTACCGTATCCAAACGTGCTACTGGTGCAAATGTTTCATTGTAGTCAACTCCATATTGCCGCATAAAACCTCTTGCAACTAGCCTTGCTTTGTGTTTATATGCTTTTCAATTAGCATTGTATTTTGTCTTGTAACCCAACCTGACTCCTATCACGTCCTTTCCTTTGGAAGATCCATCAGGTGTCTGATTATTCTCTATAGCATCGATCTCATCATCCATGAATTTTTCCCAGAATTAATTTTTTATAGCCTCTTCGTAATATATTGGATCTGCAACCTAAGAAAATAATGCAAAAACTAAAAATGAATTATTTGTATCAACATTATAAATCTCACTTAGAATTTTTGTTTTCCTCTATGCAGGACTATTCGATACAGGACTGCTTTGTGGTGATGGAGTAGCTTCTAGTGTTCTCTATGGTGTCTCTTGCATGGCTGAAGTTTGTTGAAATCTTTGTGCCCTCCTAATTATAGATGGAGTTCTAGCTTGTGCTAAAACTTATGGTGCATGTCCATGATTTTTAGATATAGTACCTTGCTACTCTAAAGTTTCATCTGCCATATCATTATATAGAACAACTATTGCTATACTCACTGTTTTCTCTATACTTCCATCTCATGCTTCATTCTCAATAAACTGTACATCCCTACTGATCAAAACCTTTCTAGTGATTGGATTTTATAACTTGTAAGATTTTGTATTAACTGAATACCCAAAAAAATACACTTTTCTTCTTTGTTGTCTAACTTCTTCTTTATCTCATTAGGTACATGTGCATACACTACACAAGTAAAAACTCTAAAATGTGAAACACTATGTTTCTTATTAGTCCATGCTTGTTGAGGAACCATGTTCTTAACAAGTTTTGTTGGACACCAGTTCAAAATATAAATAGAATTTGCTATTTCTTCTACCCAATAATCATTTGGAAGATGTTTTGCCTTCAACATGCTTCTCTTCATCTCCATGATGGTTTTATTTTTCCTCTCTGCCACACCGTTCTGGTGTGGTGTATACCTTGAAGTAAACTAATTTTTTAAACCATGATATCTGCAAAAATTTATAAAATCATTAGAAACATACTCACCTCCTCGTTCCATTATGAGAACTTTGATGTAGTATCCACTTTGCTTCTCCACTAATGCCTTGAATTACTTAAATGTATCAAAGGCATCTGATTTATTTCTCAGAAAATAAACCTATTTATTCCTTATGTAATCATCAATGAATGTTATAAAATAAATACAACCTCTAATAGAAGGTGTCTGTATAGATCCACATAAATCTGAGTGTACAATATGAAGTGGTGTAGTCGCTCTTGTTGTTTTGCCAACTGAGAATGAATCTCTGTGTTACTCCCTCAAAATACAACCTTCACACACTCTTTATAGTTTCTGAATCAATGGAAAACCTTTAACCATATTCTTTTTATGTAATAAATTTAAACCTCCAATATTCAAATGTCCATACCTTATATGCCAAATCCATGATTCATCCTTCATGACTGAATGAAAATATGATTGTGTTCTTTTATCGTATGACTCACTTGTTATATCGCAGACCTGATTTACATTGGTGCAGGACTCTGTTACATGAGCGTAGGAATCTTTTACCTTGACACATGACTCATCTATTTGAGTGTAGGACTCAACAAAAGGCTGATTTGGCTTAGTGCAAGACTTTGCTATGAACTGAGCTACTAATTCAAACATATATGATTTCTTCTTTTTTCTAGTTTTAAAATCAATGGAAACATCCTATTGCTGCTCATCTTCACTTTTGCAGTCAACTGAGTGTTAGGATCTTTTTCCAAAATCATGTACTCATTGTCTTCCATATATACTTTGTATCCTTTCTGTACTAGTTGTCCAATACTCATGAGGTTATGTTTCAAACCCGTAACAAAGTAAAGATCTTGCATACTTGTTTTTTCCCCCTATCTTGTTAGAATACTAACCATGCCTTTTCATTTCATAGAGACAATATTGTTATTTCCAAGAGTTACATCACTCTTAACTGAATCATCCAAACTAGAAAAAAATCTAGATTACCTGTCATGCGATTACTACAATATGAATCCAAATACTATACATCACATGGATTCTCTTTTTACAAATTATATTCAGTAGGAGATAAAGAACATATTTCTTTGGCAATCCTTGTGCATGCAATAAACATAGGTTTAGATATATAACTTCTAACTTGATTTTGATTTTTCCTCTCCTAATCATATTTCTTTTTCTTACAATCATAAGCATAGTACCCATACTTTTTGCAATAATGACATTGAACGTGAGACTTATATTGTCTTTGACCATAACTCTGTTCTTGATTTTGACCTCTTCCACTTGATCTTGATGAATAGCTAGTGCGTCCTCTACATGGAATTCTTCCTCTACCTCTTGGTTTGAAACTACCTCTTATTTTGCCACAACTACCTGTTGTCTGATATGCAAAATCCTGATCCACTTGCATGTGATCTATTCATCCCCTGTTCATGATTGATTAATGATGCATGTAACTCATCATTAGAAAACTGACTCAGATCCTTAGTTTCTTCAATAACAACAACTAAAGGATCAAACTTCATAGACAAACTTCTAATCAATTTTTCAATAATCTGTCTTTCTTCAAGAGTCTCACCATGGGATTTGATTTGATTGACTAAGCCAACTACATAAGTAAAAAATGATTCTAAGTAATCTGATTCTTTCATTGTTAAATTCTCAAAATCTCTACGAAGTAACTATAGCTTGGCAGTTTTTACTTTCTCCTTACCTTGATATGCAACTTGTAAAGTATCCCATGCGTTATTTGCTTGATTGGCTATTGCCACTCTTGGAAGAATTATTTTTTGCATCACCTGATAATTAGAGAAAAGAGATTTTTCATCCTTCTTTTGAAACTCCTTCAAAGTATATTTATTTTCGTGAGAGAGTGTAGTATATGTTGCTGCATCTACGGGCTCTATGTACCCATCTTTAAAAATCTCCCACACTTCTTGAGATCTGAATAGTGCCTTCATGGTCAATGACTAGTATTCATAATTCTTTCCATTAAATTTCGGTGTCTGCATGTCAGATGTTGAAGCCATAGCTACCTATCAATTTAATAGGCTGCTAGAATAACCTACTCTGATACCAATTTGTAGAAAAGTTTTAGTATAACACAATGAACAACATAAAAGAAAATAAACAGAATAATTAATTAACTTGCATAAACAAAAGAATACTCAAATCAACATTGTTGTGCGTAATCTCCATTAATAAAAGCTTCATCATAATCAGAGTTTTAGCTCTTTACAATCAAGTTGTGTGTGCAACTATTTTCTTTCAATGCACATCCTTACTTACTTGTGCAGATTTCACACCTTTGTGTGTGCATACAAAGCAATTACAACTATTGTTATTTAAATAGAATAACTCACCCACAAACAACTCTTCAACTGAACATTCTAGATTTAAACTCACGCTTTAAAATAGCTACATGTTGTGCATGAATTAAAGCATATTTATTAAGTATAATCCTAAAAATAGGATAAAGTAGAGATAACTAAGGAAACTAAATGTATTTTTAATATTCCTAACAATATACAGTTGGAATTATATGCATATTTCCAACAATATGTTGGTAGAAGTACAGTAATGGTTGTAACTATAAAGAATATGTTCCAAGCTTAAGTGGCATCATCTCTTCAAAGAATGAAATTACAGTTTCAACTATGAAAGCATATTTGCATAAGAGTACAAAAATTTCATGCATTTACATAATGTGGAGTTCAACTTCCATCTTGTATAAAATGAATTGCATTTTTTAAAATTCCATTAATTAAGAAGATTCACGTTTATTGTTTATCAGCATGCATGATTTTACTAAAGGAAAGAAGCTACGAACCCCAAAAGAATTTTTTAGAGATTATAGTATCTGCTTGAGGAAGTAGGAAAGTTCATATGGGTAAGCATAAATAGTTGAGCCATCAACAGGAGCTTAACAAGCTATCAATGGCAACATACCCCACTAAACCATTCAAGCTCTCATCAGCGTAAGGAATGAAACAATTGAGAAAAAATCAACTCAAACAAGTGCAGAACTAAGAATATATGGTCCCAGTGCCTAAATAGAGACAATACAATAAAATACGACACAAATGTCAGTAAGAAAACTCAAGTAAATAATTTCCGTATAGGGTGAAAGAGGTTAGGGAAAAATAAAAGCATTTTGAGTCCGGTTTGATGCAACAAGGGCTAGGTTTAAGCCATACAATTCACACAAGAGCTCAGACACCACAACCATGGTACGGGTTTCTTAGACCAAGAAAGAAAATCAACCTAGCTAGGGAACTAACTAAATGAAAAGTAAATCATGTAAAAAAAATTAGCTAGAGACAGGGTTTGAAGGATATAAAAACAAAAGGAGAGCTAACAACTCGAATACATAAATCTCATAATCAAAGAGAAAAGGAAAACACAATTTCATTATAGAGAAATATTTTTAAATAGAATTAAGTCCCAAATTAGGGTAAAAAGGATCCTTACCTTTCTTTTGGAGAGTGGGAAATGATACACAACCATGAAAGAGAACCAACGGCTTGAATACAAGCAAATCATAACACAACCCTCTATAGAGTTCCCAACCAAGCCATTTAAATGTACAATACATAGTTGATTTCAAGCCATGAAGAGGTAAAACAAATCCTATAAGAATGTACTACAAAATTAGATGAAATAGCTTATGGCAACTCATATTTTCAAAAATAAAAAAGGGGATTACCAATTATTAAGAAAACTATAACCTAGATACCTATTAAAGCCACACTCATTCCTAGAAAAGTGACAAATCCAACTCTTATTAATAGTCACCAGCTCCAAATTAGGCAATGGCAACACCAAGTAGGATCAAATTATAAAGCCCAAATTACGAATGAAATAGAGCTAGATGAGAAGGAATGGACACAACGAACACCATACGACCCAATAGAGAGCCTATAATGGAAAAAAAAGTTCAAAATGTTTAAACAGAGTACCTAGAAACCCTCCAACAACAACCAACAAAAAGAAGGGCTCAAGCAAGTGAAGTCAATAAACAAATTGTGTTTTATGAATTTTCACTAGAATTTCCCTTTTTTTTTCAAATCCAAGCAGAAGACAAAGGTGAATAATGAAAATTATTTAGGGTTTCCTACCCTGTTTGTTGGGTTAACAAATTATCCTTGACCGCGGTTAATTATACCCATGATCTAATCCATTGATTAGGTCAAATACCATTTTCATTATTTTTTTTGATCGACATGAGGTGGTCTTTTTGTAGTTTCAATTTCTAATCATGGTTTACATGTAAAAGGATTGGTCAACTCTTTACATTTTTCACACCTCGTGTGAAAAAATCAACTCAAAAATTTTAATTTTCTTAGATTGGATAGCAAGAAGGTTTGACTATGTTTAGGGAAGCCATGTAGGAAGGGGATATTGAATTTAATTCTTTGGTTTAGGACAATCTAGGAAGTCACATTTAAATAAAAATTGTAACTCCGATATAATTCCATAATGTCATGCCTCATAGATGCAGCCATTCGATTTGTTTCCCTCATCAAAGCTATACAATAGCCAAAAATGGCAATTACGAGGCTATAAGGAAGGTAGGAAGGACAACATGTATCAGACATGATATTCTGAAGCTGCAAATGAGTTGCAGGTTTAAAGCATGGAAAGGGTAGTTTTACAAACAACTTACATTCCTAATGATCATCAAAAGGTACATTTTATTTTAATTTTATTTCCATGATTAAGTGGATTATTTAAGTGTATTGAGTTGTACAAGTTCATTTATTATCCATAAAAATGAAAAAATTATAGAAAGGAAATACATACATCTCATTACATGAAAATATTTCATTTCTTCATATGTAATAATAGTACAGTGAACCCACAAAATATGTGGGAGTAACTGTTGACAATTTTTGCACTTGTGCAAAAATGGAAAACTCAAAACTTCGTCATTACGATAAAAGTCATGGGTGAAGTATACCTAAGCTAAGGAATTTTTGATGTTATTGGTTACGACTGAATTAATCATTGATTAAGTGAAATTTGTAGCTATGTGTACAGTGAACCCACAAATTCTGTGGGAGTAACTCTGAAGGCAAGTGCATAAAAGAAAATACATGCATGTAAAGCTATGAGTAAAAGACAAAGGGAGATCCATCATTCCCTATTCCGATGGACTCTCTCAGTTGGTTTCTAGTTATCTTTACTATTCCCTCTTCACCGTCTTCTTTAGTTTTTTCCTTTGTACCTAAAAGAAAAGTGAAAAATTATGTTAGAGCTCCATATTTTTGTGTCTGTTGTACTCACAGTTTTAAACAAATCGATTCTCTTTAAATGAGCTTGGATTTATAAAAAACATCTCATAGTGTTGTTTTCATAATCAAGTATAGGAAATGTTGATATTATTTTCAGATTTGAAAGAGTAAAGAAAATGTTTTCATAAAATACCAAGATTCAAGAAAATTGTTCAATGTATATTGAAGTGCAATTCTCATCAGAAAGTTTAAAGATTACAATAGTCATCTTGAATGTTTCCATATATTTCCAAGATCAAAGCTATATAGATTTCAAAGTACATAGAGAATGAAGATCTTCATGCCAACATGCAAAAAAATACTCAAAAGATAAAAAGGTTAAGATACATTGAAACCAGAAGAAGAAGAAAGCTACATTGTGCAGATTTTTCATCAACTCTAGGGCAAGTGAGAAATCTGATGTATACAATTCTATCAAATCTTACTAGTGTTTAGAATAAGAATGTGACATCAAATCTCAAGAGTTATTAGCTTATGAATCAAAATATATTTTCAAGAGGTATAGTAAATCAGTTTTCCAAGAAGCAATATCAAGGATTATATTTTGTATCTGAAGGTACAACTTTACAAAAGAATCTCAAGTACCTCTTGAACAAATTTCAAGAATTACAGTTAATAAGTATAGGTTACAAAATGCACCAAATGGTACAGGAATTGCAAGGATGTTTTCACATCATAAATTAAATAAATTCAGTTATTTGAAAGGAATTAAAACTACAATCATATTCAGCCGTACAGGTGGGATAGTACAGATTTCTAGACCAACCAGATTGAATAAATAGGACATTTTCTACAAACTCCAGGAAAGCACATTGAAATCACTTGCAACTGGTTCAAAACTCAGATTTTTCAATCATCGAGGGTTTTAGTTAATTATAATTAAAGACAAATGACAGCTTCAATGCTTGCAGTTGTTACATAATATGAGATATGATGATGGTTTTGCAATGAACATAACAAAAGCGTAAGGTACAACTTCATGTATTAAAAAAGAATGGCTATACAAGTTTAAGAAAGAGATCAATTACAATGATTCATATAAACTTATGATGCCATATTTTCTTCAAGAAAACTGGTTTGCATTATTATTCATGATACTTGAGTAAAAATTCCATATGAAGAAGATGGGGCCAAGCTTCATGATGTGCATATTTCATCAAATCATATAAAAATTATGAAGGTGATAGAATGAATATGTATACCAGATTGAGATCATAGTTATGTAGAAAGAAAATATAGTACAGATCTCAGATCAACATAGGTTCAGAAAAGGTTTTGAATTTCAAAGGCAAAAAAGAGGAGAATGCATTTTAAAGGTCTACAATTTCATCATGTTTTCACATTTCAGATGGATTTAGTTAAGTAATGCAAATATCAATGATCATAAATAGATTTGAATCACATCTATTGAGTAAAGCTAAGAGTATGCATTACACAATATCAATAAATGCAAAAGGGATTCTTTACGTCATACTCAATGCAAACCTACAGGTTCCATTTTTTCATCATTATCAACTTGGAAGTACAATATCAAAATGGGCCATTATGAAGAATTTATCAAAATAATTACATGAGGTAAAATACAGTGAAGCTATGCTTATTAGAAGAGATTAATTAAATGCAAAAATCTTTCACAATATAATGTTTGTTGGAAATAACATGTCTTAACCTTGTTTGGTTTATTCACTCAAGATTTTATTACAGCCATTTCACATTGTCAGTGCTCTAAAAATAGAAATAGGATTTGTCAAAAGATTCCCATATGATAGTATATAATGGAAGGGCTATTTTTAGAGATATTATGACATATTTTATGACATCTATAAGGGTCAAAAATAGGGGAGAATATTGTGGACGTGAGAGCCTAATTTTAGACTAAAATCTTGCTCTTTAATGCTATCCACCTCATGAGAGGTTTGGCACATGGTTTTGTAGACCATAGATGGTTTCTTGTATAACCATAGGTCTATAAATTGAAGGCTTGGAGAAGTAATGGTGTGGTGAGCTTTACAAGTTCTATAAATTTGGAATCCTCCTAGAATTGTTTCTGGTGATACTCGTGTAGTAAAATTGCTCTGCAAGTGTATGTAATATTGTTATTAGATTTGAAATACATTGAGTGGGATTTTTGAGTGTGGTGTTTTTTTATCTGAAAGGATTTTCCCCACATATATCTGGTGTTTTTGTTCTTGTTATGAATGTGTTGTTGAGAATTCTCTAAATGTTTTACTATGTTGAAAGTTTTGCATAATATCTCTCCTCAAGATTTGCATAGGAAGTTGTTACACTACTCTTAATTTACTATTAAGTGGTATCAGATCTTGATCACCTTTGGTTTCAGTTGTGGGTTGTTTAGTTTTTTATGCTAATCCAGGTTTGAGTGGGAGCTTGTGCAGAGGATACTTTGTTATTCGGCTGCAGATATTTTTCAAATGGCGAGCACATTTGGGAGGATTGAAATAGAGAATTTTTCTGGCACAAACTTTGAAATGTGGAAGATGAAGATGGAATATCTGTTGGTTAATCGGGATCTATGGGATGCAGTGGATGAGAATATCCATAGGCCTACGGATCTAGTTTTGGCTACAAAATATGATGTAATGGATAGAAAAGCTAAAGGTATTATTAGGCTATGTCTTGAAAATTCGATCCTGATATATCTCCATGAAGAATCCACTTCAGAGAAGCTTTAAAAAAAATTGGGTGAGATATACCAAGCTAAGTCTATAGTAAATAATATTTTCTTGAGAAAGAAGTTGTATTCCTTGAGAATGGAAGAAGGTGGACAAATATCTAAGCATTTGGAAACATTCAATACGTTGGTGACTCAGTTGTGGTCAGTTAGGGTTAAGATGGACGAAGAAGAAAGGTGCCAAACTATGTTGGTTTCGTTGCCAAACTCGTGGGATAGCCTAGTCATGGCCATTGGGAGCACTTCAGTCACTCTGAAGGAGGATGATGTTGTTGGTTCTCTACTCTCCGAAGAGATGAGAAGGAAGTTATCTTTGAATGCCAAAGAGGCTTTGAGTGTTTGAGGAAGAAAAAAAGAACGAGGAAAAAATGAGAAGAAGCATGGCCATTCCAAGAATAAGGGGAGATCAAAATCCTCTAGTAAGTCTAAGGTGATATGTTGGAACTGTGGCAAATCTGGACACGTCCAAAGGGAATGAAAAGAAGAAAAAAAAGAAAAAGAAGAAGCATGATTCTGATTCTGAGTCCGAAAAGGAAGATGGAGATGCATTTATTACAACTTTGGCCACTCGTGCAGGTGATAATTCATGGTTGATAGACTGAGGTGCATCTTTCCACATGACCCCTAACAAAAACTAGTTTAGTAAGTATGAAAGCTATGATGGTGGTAAGGTGTATTTAGGTGATAGATATTTCCTTGAAATTGTTGGTCATGGTAGTATTCAAGTGAAATTTTATGATGGTAGAATTAGATGATTTGATGGTGTGTTACATATCCCAGGACTAGTAAGAAATTTACTATCTGTTAGCAAGCTAATAGATGTGGGTGTGTATGTACAGTTTTCTGAAGTAGGTGTGAAAATGGAGAGAGGTGCTATGGTGATAGCAAGAGGAAGTAGATTTGATACATTGTACCAACTTAATGCATGCATGGTTGAGTGAAATAGCACTTCAGATAAAACTAATCCAGTAACTATTTCGTTGAAAAAGGAGAGGGTTTCCTCCTCTGTGGATGGTTGTGGCTTTTGGGTACCCCAAGGGTGTTCTATCTACCGAATCAAAATTACCTACAGAGAAGACCATGTTATGGCACCAAAGGCTTGGCCAAATTGGAGAGAAGGGTTTAAAATCCCTGAAAAATAAGAACCTCGTTAAGGGGTTGAATGATTGCAATCTAGAGTTTGATTTCTGTGAGCATTGTGTTTATGGCAAATAGAACCACATTCAGTTTTATTCGTCTACTCATAAGTCTTCATGTATCATGGATCTAATCCATTCGGATGTATTTGGTCCTGTTAAGGTTGCTTTAATTGCTAAATCAGTTTATTATGTTACTTTTATTGATGATTTTAGTAGGAGAACAAGGGTATATTTTTTAAAGAGTAAATCTGATTTTTTTGTCATTTCAAGGAATTTAAGGCTATGGTTGAAACTCAAAATAGGATGAAAATTAAGTATTTGAGATCTGATAATGGTGGTGCATATTGTTCTGTAGACTTTGATATATTTTGTATAGATTGTGGGATTAAAATACAAAAGACAACTTCATATTCCCTGAAGTAGACTGGAGTTGTAGAAATAATTAATATAACATTGATGGAGAAGGCTAGGAACATGCTGATTGGAGTTGGTCTAGAAAAGAGGTTTTGGGCTGAAGCTCTTACCACTGCTTGTTATTTGATAAATAGATCTCTTACATCAACACTTGTTGATAAAACTCCTTCAGTTAGATATCCAAGAGTTTTTGGTTATGAGGCATAGGCACACGTTCCTAAGGAGAAGAGAACAAAGTTAGATTCTAAGGCTATCAAATGTATCTTCATCGGATATGGCTATGGTGTGAAAGGATACAAGCTTTGATATCCTGTTGCACAAAAGGTGTTATACTCCAGAAGTGTTATTTTTAGAGAGATTAAATCTTTCCTTGTTAATTTTCAGCTAGAACAACATAAAGAAAGTGAACAAAAAAAGGATGTAGTTCAACTTCCTTCTACACCTGAGAAAGTTGAATTGAGACCCCAAAATAGACAAGAAGTTGAGGAGAGCTCACCAAGCTTTGAATCTTCAGAAGTGGATGAATCTCCACCTCAGCTTGTTTGAAATTCTATAAGGTATAGACAACCACCTACAAGGTATGGGTATTTTCCTGATGATTGGAAGTGTATATTTGCTTTGAGTACTAACATTGATGAACCGAGATTTGTACAAGAAGCTTTGGGTATGAATGATGTAAAATCCTGGAAAATAGCCATGGATGAAGAGATGACATCCCTTAAAAATAATGATACATGGGACCTTGTACCATTTCCTAAAGGTCAGAAACCTATTGGATGTAAATGGTTGTTTAAGAAAAAGATTGGTTCAGATGGAAATGTTGAAAAGTATAAGGCACGGTAGGTTGCGAAGGGTTACTCTCAAGTTGAGGGTATTGATTATGGTGAGATATTCTCTCCTATTGTAAAAATGACATCCATTTAGTTTTTATTATCTATTGCAGCAGCTTATGACCTAGAGGTTGAACAAATGGATGTGAAAACTACTTTCGTTCATGGTGATTTGGAGGAAGAAATCTATATGACACAGCCAGACCACTACATGGTGAAAGGTAAAATCAAGATGGTTTGTAATTTAAATAAATCCCTATATGGCCTTAAACAAAGTCCTAGGATTTGGTACCATAAATTTGATTCATATGTGTTGAGTTTGGGGTTTGTGCGGTCTAAATCTTATCACTGTATATATTTTAAATATGATGGTGATTGTTTCCTGGTTATTTCTTTATATGTTGATGACATGTTATTTATTGGGAAAGGCGAAGGTTTGATTGCAGAATTGAAATCTCAGCTCTCTGAAAAATTTGAAATGAAATATCTTGGTGCAACAAAACACATACTTGGGATGGATATTAGAAGAGATCATGAGAACAAAAAGCTATGCTTTGGCCAGAGTAAGTATGTTTGTTCTGTATTGCAAAGGTTCAACATGCAGGATTGTAAACCACTTTGTGTTCCTGTTACTTTGGGAACAAAGCTCTTCATTTCACAATGTCCTTCATCCCCATCGGAGATGTAAGACATGAGTAGAGTGCCTTACCAGAGTGTATTTGGAAGCTTAATGTATGATATGGTCTGTACAAGACCAGACATTGCCCAAATAGTGAGAGTTCTTTCTTGTTTTATGTCTAATCCTGGAAGAGTGCATTAGGATGCAATAAACAGGGTCTTCAGATATTTGTGGGGTATATCAGAGTACTCTATATGTTTTCATGGTAGAGGATATCACCATTCCCTAGGTATTCATGGTTTTGTGGATTCAGAATGGGTCGGTGATGTCGATAGTAGAAGATCCACTAGTGCATATGTGTTTACTCTTAATGGTGGTGCAATCAATTGGATGAGCAAGCAACAGGCTATGGTCGCTTTTTCCAATACTGAGGCAGAGTACATGGAACCCACTCATGCATGTAAAGAAGCCATTTGGATGAAGCATTTGTGTTCAAATATTTGATTCAAACATGGTGCACTTACAATGTATTGTGACAGTTAGAGCACAATCTTCCTTGTGAAGAACATGACTTTTCATGTCATGACCAAACACATTGATGTTTAGTATCATTTCGTGAGAGATATGGTCGAGCATGGTAGGGTGAAGCTGAAAAAGGTAGAGATAGTTGCAAATGTTGCAGATGCATTAACTAATCCCATGAGCATAGCAAAATTTAGGCGGTGTTTCAAATTTCTGGGCCTCTCAACCCCTAGCAGTTGACCTATGATAGCATCTTTCTCTTGTCCCTTACAAGGTATTGAACAAGTCGGAGATTTTTGGAAATAACGTGTCTCCACCTTGTTTGGTTTATTAAGTCAAGATTTTTTTACAGCCGTTTCGCATTGTCAATGCTCTAAAAATAGAAATAGCAATTGTCAAAAGATTCGCATATGATAGTATATCATGGAAGGGCTATTTTTATAGATATTATGATAGATTTTATGACATATATAAGGGTCAAAATAGGGGAGAATATTGTGGACGTGAGATCCTAATTTTAGACTGAAATCTTGATCTTTAATGCTATCGACCTCATGAGAGGTTTGGCACATGGTTTTGTAGACCATAGATGGTTTCTTGTATAACTGTAGGTCTATAAATTTAAGGCTTGGAGAAGCAATTGGTGTGGTGAGATTTGCAAGTACTATAAAGTTGGAATCCTCCTAGAATTATTTCTTGCGATACTCCTGTAAGAAACTTGCTCTGCAAGTGTATGTAATCTTGATATTAGATTTGAAATACATTGAGTGGGCTTTTGGAGTGTGGGGTTTTTTTTATCTGAAAGGATATTCCCCACGTATATCTGGTGTTTGTGTTCTCGTTATGAATGTGTTGTTGATATTTCTGTAATTTTTTTACTATGTTGAAAGTTTTGCATAATATCTCTCCTCAAGATTAGCGTAGGAAGTTGTTCCGCTACTCTTAATTTCCTATCAATGTTAATCAAGCTGCAACACTACTTTTCTTGTTTTCAACCAAGATTAAACTTTGAGAATGTATTTCAGGCTTGCATAATTATTTTATGACAAAGCAAGTTTGAGTACAAAGCTGAATATAATGATCCCATCTCAACAAACTATTTACAGTTTTTTTTAAGAAACTCGTTTCATCAAACGACAAATTTCTAGAAAGTGAATTTTGCAATGGTGCAATTTTATGAAATAGGGAGAAAATTTTAAAGATGTAATCCAAATATACTATTCAACGTACATAAGATAGTCAGTTATGGAAATGTAAAAAATTTCAGCATCATGAAACAATAACTATCAAATGAATGCAATTAAATAACAGACAGGTACACACCTTTTGAAGCAATAATCTAAAATCAGTAAACCAATTAAAGCTTAAGTGGGAAAAAATGACGACCCAAATTGAATTTTTCCAATCAAAATGTGCAGCACGAACTTGCCAAATTTTGGGGCAACAAATACTCAATGCAAAACACCCAATGAAAGGTAATCAAACAACTCATACATAGATAAATACAAATCCAAATATCTACGTAAAACCGAGTTCAGAGCCAACAAGTTTTGAGAACAAATATGAGCACAAAACTGCAAAGCAAGCTATACATAAACAGCTCGTGGATCGTAAAATAGAAATCCCAGCTTAGTACAGTTGTTTTGAGGGAAGAAAAATGGAAATCTGGGCATAATAAGGAACAAATTATGATTTCTCAATACAATTATCAACTAATACACAATCAAGAAAACATACGGAGACCGTAACAGTCCAACAAAGCTTTAAATGCTAAACTCGTCCCAAGTTCAGCAGAGCCAGAAGCTTGAAGCCCATGAAAGAATTCCAAATATAGGTACAAACTCAAAATGAAATAAAGGAGCCATATGTAAAACCCCCAACTTTAAGCAAGCTTCAGGTCAAACCCGCCTTTAAAAATTCGACCCCACGAGATATAGTAATGGCGAGTTCAGTAATAGATTTCAGAACCAATACGCAAAGCTTCATTTTTTTAATAATGGTCATTTTTAGAAGAAATAAAAAACAGCTCTAGTTTCACTTTTCATGGCCACCCAATGAAAATACAGAAATCTTAGAGGATAGCTATAAAATGGCGTCTTGATACCTAGGATAAGATGGATGAAAGCAGAAATCAAAGGCAAATCATCTTATTTCCACACATCGAGATGGTTCAATTTTAAAGACACGAAAGTTAGAGCAAAATCGAGACAAAAAATAGAGAAAATAGCTTGAAGCCTTCAAAACAGCTGAGAGTGGGCATGACCCAGCAGTGCTAACGCAAAATCCACCAAATACAGATCCATTGGCGAGTGAAAAAGAAGCAAAGCCTTTAATACATAGTAATGATGCTAATTTGGGCTCAAAAAATACAAGCTTACCTTATAAATCCCAACGACCGCCAAACTCACAGAGTAGAAGAAGCTCAGAGCTCACTATTTTCTAATAATGGCCACCTAAGAAAGAGTTCATAAGCTTACAAAAGGCCTCATGGCTTTCATCATTGAATAAATAAGGATTTGTAGGAAACCCTATTACTGATGGTTTGAGCTGCAACACAAGATCTCAAAATAACAAAACCATTTCTTAAGAACTAGCTCATAGTTTCAAAAGAGCTTCTAAATACAATGGAGAATGGTAGTCACACATCAAGAAATTTTGCAAAAATTTATTCCACAAAATCCTCGCACAAGAAACTCAAATCTCTAATCAAAAGAAAAAAGTCATGACAGCCATCATATGAAGTAAAAATCTCACAACACGAGTTTCTATAGACAAAAGATTCCTTCAGAGTAAACCCAATAGTGGGTATTAATAGATCTTACCTGAAACTGGATTTCCAAGCACATCAAGCTCAAAAATTCATTTCATTGTGGCCACCTCGTCAAAATCACCTCACGGAGATTCAAGAATGGCAGAGAATGGTAAAATCATGCTCAGAATTCTACATAACCTTCAATGAGCACGAAATCATCAAATTAATGGTAATAAGGAGAAAATATGATAGGGACTCACCACAAAACCAGATCTTGAAAGTGAAATGCAGGAAAATGATGGGGTTTGAATAAATTTTCTCCTCTAATTCATGGTGAGTTAACTAACTCAACCCCTCAGATCAAAGTACAACACGTGTCTCAAAGCTAACAAAACCCTAACTAACCTATGGTTAGGTCAACCAACATAATGATTCATGGGTCAACCATCATGGATAAAGGGGACCAGGCCCCAATTTACTATCATTTTGATTTTTTCATAACACTATGGTCTAAACAATATAATATATTCCTTAGAATGATCAAAATATCTGACATGACCACTAAAATTATGACCACAAAGAAAGGAAGATTCCTAATAACTAGAAAAGACCCAAAATATGGGAGCAAGATATCAATAGGTCGAGGGACCCAGAAGGGATGGGGGAGCTTGGGCGTTGGCTTACTAGCTAGGAGTTTGCTTCCTATTTGAGTGTTGGTGTCTAGAATCAGACAAGCTGAAGTAAAAAATTTCTGACTAGGAATTATGGTGTGTAAGACCAAGACAAAATCCAAAAAGAAAGCAAAAGGCCAAAGATAGTGATCATATAGTACTTTTCTTACTTAGGAATCATATGAGTAGTATTATGTGATCAAGACCTATAAATATACCAAATGTGCATGATTTTGTGTCTACATTTCCCCCCACTTTATGTTGTTCAAAAAAATCTTGATAACATAAAGTAGATAAGATATGTGTACCTGATAACCATGTATATCGATGGAGAAAGTATGCCGATGAGATAAGAAAAAATGTGGAGTGAATATCATGAAGCGTGGACGCTAGAGGAAGAGGGAAGTTGAAATGACCCTAGGGGTGAAGCGTATGAGTGATTTTGCATTATAAATGTTTTCAATGTCACTTGATGCTTGATGATGTGATTGTTTCTTCCCATAAGCAAAAAGCTAAAAAAGAGTAGTCAAATATGTTTATATGAAAATTTTGATCCAAATATGTTAAAATTTGAAAAGGAACATGTGCACCTAATCCATGATGAGTGAAAAGATAGAAAGGACCTTCTTGGGTAATCTCACACCATGGTAGAAGAAGTGTAGGTAGAAAGGTCTAGTGTTATTCTCCATCCTTTAATTTCTTCCCATCAATTTATACACCACTGGAGATGGTGTGATCCTTTCTTTCTCAAGTTAAATCAATTTTGATCCAGTTCAATCCAATATATATAGAAAAAAGGAGATAACATACATGCTGATTGTTGGAGGATTATGCTTAATTTGTGAAAAAAAATTATGTAAGCTAATGAAAGATGTACAAATTTGAGAAAACCGTTATAATTGTCCCCTGGTCATAGGTTCCTAGGAAAGGTCAGAAGTTCCTAGGTGCCCATGTCTGTATCTGGGTACTAGTGTCTATGTTGAATTGAGGACCCAAGTTTAATTCTGAGCCTTGTCTCAAACTGTAGAAAATCTTGATTTTGTACTAAACTATGTTGTACTATAACTATGAGTTAATTTATGGGTGACTAATTCACCTGATGTATGACCTCTCTCATTTTGTGTGCATACGACATCGCTAGGAGAATGCGGCCTAAACAAGGCCCCAATGTACATTTGAAACTGAAGCCCTGTAGGTGGGAGGGAATGTGATTAGTAAAACCAAGGCACATACAAACAAAGTGGCTAGAAAGCATGCGTTAGTGTGAACAATATATATATATATATATATATATATATATATATATATATATATATATATAAGACAAAGTGTTATTTAGTAAGCATGAAGACAATTAAGACCACAAAAATTGGGTTTCAAACATGGGACAATCACTCACAATGTTGCAAGATAATCAAAGATGAAGCGGAAAAAATCATACAAGCAATGAACATACAAAACATAGGGAAAATCCCACAAATAATTGCATACAATAGAATAAAATGGAAAGTAATGACAAGTAATCAGACAACCATGGTGGAAAAATAGTTCCTCTAAAGGAAATGTTGCACATGAATTACTTGATAGCATGTTAGAGTGATAAAAATTATGTCAAAGCATGTATAGGTTGATATGAAGTAGTGTGCTAGGAAAATTATAAAATAGTAGATAATTGATCAATAACACCTATAATTTGTTTGAATTTAGATGCCCTAGGAAAAGGGAAAAACATAAGAGATAAAGTGTTGGTGAGAATAAGTTAACAAGAGAAAGAGAAAGTGATGGTGAGAACAAGTGAAAAAGAGAAGCACAAGAGAGAGAGAAATCAAAAATTCTTAAAGGTAAAAGAAAAGAAAAACGAAGTAATTTTGGTGTGGAATAAGAAAGAGACAAAGAAAGAGCATGAAAAGGGAGAAATAATCAAGGTAAAATATCAAATCCAAGAGATAAGCTTAGAAAAATCAAAATGTAAGGTGAGTACATTTGATTCCTTGTTGGTTGACATTGAAAATGAAGTGCGTGAATTCCTTGAAATTGTAAAAAGTGATGTTTATTCTACATTTTTGGTTAGTGAGCAAGAATGTAGTGAAGGTTTTGGGAATGACATGGATGAAATTTTACAAGATTGGTTGGATGAGGTGGATGGTAAGATGGAATTTGTAGGAGCAGCTAAGACAAGGTAAATTCTTGGGTATGTAATGATGAGAATGACAATAAAGAACAAGAAAACATAGATTTAAGGTTGCATGGGATGGTGAAGGTTGAGTATGAGACACTAAATGAGAAAGAAGGGGAATATTTTTCCATAACAGGGGATGAGTAAAAGTTAGACATGAAGTATATGATGGTGGAAAGCATTAGAGAACATGGAAAAACATATATTTTTGTGTTCTAATATTTGTGTGTTATGGTATGAAGCATGACAAATTGAAGGTGACAAGAGTGAAGATGAAGAACAAAGAGAAATGGAAGAGATAAAGTAAAATGGAAGACTAGAACCAGCTATTTGGGATCCTAGTGGTTGTTAATCATACAAATACAGTGAAAGCAAGAAGATAAGATGAATGAAAATTTTTGAGAATGAAGACATCAACAAGAGAAAAAAGAGTATGCATGATTCTTCTCCACCTTGGAAGTATGATGCAAGAGCATCCTTGAAGAACCATTCCATTGCACAATTCCTACTTCTTTGATTCTACTTGAGTTGTGAGAGATATGTAGGAATTTTTTTGGGTCATATCAAGCAATTCAATCATCCAATGGAATTGAAGAATTCAAGTTATCCTCCTTTTGTGATTTTCCTCCAAAAAGGCAATTTAATATTAAAATTAGTATAATAGTTGTGTGGTCTTGAAAAAGTGTCTTAGGTGTGTTAGGAGGTTTTCTAATTTTGAAGAATGTCTTGTTAAGTGGTAATAAAGAAATAAATATTGTGTGTCTGTGTGACATCCTTAATATGGTTCAAATGATGTAGTATGGGCGATTTCATGTGTAAGAGAGAAATGGAAAATGAAGAGTCACTAAAATTCAGTCATGATGTGGTAGGAGCAATTACATTAGAGATTTAGTACATGCAAATGCGGATAGATCAAATATAGAGGAAGATTTGTAAGTTTTAATGTGACTCCTCGTGGAGAGGAATGATGAAATGTTGAAGAAACAAGTTTTGTAAAAATATTTTAATATAATAAATATATTTTTTGATTGTGTGCAAACTGTGTATGGATTTTTAGTTTTCATCATGCATAAGGAATATCTTGATGTGTGTAATAAGCTCTTGTTGTTACCCTTAGGGATTATGATTTGATGTATAAATAGAAACTTATTTCATGAATACTTGAAAGAGCCATTCATACTAGTTCAAGAAAGCATTGTGAATTGAGATGGTAGATGGTTTTTTGTTAACTCTATTTTCTTGCAATAACTAATCCTAGGACCGTGACATGCTTAAAAATTATTTTGAAGTATTTTGGATTTATTTTTGTGTATTAAAACTAACTCTTGTCGCATTAGAAATATCATTTTTAACTAGGAGGTGAAACCTTCATAAACTTGCATGTATGATTGGATAGAGCTAACTATGAAAACTGAATTACTCAAAACAATTTTGGTACAGAGCCAATAAGATTTTCACATGATCTCAAAACAATCTGAAATTTATATTATAGGATTATAATATATTTTTTCAGATGGGTTTTCAATGGTTTTCCTTTATTATCATTATGCTTTGAGATATGATGTAATTTACCAGCGGGGTTGAGGTTGCATACTACTTGTTTGACAAAATAATTATCATGTTCAAAAGAGTATGTATGCTATGTTTTTAGTAATTAAGAGATAAAATTTGGAAGGTATAGTTTAGATAGTATTTTTCAAGTGGTTTTTCAGAGTTTTACATTTTTGGACACCCTAAAATGAGATGTGAATATCAAAAGTTTGTTGTAGGTTGTTGGCATAAGGGAAAGGAAATTTTGTGAACGGAAGAGTAGTATGAATTTTTGAGGTTATGAATTCATTTAATTGTTTTTTATAACATTGGACCAAGTGCATGAACATTTAAAAATGACTTGAAGGATAAAATAAGCTAAAATACCAGAGGTTCCATGCATAGAGAATAGCTAGTCAAGCTAAGGGTTGACCAAATTGGTAAGATTGAACCAAGTGATAGTTTCTTCCTTTTTGAGTCATTTGAAGAAGTTTATAGCAGTAGAATGAGGTGTATATGCAGGGGTGAATATGTGATAATTATTTCTAAGGTCATTTTGAGGGATGTTTGACAGATTAGACAAGTTTTAGCCCTTAGAAGCTTAAAGTTTATCCTCCAATGCAAAGAGTGTTAGAAGATATTTTTGCAGTCCTCTTATAGTCTATTATATGCTTGATTTTAAATTTCTCTACATCATTTGGTATTGGACCGTGGATTTGTGTTGATTTTTGGTTATTGAATAATGAATAGTTACTTTTTGTCTCTAACAATGTATTATGAAGTGTGTAGTGAATAATTTGACATGTGAAGTGATGTAAGAGAAGAGTGAGAAGTGAAAAGTGATAGAAAACACACCAAAATACCTGGTGAGGCTAAGGTGAGGTGTGGAAGGAAATTTGATATATACTTTTCTATGTAAGAGATAGATCTAGATGAAGCACTAGTGAACTTGTGGAAATTCTTTAGCCATAAGAGAAGTAATAAGAGATAGAGAAGAAGAAGAGAGAATAAGAAAAAGGGGAGAATAACAAGAGACATGAAGAATGGATGGACTCAGAGATGAGGAATTTGAGAGAATACATAAATCAGTTGACAAAGATGATGAGGAAACCATGGTATGATTTGTAATTTGTTATGAAAATGAAATTTAAGTGGCCTATGATGGAGATTGATAGGAAAAATTAGAGTTTAAGAGTGATAAAGAATGAGGAAGATAAACTAAGAAGAGAAGAGAATAATTAAGAAAATATTAAAGAGGAAGAGACTGTGAGACCAATTTCAAGTCATGGTTACATTATTCTTGTTTGGTGGAATAAATCAGTAGCAACAATGAAAGAGAAGGATAAGAAAGAGAAAGGGATGGTGAGAAAAAGTGAAAAAGAGAAGCATAAGAGAGATAAATTAGAATTCTTAAAGGTACAAGAAAATAAAAAGTAATGAAAGATGGTGTGGAGTAACAAAGAGATAAATAAATTGTATGAAAAGGGAGAAAAACTCAAGGAAAGAAATCAAATTCAAGAGATAATCTTAGAAAAATCAAAATGCAAGGTGAGTACATTTGATTCCTTGTTGGTTGATGATGAAAATCTAGTTAGTAAATTCCTTGAAATTGTAAAAAGTGTTGTTTATTGTGTATTTGAGGTTAGTGAGAACGAATGTAGTGAAGGTTTGTAACATCCAAAAATTTTACACACAAATACAAAAGTAAAATTACTTGAATAATTTTCTTTTTGACTTTAAATGCTCACTACACAATACCAGGTGGGCTTCAATAGATAGACTTAACATCACATAAGACACACAAAACATCGACCAACATAGATAACATGATAACACCATATACATGTCGATGCCACACTTTCGCTAATGCACAAATACTAGCAATAACCCAAACATAAAAGGGACCCAAGGATTGGAAAACCCACAACACATTATTACCATGGTTAAATCTTAGTTACAATTAAAATTCCAAGAGCATTTATCATGCAAGGATAATTTCCCCCTTTTCAACCTACATTTTCTTAAATTCATTTAACATTCAACTTACAATATGAAAACTTAATTCATATCTTTTTCCCTTATGATAAATTTCCATAAATTAAACAATTATTTTCCATATTTCAAAATGCATACAAAATTCCCAGTTCTCTCATTTTTATGTTACGGTTCTTCTTCTCAAGCGTTCGTTTGATGTTAAAACTCTACACTTGTTAGCCAAGTGGAACTAACATGAATTCAAGGAAGAAATATTAGGATTTAAGGGATATTTAGATTCAAGATACCTCTTCCCATAAACATTCTTCCATCACGTTATCTTTAATTTTAATGTTATAATTGCTATAGTTCAATAACGTTTTTGAATCCATTGAAAATTTTGACATCAAGAAATTATATATATACATATTATCTGATCAAAAATTTTATCTCACCAAGAGCAATGCATATTTATTTTTAACAACATGAAAATGTCTAGTTGAGTTATAAGGACTCAAAGTAAGACATTATTCCTAACCCAAAATATTGTTTACTCTTATACTCTTTACACTTACATCACACTTTAGTCTCACTATTTTCATTGTTTTATAATAATACTAATTCGAATGACACATAGTTTACACTTAAGGATTCATGACTACAAGGAGTGGTGATCTTGCACAAAACAACTCATGTTATCACTCTTAAACAATCAAGTATAAAACGCATAAGACATGATAACCCAAAAACTACATGCTTCTAAATTTTTTTCAAAGGAACAATTTAAATCATTTAGTATATATGCATCAATGTTTCTTTCACCAATACCCTTAAGAGAGGCTCCATGATCTATTAACTTCAAAAGAATTCATGGATGGGGGGAAATTACACCATACAAGAAGCAGATGGTAACCCACTACAACACTCTAAGGGAGACATTTATCTGAGAGGGAGAAAGGGGTTCAAATGCAAAATTTATAAAATATTACGTGTTCAAAATCCTTATAAAGCAATATTTACAGTATTTGATAATAATAATTCATATCTCCTTAACTTATTCACTCATATCCTAAGGATTATGGTTTCACACTCAACCAAGTTTGGATTCCTGGGAAATTAAGTATTAGATGCATGTTACAAGGATACACTCAATTATAAATTTTACACACCTTACTAAGGTCACAAATAGAGTGATAGAACACTCTTCTCTCCAGTAATCATTGTCTAACTCTAGGTAAATTCGATGCTTATTCTCAAGCTGAAACTCTTGTTTGAGAGGGGTAAAATGGGATTAACACTCAATATTCTCATGGGTAGGTACTAAAACATAAGATCCACTTAAATCATTTACATTCATCTTAAAATAATTTCATTTAACTTGATTTAAATAACATTTTGAAATTAGTTGTGTAACCCATTTGTTAATAACGAACATTTGCATTCTTATGAGACTACTAGCTCTCATCCTAGGGAATCACGTCAAGAACATGACTACCTAGTTTCACATCATATATTCATTTCACAATGGGACAAGTGGGAGAACAAGAGGAAGTAATTAATCATTTAAATATTAATTTTCACATTAAAGTTTACGCATCATGGATTTCGTTTCTTTCAACATGATGATTTAAACACATTACATGAAAGATCTAAATTTTTCTTTTCTCCTAACATACCATCTCATGGTTACCCTTCCAAAAAATAATCATAAATTAAAATTTTGATTAGTTTCACAATTAACTCTTAACATTGTGCCATATAATCCCAAACAATAATGTAAATTGGGTGTTGAGTTCATTTATAATCCCATATGCTTAAGGTTATGTTCAAGAGTAGGGTACGATATTTGTCACCTAACACCCTTAACTCTACATGTGTGTCAAACCAAGAGGGTTTTACATTATGGTAAAGGTTTATTTCTCATGGAGTGTTACCTTAAGAGAATCACATTCTCCTTATTACACACATGACTACCAATCCTAGGAGGGAACCCCAAACCCAAAAGAAAGTTTAACCCTGTCATTCCTCACTGTTGGGTTCAGGATAATGTCACTAAGCATATAGGCTAAGATGATAACCTCAAACTTGGGATTTTATTTCCTTAAGCTAGAATTTTCCATCGATTTTAATGATTTAGTTTCACCCTATGGTTTTAGTTTTTAGTGTGAAGAAGGGTCAAATGAGAAGGTAGTTATGTGAGAGTTTTATACTAGGGTTGACTATTTTATTTAGATTTTCTTTCTACGTTATCAAGGAAAATAACACATCACACTAGAGATTTAGTCATCAATTTCACACTAAAAAGGAACTATAATATTTCAAACTCAATTACATTTAACATATATATGCAACTTTTATAATACATAATTTTAAATCAAAATGACACTCATGGTTAGATACAAATTTGCCAAACAACCCTAAAAACTTATGACTCATACATATTACAAAATTTAAACAATAAGCCTTTCAATATATTTAACATTATTATTGTTATAACTTGTATAATTACATTTTTCTAAATAACAAGTTATGAATTCACTATTACAGTTTGTTTTCTTCGTGTCTTGGTACCTAAAACCATTGCATGGCATCCATTTAACTCTAATGTAATTAATTTATTTTTTCTATTTACATAATCATAATAATTCACATGAAATAGAAGATGGATAAAGATATATATTCATTTCATTTCTTATCTAAGGGAGGAGAGAGAAAGAGATAGGGAAGAGAGAGAATATAGAGAAACACTATTTTTCCAAAAGTCACATTTCACACAACAAGCCACAAGAGAGATTTACTTATACATTTTAATTTTTTTTATGATGATTTATTGTATTAACTAGGGTCCTAAGACCTTAATTTACATTTATCTAATAGGTGTGAAAATAACTATATTTGGTTTGGAGGCTAAGGAACCACATTCTCAAAAATGTATTTTGATGGGAAAATGTATAACGGTTAAGTCCCTTCATGTAATCCTATAAAAAAATAATTTATATGAACTTATGGAATTTAGAACTAGAGAATGATTTACAAATGGAGATGGCTTTTCCGGATCCACTGGTCATAAACGGTCCAGTTTGACCTAGTCAAATAGCGACTAAAGGCCTACAAAAACCCATTTCAAAACTAGCTAGAAATGTGTTTTTTTCAAAACTAAAGGTTACACATAGTTACCTACACAGTTACCTAATATAAATAATAGAGGTTCACAATGAAAAATAAACATTCCTTCACTCAGGGTCCAAATGCTAGGCAGGAACAAAAATCAACTTTTCACTTTTAGCAGTGCCCTAAAACTACAAAATGGGGTAACATGGTTCCTAGAGGGGTGGAGAAAATGGTAATAACAATAAATTTGGGTCAATCTAAGACTTGATGTGATTCCCCACATAACAAGGGACACATTAAAAACTTTACATTCCTTTTTCAAGTTCCAAAAGGTTGTTTTGCGTGTCTTCAAAAATTGTAGTTTACTTACTTTTACGAGAGAACATTAGCTAGGTTTAATGGTGAAACTCAAACTCAAAATGCCCACTCGAGTGGATGCAACTATCTAGATCAATTACAGATTTTCCAAAACATTTGAGAAAGTGGGTTTAATTCTAAGATTTACACACAGGAGTTTATTTACAATGCGTAAGTTACAAGGTGATATGTTATTGTTTTACGATACAAGTCTATTCAAAATAACCAATTTTTTAATGTATCTAATGGTTTGAAATTTCTATTATATTGAAAATGAAAAACCAAATTATATGAAAATTATAAAATATGAAGGTAAGGAGACCATGCCTGAGGGGAAACAAGTCAGAAAAATCTATGGTGCTCGGTTACGCATCTCCACAACGCATTTTGTCGAACAGTTTACGTGCACCCGGAATACTCCTCCATTTACCTTTTATTGAAAAAATCTAAAACCACTTCAACAAAACCATAGTAATAGGTGGTACTCTTAGAAGAGTGTGACACTATAATGAATAACAAAGCAAAATCTACATGTTCAAAAGAATGGCTCACCTTGAACTCAAAATTATTTGCAAGTCTCCAACTCCTCCCTTTATTGAATATGTATCTTGTCATTAGATATAACCTGTTCGTATGACATTTTTTCTAAGATAAGCCTTTCGGTTTTCACAACCTTTACATGTTTTAATGTTTTTTAGATGATCAAGCTCCGAAAACGCATCAAGTAGCTTAAGCATGGACCTTGTATGGTTGTTGTAGATAATTTTTATTAGTCTCTGGCTGAGAAAACGTTACTTTCCAACTGTCCAAAACTCACATCACACTAATGTACAACATCTATGAAAGATGAGCTAATCCTAAATGTATCTGCCACATGGAGTACCCAATAAGAGATTTACACTAGCACCATTATTGTCTTACAAAGTGTGAAAATACTTATGTCTCTTTGAGATTGATATTACAAAGAAAATCGAACAAAACATTCCTGTACCTATTTGATAATGTGTTCTTTGAGCCATAATTCTTACTCTTAACAAGAAAATCAAGTTGTGGTGCTATATTTTCACATACTCCATGGTCCATGCTTTTTGTAGCAGAAGATGGCAGGCTTGGGTGAAGTCTTAGATCATCTACTGCTTGGGAATTTAGTAAGTAATTGTATTAGCTTGAAATCTTTGAATTTGTTTCACAAAAACAATTTTTTTGTGTGAATTCCCAACAATCAATGCATCCCACAAGGCCACCTCTTTGAGGGAAAATGCAAAGGTTACAATGCACATAGAATAGCTTCTTAGAAGCAAAGGGCGAAAAATCATTTAAGAAAAATGTTACAACTGATTGAGGCACCTCCTAGCCTTAATATTATTATATTCTACCTACAACAACAAAAAAATTGAAACAATAGTTTCTTCCTCTTATATACTTTGAACTAGCTTCACATGCAGATACAGATTCAAACCAATAAATTTGTGTATAGTAAAATGGGGAGAGATTCGGTTAGTTATATATTATGCATGCAAGATTGAATTAAACCATGATGGTATTGATTTTAGACGGCTATTGACCTAAGAGATTATTTCATTACAGTGCTCTACCCCTGCCATGTCCTTCCCTTGCTACAACTATCCAACTATTGCTAAAATTCTAACGTTAACTTTTATTTATCATGGTTAGACAGATTGTTTCATTAGGTTGGTCATGCGTCCAACATGGGTTGGGTGGCTGACATGGCTAGCCAATATTTTCCTACCATGTGTCCCTTAAACCATTCAGACCCCTATAAATACCCCTGCAGGGTTCATTTCTTCACTTTTTCACAAACATTTCCAATGCTTTGAGCTCTCTAATCTTCGAAATTCTCCAAAATTTCAACAATGACAAGCACCACATATACTCTTAAACCCAAATTATAATAAAAAAACCTCATGTCCCCACAAATTATAGCTCTGATGAAACTAAAAGGCACAAAAAATGAATGGCTGGAAAAATCACAATTTATCGAGATTGTCAACATGCCCCAATTCAATACTAATACTTTTGTCCTTGATTACCTTCTTGCATCTTACATCCAAAATGATGGATAGTTTTCCATTCTCCTTGTACATCTGAGCCATCGTAAAATTTATTTCACAATTGAGCTCACAAATCTACATTAGTTAACTGGGTTACCAGTCGAAAAGCAACCACCCGTTTCTACAAAGGTTGTCCTTATAGATGAAGACAAAAAAAATTTGGAGTCTCATTACAATGTGCAGGTTGATGGTAATTTTATTATTTTCAATTGATTTTTTTCTTGATACTAATTGACCACCGAAGCATCTAACATTTCTATTCTGTTATTGCAGCTCCTCTTAATTGTTCAACAAAAGGCCTTCTTTTACAGGGTATTACAAACCAATTCTTTCTTGTAGTTGCATCACTTTTTCAGGCCAGGATTGTATTACAAGGAAAATGTGTAGACATTCCATATTGGGTTGTTTAATATATATTTTGGACACTAGTAAGGAAGCAATTCAATTAGTGCACATATTTTTCCAACCAAATAAAAGCAAACGTCCTCCATTCCCAGAATTCCAATCTATCTGATAAATCCAAGATTGTATTCTCTTTTTGCAATTATATTCTTTCTTTCTATCAAGAAGCTTTCTTCAAATTGTGGCAAGAAAAAATTCCAAATGCAATTAATGATAAAATGATTGGTCACACTCTAGAAGAACAACATGTAACAATTACTTTTATAGTTTTCTTATTATATAACGATTTCAAATTCGGTATTTTTCAATAAAATAATAATTGTAAGTTTTTATTTTGCAGAGAAGAATTATGGCTACAACATCTCATAAGGAGGTACTTTCTCTATGTAAATTCCCTCTAGAGATCTTTGTGGATTCTGACATGGATTCAGAAAAATCAACACCAGTACAAGTTCCTCGTCAAAAACAACCTAGGGGTCGGTATGTGCATCATGTCTACCATCACATTTGACTACATGTATGAAGTTTTCTTTTTATATAATTAACTAATTCAAAAATTTAGTATATATTATGTAAGTAGTACTATATTTTAATATTTCTACTATTCTACATTTATTATATTCAAAAACTATTGAAATTGGTGATGAAGATCAAACTCATTCCGATGGTCAAGATCCAAATGTCATGTTTTCGTCATTGAACATGCAAGGAAAATTGTAATATATAATATTTAACATGTTGTTTCTAGTTGCGTTTTTATAGCATTTACAAGCCCCAACTGTATAATGATAATTTTCTATAAAAAAAATTATCTTCCAGGTAATATAGCTTCTAAGCACATTCCACTTGTAAGGAGGCCATTAATACTACCAACACATACAATCCAAAAAGAAGAAGATATTAAGCAAAGAATATAAGGTTTCCTGCAAACTCTACTAAAACACTTCATCCTGCAACCACATAATTTCTTGGACTCCCACTAGGTGGTGTCTTAAGTGTAACAACCACACATATTTTCAACAACATCACCCTTGACGAGGAGTATTTGGGCTTTGATAGTAGCGATGTAAAAAAGGGTAACTATTTTAACACCCATGATATGATTCAATCTAATCTGCCTTCACCACAACCACAGTAAAATGTGCATGAAGTAGAAAAAAGGGAATCTCCTCCTCCTTTAGGAAAATATCCACAAACATATGATGAAAAGACATATTTTATATTAGAAAATATGATATCAGATAGTCTAGGGGAAAAAATTCAATATGTTGTAATGTTTGATGTTGATTTTGTGTAGGCTTGGGAGAGGAGAGCTAAAATTTTGATAAAAGAAATAAATACCCAATACCATAATCACACTCAAAGGCATTAATTATTCACAATCGTAGAGATTCAACCGACAAGGCAAGACATTTTTTTAAACAAAGCTCAGTCACTGACAATTTCATATACTAATAATTAAGATGATGATATTATAGACACAATTTTAAATAGGTTGGATAATCTGAAAGTTGAAGCACAGGCTTACTACATCAAATGGGCTAAAGATAAGACAAATGTTTTAATACCAAATTTAGAAAAATAAAAATCTCTGGCAAGTCATCTTTTACATGCAAAATCCAAATATTATAAGCGCCACAATATATTTTTTCAACTTATCTAATTGACTAAAAATTTAATATTTTTGTTTTGTAGGAAAAATATGAAAAATTAAAGAAATAAGGAGTTGTATTTCAAGAACATTTGAAGAATGCCCACAAAATCATAGATTCATTTGTATAGTTGAAGGAAAAAATCATATTATTAACTAAACAAAATAATACATTGAGAGGTATATTCAAGGAGCATAATATGGATCCAAAAGTCTTACTGAAGGAAAATACAGATGCAAATGCATCACTTTTATCAGCAAGAGATGTAGCGAGGGAGGAGAAGAATATTCATGAAAATATTAATACCACAGTGTGAGATTTTTAGGCATCAAGAGTTATAGAAAATAGCTCTATACAAATAGAGTATATTCCTCTACCTCTTACGTAAGAAAAAGATCAAGCTTCCCCTACAACATAAAAAAATTAAATATGTTAGTTAATTTCACCATGTGATGGGTGTGTTGTCACAATTCCGACATTGGCGTAGGAATTAAAAGATAGTGGAAAACCTTTTTTTTCTTTTTATGTTGTGTGGAAGATTTAAGGACAACTATGATTTAGAATCATAAGTAGAAAAATAAGATGCCCTCGTAATTTGTCCTTATATGACACAACTTTTCCTGAAGCTTTGAAATGTTATTTACAACCCCCTTTTTGGAAACTTATTGGTAGAAAATGCTTTATGAATTAATAGTTTTCCTCATAAATTAATATGCCACATGAGAGAATGATTTCAAGAGTACGTTGGAATGGTAACTACATTTATATTTAATGTATTTCTACTTAATATGAATGATGTTTGTGTTTCTTTTTTTACGTAAATGGTGCTTAAATATTTACATTTTTTATTTCATGCATATGTAAAAAAATATCAATTAACATATATAAAATACATATATGTCCTTAATTCGGTCTGAAAACCAAATATAAAAAACAAATGGTATATAATAAAATTGTTGGTATCCAAATTTATTCTCCCACTAGGGTCGAGCAGCATCACGAAATTGGCAGGATTCTTAGAGACAGACGAAGCATGATATAAGTCATTTTGTAGCTGGGGATAGGATTTGGCTAACTCTTTTTCACTCGGGAGTTGGAGAAGTTGATAACACCTCACCGAGGGTTTGATCTACCCTCACTGCTCTACGTCGTTCTTTCAACCAGGGTGAAAATACCCGTTCTGTAACTCGTGTCGGTGAAGGACATCAAGAGATCCTTCTTTGCACAATTTTAATGAGAATCTTGAGGAAATATGATAAATACGGCACAATCTAACTCTCATGAGTTGTCACACTAGAGAGTGGAGATGTTTCCTGGAAAAAGGTTTGGGTTGCTAAAGACAATGATTGAATCTTGATTTTCCCTGCATACTTTGGCAATGGAATTTGTTCATTTGTGGATACACAGTACAAATAGGGGTAGTTTTTGTAGGATTCGTCGTTTGATAAATTTATTGGTGGGAAGTTAAGAAAGATAGAGTCGATTATACTAGATCTTTGAGGGCCTTTACAAGAATTATAAAATTCACAGATAGAATGCTTTAGGAGTGCTAAAATATTCCTTCAACCAGAAGGTGTGCATCATTAGATGCCCAGAGATGCATGGTTTCACACACTCTTCAAGAATTCAACACAAATGCTCGTGTGCTAAAGACTCAATTAAATGCTAGAAATCCCTGGTTTGTCATGCCTGAGATACACTCATAGGATTACAAATAATCTTTATCAACATAGTGAAAGTAAAGTGATTTTAAATTGTTTATTTCAATACTAGATGAAGGCTCTTCTCATAATGAAATTGCAAATGCTACAATACTAACACACAGACAAGATCTTGTATTACTCAGAGAGATTTTAACATAAGATTGCAATAGGAACAACAAAAACTACTTGAAAACATTATGAAAGAAAATCAGACACAATAATGCACATGATCAACACAAATTCATTCAAGGTTCATCAGATTCATCAGTAGGGGAAAGTTTCCTCAACAATCTCAGAGCCTGTCAATGGTTGTACATGTGTAACCACTTTGGCATGATTGAATCCAAAGACATAGGAAATGAATTGGTCTCTTAGACGGTCTCTCGAGAAAATGGTTTCTCTCAAACTTTCTCAGAAAAGATAACCTTCGAAATTTGCAAGAGTATTCTCATTGCATTTATACATTTCACTCACTCACTCATTCCAAATTTTTCCCCCAAAAAGAATAATATTTGAGGAATCCTTTGCTTGTTACAATTTTGTCCTAGAAAGTGATGTTTAAAAAATTTACACCCAAAGCTGCCAGGTAGACAAATCATTAATTGATCACATTTCTCAGACTCTCAACTATGACTGGGATGCCATATCATAATTTTTGATAGTCCTTCTAATCATTCTTTTATTTTGTTGTGTAGGAAATCCCTTTTTTAATCATTTTTAGGTGGCTCCATATGGCTGGATTTGACAAGAAATACTTTTTACCTCCAAGAATACACCCTAAGAAATGAGTGCCCTCCCATGGATACCTATGATTGTGCCTCTCAGAAATGAATTTCCTCACATGGATTATTCCACATACCTGTGCTGCGAGTTTGAGTTGGCCATGTGTAAAGAGGAGCCAATGGAAACCTCCACGTGTTTCCTTAGCACAACTACAAAGGTGAAGTTCATGGCCCTCCACACCTTTCAAAACCCTAGAAATTTGCACCGGTTGCAGAAAATTTAGAGTATGGGAAGGTCCGGTGGAAGCTTCCATGTGTCTATTCGATGCAACTTCAAAGATGAAGTCTAGAGGCGGGACCTCAAATGAGCACATGATCTCCACATTCCCTAGGCCCAAGAAAGTTACCTCATCCATTGAAAAAGTCTCAGTATAAATTGGATCCAGTGGAAGCCTCCATGTGTCTCTTCGATGCACTTTTGATATGGTGCCAAAAATCAAAGACCCCAAACAAGCGCAGGATCTCCACGTGTCTCAATGTGACAAAGTTGTTGAAAGAGTTTAAGGACTAGTGGAAGGTGCCACATGCCTAGGGTCTGAGAAATTTCACTTGGCCATTGAAAATTCTAAATATGGGTAGGCCAGTGGAATCTTGCACATGTCTCTCCAGCACATTTTTGGTATGAATCTCAAAAGAAGGACTCCCAAAGAAGTGCGGGTATTCCATGTGTCTAGGGTCTGACAAAGTTTCACCGGACACTTGAAAAAAGTCTAAGTATGGGAAGATCTAGCAGAAACCTCCATGTGTCTCCTTGGTGCTCTTTCAAAAGTAAAATTCATGGGCAGGTCCCCAAATAGGGGCGGGCCCTCCACGTGTCCCAAGCCTAAGAATTTTTCATCAGGCGCTTAAAAATTCTAAGTATAAAGAGGAGCTAATGGAAACTTCCACGTGTCTCGTTGGCACAAATCCAAAGGTAATACCTAGAGGAAGCTCCTCAAATGAGTGCAAGCTCTCCATGTGGAAAATATTTTAGTTGAAGCAGGCCTGAGAATCTTAAAATGTCCCGACAACCTACCTCTCCACTTCTAACTTCTGATGTGGGCCCCAGTAGAGTCACGACTCACTTTTATACTTTTTCTTCATTTCGAAACACAGCTTAAAAACTCCAAATTTCTCCGAAAACGAGCCTCCCCACTTTAAATTTTCAATGCTGACTCAAACATGTGACATTAATTTTTCCCCCGCAGAGTTGGGAATCATTTTATAACTTTGCTCCTTTTTACAAAAAGGCAAAAATCTTCAAAATGCTCTGGTGACCTGCCTCCCTGCTTTTAACTTAAAAAATGGGCAGGTGTCCATCTTCGAGGTCAAAGTAAGAATTTTACCCTACCAATTCATATTGTTGAATAACTAATCATAAAATATCAGGGCCGTGGGACCAATTTGGCATTTTTTACAAATATGACAAAAGTGACAAGTTTCACCAAAAAGACCCGCTGTGTACGTGAATTCGAATAGTCCTGGAGATACACTTTCATTCGTGTCTTGAAAATCAACTGTAGCATGATCTGTGGATGTGTCTCGATCCTCTGGGTCAAGAAAAATATTCTTAACTCCTCTTCTTTCTAATAGTGAATTACATAATGTGAGTGATCTATCATAAGGAAAACACTCCTTTGAGTAATGTGATACATACAACCTCAGAAAACTTTCTAAATTCCTA
The DNA here is from genome assembly GCA_019776745.2 of Taxus chinensis. Taxonomy (NCBI): domain Eukaryota; kingdom Viridiplantae; phylum Streptophyta; class Pinopsida; order Cupressales; family Taxaceae; genus Taxus; species Taxus chinensis. The sequence goes on along the minus strand of CM034149.1, from coordinate 702,563,460 downwards.
TCAAATATGTTTCAAAATTTTGACTTTAAAATGGACATAGCACTAAAAAACCATCTCATATTCCCCAGAACCAAGAATTATTGTTTGGCAAAGTTCATACAGCTTAATATAAGTTCGCTCAAATCTCCATGTAGAATACTACTGGAACAAATATCCTTCTAAAAATACTTTTGATGGCACCATATTCCTGTGGGTTTTGTAGAAGATGAACTTGTCGTATAATAATATTAGCATAATCCATTGACTCACAAATAAATATTTTTCTTTGTAAAATACCTTCTACAGAAACATTGTTTATCTCTGCAGTCTTAGAGAAATTATCAGTTAGATCACTCATGTTTTTGACGAATAAAAGACTGATGGATGTATATGTTATGCCGCTAGAAAATTTCAAAAACTATGGATTTACAACTCCCATTGCTTCAAGTATTTTATCATTTTTAATATTTCCTAGATCTCTTTAGATAACGATTTAGAGATCTTTCTAAATTTATTCCTAGTTTCCAATAATACTACATCATATAATTTTTTTGTCACTCTTACTTCTTCCATTTCTGATTCATCCAGATCAACTCTTTTTTGGAACGTATGAAGTGGAATCTCTTTCCCATGTGTTGTTCTATAGAGATGATCATGTATATTATATTCTCAGAAGAACCTGGTATTTTTGAAGTCTATCAATGCATTCTAGTTTTCAAAATTAGGACCCTGAAATCTCCCATCTAAAATATATAAACTTTCAAGACTCCAGCACACACATCTTCTGAGCCTTATAGAGTCTGTTATGTAGAAATAATGATCTTTAGCATGCTTCATTAAAATATAAAGCTCCCTCAACATGGGAAAAATACTGCAGAGTGTGAGTAAAGATTCTATGTTTGTTAGATGGCATAATAGATATTTAGCTTTATCTACATCCCTGCAGTATTTATACATAAATCCTGTCAATTAGGGATATTCATCAAATATTCTACAGGAAGATTCATACATAGATATCCATCTGGTATCCATATCTTTGAGATTTTTTTTTCCCTCTATCAATCCAATTGAAAATTTCTAAAATTATACAAAACTCTTTGGACCGCTAGAATAATAACCTTGAAAATCACATATCAGTTCCCCAACTTTAGCTACATTTTCAAATGTGCTCACAATTTTTTAGGACATATTCATTCTATGATTTTTGGAATGGATAACAATCACATAATGAGCAATAGTTGTCTGAATTCGAACACAAAGACCATTTCTAGCCACCTACATTACATCTACACTGTTGGTTCTGACACAAACTAATTTTATTGCAATTGAAAATTCATCCATTTCTGTGATATCCTTCAGATTTGAGACAACCAATTTATAAAAAAATTTAGAATTACAATTGTCAGCCATTTTATGAATTTCTAAGAGATGGCGAGTTCTTACTTCATTAGCAAATGTGTAAACATGAATACAAATCCATGAACTGTTATCCACTGCAGTAACCTCATCTATTGAAAGGTAAATATACTTTTCCTTTTGAACACACTATTTCAGATCCTCCTTTCTTACAAGAGATAGACATTTTGTAATTTCCCAGCCACTTGTATCTGACCAATGAGATTGAGGAACGTTCTCTAGACCAATACCTTGATACATAATTTTATTTTCTCTGAAATCTTATATGGGTATTCCCCTTTCCAAAATTTAGTATACGGTATGAAACTAAATTATTTTTGCATGCATTTCTGCCTCCATAGCTTTTCTCAATATTACTACTATGGTGCCACCTTTTTCATTTATATTTTTCATACTTTTTTGTTACTTTTCATATTATTTTGCATATTTTACATATAGACACTCTTTTGCATTTTTGCATTTATGTGTTTTGACTATGTTGCTATGCTTTTGCTTTTGGGAAATGTATATTTTCCCACAGTGCTTTTCAATTGTGTCCAATTTGAGTTGCATCGTGTGATCCTTCCCCTGTTTCCAACCACCTATTTTTCATTGAAATCATGTTGGAACATCATTACCATTTTCAGTATACACATGTTCAATAAACAGATATTTTGCAGCCTATTTGAACTGGAAAGTCCTTCCAATTGTCTAGTTTTTCCTCTTTCTTTTGACATTTTTTCTTTTTTCCTTGGGGTTTAGCTTCAACATCTAGGCTCTCAGCAAGAATATCTTGATTCTCATGTCACTTTTTTCTTGAAATAGACTTTGGAGTAGAAGCTTCCTTTGTTGGTGTATCATGAGAATTCAAGAAATTTTATTGTACTTCTATGTCATCAAGAAACAAATTGTTTTCCTTAACATATAATGGATCATCAATATCTTTGAATTGATTATTTTGTCAAGGAATTTCTGAATCGTCTGCATATGATTCTATAAATTTTTATAGATATAGTATTAATTTTATCTATAGTTAATTTTTTACACAGAGTACACAGAGTTTGAAGAACAATATGGAAAACATAATTATTAAATTTTGTATGACTAAATAAGTTGTAGATACTATAAAATGATATTTTTATCTGATGCAGAAAACCCCTTTGTTTTTTGTTATTTTCCAAAATATCCGAGCAATGTATTTGCACCCTTTTTGAAATGGTTGTATTTGTAACCTTCTTACCATAATTTCCAAAATTGATGACTACTTAGGCCAAATTAAGGATGAATATTATGTTTTAAGGCTCTAATATTGGATGACTTAGGGTTAGATGGCTTTATGATTGGATGACTCTGAGGTTAGACATCTCTTCTATAAGAAGGCTAGTGGTTGGATGGTTCTTTGGTTAGATGGCTTTGTGGTTGGAAAAATATTTGATTAGATGACTTGAAGGTGTGAAAACTTTGAGTTTTGACAGATAATTGGTTGGATAGCCAAGGGTTTGAAAGACTAAGAGGTTGGACAGGTAAGGGGTTGGATGAAGAAGGGGTTGGATAGCTAAAGGATTGGATGGCTAAACGGTTCGACGACTAATGAGTTGGATGGATATGGGGTTGGAAAGCTAATGGGTTAGAGAACTAAGGATTTGGATGGCTAAGGGGATGGATGCCTAAGGGATTGGATGGCTCTGAGAGTCTGAAGTTGGACAGACTAGGTTTTCGATGGCTTGTAGTTGCAGTTTGACAACATATGGTGTACAATATTGGTTATTTATGTTTACTTCAAGGAATATACAAACAAAATGATTTGAAATGGTCAAAAATTACATGTATAAACTCTTATATATGTGTAAAATCTAGGTTAAATTAATAGTACAAAGAACATCTTGTTCAAAATTTATGGCGCATAAGTTGGCTGTCAATCACTAAAAAAATGCCAATTTGGATTTCCATTGAAATCAAATTTTTTTAGTTTATGAAAATTCACCAGTAAAATTTTTCCTAATGCAAAATCTATGGAGTAAGCTTTACACTTGTCATTTTCCTGAAAATCTTTACATTGTTTAATGATATGTAGATAGGTATGGTTGGGGAATTATTGTGTGTGCAACAATCCAAATAAAATTCTGGGACTAATCACCATTACACCACTGCTCCACCAACCCCTTAACCACTTCTATAACTCTCCCCCCTCACATTTTTCCATAGAATATACTCCTTTCACATCTAAAGCCTTAAATTTTAGGCCAATATAAGGTTTTTTGAATGACATGGATGGTATTTTGCAAGATTTTTTGGATGAGGTGGATAGTAAGATGAAAATTTTAGGAATAGATGAAACAAAGGTAAATTATTGGGTATGTAATTATGAGAATGATATCAAAGAACATGAAAAAATAGATTCAAGGTAGCATGAGATGGTGAAGGTTGAGTATGAGTAAGTAAATGAGCAAGAAGGGGAAGATTTTTCCATAACAAGGGCTGAATACAACTTATACGTGAATTATATAGTGGTGGAACGCATCAGAGAACATGGAGAAAAATATATATATATTTTTCTAATATTTTTATGTGCAGGTATGAAGCAAGACAACTTGAAGGTGAAAAGAGTGAAGATGAAGAACAAAGGGAAACGAAAGAGAATAAAGGCAAATTGAAGTCTAGAACTAGCTCTATGGGACCCAGGTGATTGTGAATCATACAAATAAAGTGAAAGAAAATAGAGAAGACTAAAGAATTTTTTTGAAAATAAAGACATCAACAAGATAACAAAGAGTATGCATGATTCTTCTCCACCTTGGAAGTATGATGCACGATCATCCTTGATGAACCATTCCATTGCACAATTCATACTTGTTGGAGTATACTTGATTTGTGACAGAGGTGTAGCAGTTCTTCTGGGTCATATGAAGAAATTCAAGCATCCAATGGAGTTGAATAATTCAAATTATCCTCCTTTTTTCCCTCCAAAAAGGTAATTTCAATATTCAAATGTGTGTAATCATTGTGTGGTCTTGAAAAAGTGTCTTAGGTGTGTTAAGATATTTACTAAGGCTAAATAGTTTCTTGTAAATTGGTAATAAATAAATAAATATTGTATTTATGTGGCATCCTTAAGATGCTTCAAATGATGTAGTAGGGATGGTTACATATGTAAGAGAGCATTGGAAGATGAAGATTCATTAAAATTCAATCATGATATGGTGAGTATAGTTATATTAGAGAGTTAGTACATGAAAATGGGGATATCTAATTTATATAGACGGATATTTTTAAGTTCTAATGGGAATCCTAGTGGAGAGGAAGGATGAAATGTTGAAGAAACAAGTTTTGTAAAAAATTTTTACTATAATACATATATATTTCTTGTTGTGTGTAAACTGTGTATGGATTTATAGTTTCCATCATACATAAGGAAGAGCTTCATTTGTGTAAGAAGATCTTATTGTTACACTTATGGTTTCTGAATTTATGTATGGATAGCAACTAATTTCATGAATACTTGGGAGATCCATTGATAATAGTTCAAGAAAGCCTTGTGAATTGAGATGGTAGATGTTTTGTTGTTAACCCAGATTTCTTGCAATAACTAATCTTGGGACCGTGACATCCTTAGAAGGTATTTTAAAGTATTTTTTATTTATGTTTTTCTATTAAACATAACTCCTATGGCATTATAATTATCAGTTTGAACTAGGAGGTGAAACCTTCATAAACTTGCATGTATGATTGGAAAAAGCTAACTATGGAAACTGAACTATGCAAAACCAATTTGGGATGGAGTTTATAACGTTTGCACATGATCTCAAAATAAGATAAAATTTAGACCATTATATTATAATGTAATTTTTCAGATGGTTTTTTAAGGTTTTTCCTTGATGATCAATAGTTTATGAGACATGATGTTTTTTACCAGCGGGGATGAGGATGCATACTACTTGTTTGAAAAAATGTCTATCATGTTAAAAAGAGTATATCTCCTTTGTTTTTAGGAGTTAAGACCTGAAATTTGGAAGGTATAATGTAGATAATATTTTCATGTGGTTTATTTGTTTGGATACTGTAAAATAATATGTGATTATCATAAGTCTGCTGCAGGTTGTTGGCACAAGGAAAAGTTAGGTTTGTGAATGGAAGAGTAGTATAAAGTTTTGAGGTTTAGAATGCATTTAATTTTTGTCTCTAACACTGGGACAAGTGCATAAACTTGGATAAAGGACCTGGATGATTTAAGAAGCTAAATACCATAGGTTGTATGCTTAACAAAGAGCTATTTAAGATAAGGGTTGTGACCAAATTTGTGAGATTGAACAAAATGATAGTTTCTTCCTTTTTTAGTCATTTGAAGAAGTTCATAGAAGTTAATTTTAAGGGATGTTTCATAGATTAAATAACTTTGAGAAATTTTGACAAGTTTTATCCCTTAGAAGCTTAAATTTGATCCTCCAATGTAGAGAGTGTGAGAAGATATTGTTTTCAGTCCTCTTATAGTCTATAATATGCTTGATTTTAAATTTCTCTTGATTAGGTAATATTGTAGAAGAATCATTAGGAGGAGGCATTGAAATGATTTTTAAAGTAGATTACTTAGGTTGACTTGATAGTGTCATAAATGACTTCAGAGGGGGAAGAGTAAGACTCATTTTTAGAGGAAGTTGCTTAATTTGAGTGGATTTCATAGGTGGCGTTTGATTGACCTAAGAAGGAACATGAGAAGTGATGACATGATGTTCATTAGACATAGAAGGAATAGATTTAGGAGCCCATTTGGATGTATCATTTTTACATGGGCATGAAAAAAAAAATTGTGCAATGAATAAGATAAATCCTTGATGCTCAAGATGTTTTATTTTTCATTGTAAAGCATAGAAATCATTGTCATTTTGTCTATTGATGATGACAATCATAAAATGGGAGACATTGATATTTGACCATCCGGTAAGGAGGATAATAATGAGTAGTTGGAAAACTGATCAATTGATGAGTGAGGAGATGCAGAAGAATATATTGTTGCTTAGCATTGAAATCAAACTTGAGAGACATGGGGAGCGTAAATATTTCAAGTTCACTGATATGAGCACATGTAGAAGACATAGAATGACGATAAGAAGAAAAACTAACATGAGACTGAGAAGCGTCCTTAAGATGTTGCATTTCAGATTTCAGCGATGTAATCATTCCACAACTTGAATTTTATCTTGAAATAAAGAATGTAAACATCGAATAGACTTGCACATTGATTGATTGGCATTGGAACTTAAAGATTCATTGAAGAGATGATCGAAGATGGTAGTGACTTGTGAAGGTGAAATGTCGACAAGGAGATGCATAGTATCTACAAGATGAGTGAATTTAAAGTAATTGAAGCAAGGAGACTTGAAACACCTTATGAGCCATGAGACTAGGAAAATGAGGATCCAATTGTGTTTGAATGAGATGGGTTCATCAAATTATTTAACAATTTTTTTTTTTGTAAAATCCTAATAGGATATTTGAGAGTCACATGCAATAATATAGAAATGAAGTACATAATGTGACATAAGTAATAAACAAGATGATTTAAAACCCTTAGTATAAGAAAGAGGAGAAAATAATTATCTTATTCAAACTAAATCCAAAGGGGTGTGAAGATTGAAAACTGTTGGAACTGGAAAACAAAGTGTCACAACCAAACCTAGAAAATTTCATGAGAGATTGATCAGGTCAGACCAGAGCTCATATACTAGTACTCGGGTGCCTAAGAACCAAAGACCCTAACTCAGAAATAGGGAATGCAAAATCCTCAAAAACTAGTTTTCAATGTGTTGTTATATGTTAATTGACTATTAACTTTGATTGATATTGTGTCGTACTAAGTTCATAGATATCGCCTATAACATGGAATGAAAGAGATATCTTGCAAAACCCCAAAACAAATCAAATCCTAAAAATTAAAAGATGCAAATGGGGAGTCACACTAACCCCTTTGATCACCTACATGAGACTTGTTCTCATGCAATTGTGTAACAGGAAAATTGACAATTTTCTAACATGAAAACAATACCCATGTGTCAAAACTTTCAAGTTTTACCCTTCTAAGGCACCCCAGGTCTACCCAGTTAATTCAATAAACTCCTAGTGGATGTTAAATTAGTCCTCAAGGTGAATTATGAAATTCAATTCAACCCACCTAGGTAATTTTAGGAGTTTTTGATAAATGTTATTTCTTTGCAGTGTTGGGAAGGGCAACCACTAGCCTTCCCAAGACTGATAGAATCCCATGGATCATAACGAAGGATAAAAATCCAACACAGAGGTGAATTTAAGGTCAAATAACATCATAAAATTTATTTAGGAGGATTCAGAAAGGATTTGCAGGAGTTGGGGCAGTTTCACCAAAAATAGGGTTCAGAGGCATAGCCAGTGCACAGGGTCAAAAGAGTTGTTGAGCTTCAGGAAGTTATTCAGGGATATTTTGATTGTTTTAGGATCTAAACGAGAAATTTTAAGAAATTTAATTCAAATCCCTACAAGATGATGAAATCATATTTTTCACAACACCTTGGCGTAATAGGTTTATATCTAGTTTTTTTATACGCTCAATGGGGGATCCAAATCAAATATCCACTTTTTCAATGGTTAAATGGACTAATAAATAGATAATACCCCCACCATGAGATTCAAAAGGCCATTTTTAGTCAAATTAATATAAAATTTCTCCAAAACACTCCATTAGGAACTCTAGATACGGCCTTCACAAGTTCGCTCTCAAGGTTAGACACTTAGCCAATTTTTCAAGAGGACACGTGTCAGCACCAAGATCTTGGTGGGATTTCATTTCCCTTTCATCCATTTATTAAAGGTAAAAAGGGTACATAAAAATTCACCCAGCCTTTCTTTAGCCCCCAAAACACAATGTGACCTCTCATTTGCCAGTTAAGCCCCTGAGAGCTATTTTTGAGCTTTCCCTCTCCCTGCATGGTTGATCAACAAGTGTCACCATGAGGCAAAAAGTTGAAATTGATGTCCCCTTGGTATCTTTGGAAAAATGGAAAAAATATACATTTAAATATGATATCCCCTCTCTTTCCTTCCATTTTAACACTATAAATAAGACAATTAGCTTTTTCTTGGCCATTTTTCCCTGACGCCTCCATATACTTCCAAAAATCTATAGAATTTTTTTCCAAACATGAAAGAAATATTTTTCACATTTGATCAATATAATAAAATCATTAGTCATATAAAAATATCAAAATACAAAAAGAAATTAAAAAATAACTAATCGAAAGGGTGGAGAAATGAATTTTTTTCGAAGAAACCCTCAAAGTCACTCGACGAAGAATCATTCATATGTTTCAAACTATTCAACGGATAGAGATGACATATTTTGCATAGTTCCTAATTTTTCAAGACAATCAAGATGCATCAAATGGGAGGTTGAATGGTTCTCTAAAGATTTTATTCCAACAAAAACTCCATCTCGTGCCCTAGCTCACATTCCTCAGATTTCTCATCAATCTGACAATGGAAACGAGCTAAAAAATTACACATAGACTCCAAATGAAAAACCTTCTACAACGGATTTGGTTTCATCACGATTAGAGATAGAAACAAGACCTGCAAATTTCAAGCTCCATTAATTGTTGTCAGGGTAGATCTATGCCTGAAGCCACTACCAGGTGAAATTTTAGAATTTTATTTCCAAGCATTCTAGTGGGTGAAATCAATTGAAATTTGAAGGATGTGATAGAGATGATGAGATGAGTCCAAAAATATATGTTTCCTTGCAAACCAAGCACCGTAAATCAACTTTCAAAAAATAGCAAGTTTTCCTATACACACTTGTTATGTTTGGAAACTCGTCATAAAAAATTAGTTGTGGCAAAGGAAGTGTGCACCGAAGGTTAACACGAAGTCAGAATGATTGTTTAGAGTAGAAAACAGTGAAAATGACAACTTACTAATAATAGTAAGCTCCTTATATGGGTGCTTATGAAAAATTGTAAGTCACCCCAAGAGTTAGTCAAGGTGAAGGTAGTGTGCGAAGGTGTGAAGAGGGTGGGAGGAATTTTTGTATGTGTAGAAATCCAAATAAATTATTTTCACCAATCACCATTACGCCACTACTCCAACAACCTCTTAGCCACTTCTATAACCCTCCACTCTCACATTTTTCCAGAGAAGATATTCCTTTCACGTCTAAAGCCTTAAATTTTAGGGCATTACAAGGTTTTCTGAATGACATGGATGATATTTTGTAAGATTGTTTTGATGAGGTGGATGGTAAGATGGAATTTTTAGGAATAGATGAAACAAAGATAAATTATAGGTTATGTAATTATGAGAATGAAATCAAAGAACATGAAAACACATATTCAAGGTAGCATGAGATGGTGAAGGTTGAGTATCAGCAAGTAAATGAGAATGAAGAGGAAGATTTTTCCATAACAAGGGATGAATACAAGTTATACATGAATTATATAGTGGTGGAACACATTAGAGAACATAGAGAAAATAATATTTTTATTGTTCTAATATTTTTATGTGCAGGTATGAAGCATGATAACTTAAAGGTGACAAGAGTGAAGATGAATAAAAAAGGGAAACGAAAGAGAATAAAGGAAAATTGAAGTCTAGAACTAGCTATAGGGGACATTGTTGGCTGTGAATCATACAAATACAATGAAATAAAGAAGAGAATATTAAAGAAAAGTTTGGAGAATAAAGACATCAACAACAGAACAAAGAGTATGCATGATTCTTCTCTACCTTGGAAGTATGATGTATGAACATCCTTGATGAACCATTCCATTAAACAATTCATACTTCTTGGAGTATACTTGACTTGTGAGAGAGGTTTAGGATTCAAATGATGTAGTAGGGATAGTTACATATGTAAGAGAGAAATGGAAGATGAAGAGTCATTAAGATTCAATCTTGATGTGGTGAGAATAGTTATATTAGATATTTAGTACATGAAAATTGGGCTATCTCGAATATAGAGGGATATTTTTAATTTTGAATGGAACTCCTAATGGAGAGGAAGGATTAAATGTTGAAGAAACAAGTTTTGTAAGAAACTTTTACTATAATACACATATATTTCTTGTTGTGTGTAAACTGTGTATGGATTTATAGTTTCCATCATATATAAGTCAAGGCTTCATCTGTGTAAGAAGATATTATTGTTAGACTTATGGATTCTGA